>JALPQI010000257.1:0-481402 GCA_025490895.1 Thaumatotibia leucotreta
AAGTCCAATAAAGATTGAACGGAGGGAGTTTTCAATAAATCCATTTTTTAACAAGAAGAACTAAGCTGACTGACTTTGTTTACACCACCGGGCCGATCCAGAGCTCAATATTCTGTAAAATTTTGGGTATAAGACATTTTATAAGCTTGCTGCATTTTAAAGATTTGCAAGTTAATCAGATACCCAATTATCTATCTATATTGTTTTAATAAAGTTTGCTTAACCCAAATAATGGTAAATAATTACAAGACACCCCCTTTGCAAAGTTTGACAGTGACATTGACATTTATCAGCAGGGCTGCCAGAACAGCCAGAAATTATTTCATCCGTAATTTTATTTTTATGTTTCAGATTTAACGTAAATTATTAATGAGGAGATAATTAGTATTGTAGATTATTCTTATGAATTATTATGAGTATGTGTCTGTAGACTCTGTAGCCAGTGAACTATAAAGGCGGAAACACACTACTAAAACGCGACGACGCGTCGCGTTTCGTCCGGTCGCGTCGCGTTTTGGTAGTGTATTTCCGCCTTAATCTGCTAGCTCTGTTTTTTGAATCTATTTAAATCAATGAGGGTTTTCGATAATTTTTCTGCCACCAGGCGGCGCTTCGTACGCCCCTGGTCTCGACAGCTGTCAGATTCATACTATTCATAGGCACCTGGGCCTAAAATATTGAAATTCTATTTTATTTGGAAGAGAATTGATTTTGTAATGGATTACGACTAATACATGGTCGTCGAACTGAAGATTGAACTCTAAAACAGGCGCTCAAAGTCACTGGTATTCAAAATAATTACTATAACTTTGTTAATTTCATGAGAATTGACTTGGAACTATTTTATTTATTTAGTTTAGGTAACAATATGACTAAAGTAATGGTTTTCAGAATAAATAAACCTATAAATATGTTGAAAATTAAATGCGCGTATTTATTTTGACAGTTCGTTATAAGGTCGGCTCAGTGCTGCCATCTCACCTCCCCATAGCGGCAGAAAAAGTATCAAAAACCCTCATTGCTTCTTTTCCAACCAGCGGCCCTACCGCGAAAAACGAAATTCATAAATTTCGAGGATTTGTCTCTTTCACTCTAATGACGCCTTCGTTTGAGTGACAGAGAAAAATACTCGAAATTTACGAATTTCGATTTTCGCGGTAGTAGGCAAGTAGTAGGCCAACTTATCGTGTAGGATTAATATGGATTTGACAACGTTATAATAATAGCAAGAACGAAAGGGATGGTCTTATGAAACTTTTTACTAGTGGAAGTGAAAAGGAACGATAATCGTCCGTCCTTATCACTGTGCCACTATTTTTTGTGTGTGTGTGCATTAGATGCTAAATGTAAGTGCCAGACAAATGCGTTGAATACGTCACTAAGTGCCACACACCCAAGTATCTTCTTAGTAGTAAGTGACTATGTCTATCCCTCTTAGTGGCACACTATGTGCGGCCCCTCGGACTTAAGAGGTTCCATAAACAAGAAATATGACTTTTATTTTTTTATACGCATCAACGCAGCGCCATCTACTGTGACTGTGGAGTAGTCTGTGGAGTGGAGTTCATTCTTGGTTCATTCCTACATTCATGATTCATGGGAGTTGCTCATAGCTTTGCAAGTTTGCACGTTACTGCTCTACGCTGCGCTTATACTTACGTGTAATGCAATTGTATTTTATTGATAGTTGAGTAGAATTAATTACACACTTTTAGGACAGTGAGCAAAATCAGTACTAGTTTTAAAATTGTGTGAATTTGAAAGTTAAATTATATCGCAAGAAGACCCCCAAGCTTCACTGGTAATTGCGCTTCTGTCAGTTCTTTGTACGTTCGTTTTAAGTTTAGTCATCTGTCGCCATTTTGTGTCAAGTGCTTATGGAGTGTTATATCAGTCTTCCGTGAATTTCACCACATGAATTAGATTATTCCACATGATGGCTGAAAATACTTCAAAGGATCCTCCTTTACAAACTATGAGTGGTATGCCACCAAATCCTTGGATGTACGGTCTGTATCAGCAATATAACGGCTTTCATGGTGGTATGTACCCGCCGTACTACAATCAGTACTACAATCAAATGGGCCATAATCCCGGCTTGCCTAATAATGCAGTTCATCCTTTTCAACAAAATAACGACGTGAAACCTGATTTTGGGCGACCGCAGTTTCCGCCTAAATCGCCTGCCCAGCCAACTCCTTTATTGGGCATGTCGCCTCTTGACACAAGTCGTCCTTTCTTCAATCAGTCTCCCATCAGGTTTAATCTAAATGGTAACCGAAAAACTGCACCTATCCCTCCAAATGAGAATCCTCTTTTGGGTAACAATGGAGGCTCAAAGAAAAAGCGGAAGAAGGATAATAGATTAAATAACGATAGTGCTGATGTATTTCCCAATTCAATGCTACCTCCGTTGCCAGACCATCCTCCCCCATTACCTCCCTGTCCTCCACCTGATACTCCTAAGCCTCCGCCTCCTCCTCCATTAGATATTCCTATGCCCCCTCCTCTTCTTACTGATGACATCCCTGAGCCAGCTGGTGAACCACAAAATCATTTTGAACCAATTAAGCATCAGGAACCTAATCAGCAAGAAGTGTCTGAAACATCAGACCTACTAAAGTCTTCTTCTATTTGTCAGTCTTCTGCAGGATCATGGCCGGAAAGCCTTGAAAGATACATTAAAAGATGTTATGAGAAATGCAAATCTGCTTTGGACCGTGATCAAATTGACATTTGCTTGAAGGGTCGTATCACAGCTGCTGCCAATAAGGATGAGATTTGGTCTAGGAATTGGGATGAAGAGCCAATTCCTAGTGTACACAGTGAACGCAATAACTTATCTGTTAAGCCGGTTCAGGGTACATTATCACTCTATCAAAAGCTTGAAAATGTGCCTGAACCAACTAAGGGGAAACCTAGTTTGGGGGGTCGTTTTTCAGGCCACAAAAATTCGCCTCAAAGAAGGCGTCGTCAACGTTCTAGGAGTAGGTCTAGGTCTAGGAGTCCATCTAGGAAAAGACACAGGTAAACATTTTTATAATTTATTTAGCTATTTTTAATAATTAGCCACTGGTTATTAGTTTCTCATATTAAATTTAATTTCAGCACATCTTCTGCATCAGGTGATGAGGTAGAGGAAAAACGAAATTATAAGGGTAAATCCAGACAAAAAATTAAGGATAGGTTGTCATTTGACCATAAGAAGCAGGAGAAAAACAATAAAAATCAGAAAAAGAAACAAGCTTGTGGTCAGTTTCTTGTTGAAGATGTTCAAGTAAATGCTGAGAAACTTCTAAAAAGAGCAGAAAGGTTTGGAAATACAAGTGTGCCATCCATTGCTAGCTCAGTACAGGTAAGTTCTAGGAGATCTGAGCCATCTGCTAACCGTACCATCATCCAAGACAATGAAGGCGACTATGAAGTTAATAATATGCACATTGTGGGGACATGCATGGACATAGAGAAGTCATTCCTGAGATTAACAAAAGCCCCTGAGGCCTGTGAAGTGAGACCAGTAACTGTGTTAAGGACTTCTTTAAAAAATGTGAAGGAAAGGTGGATAGATAAACAGGACTACAGATATGCTTGCGATCAATTAAAATCCATAAGACAGGACTTAACGGTAAGTTTTTGCCATACAGTATGTTAATAAATGTCATTCCACATCTGCAGAATAATTGAATATTTTTATTGTCAACAGGTACAAGGTGTAAGAGATGGTTTTACAGTGGAAGTCTATGAGACACATGCTAGAATAGCATTAGAAAAAGGTGACCATGAAGAGTTTAATCAATGTCAGACTCAACTCAAAATGCTATACAGTGAATTACCAAATTGTAGAAACAATGCTGCTGAATTCACAGCATACCGGATATTATATTACATCTTCACTAAAAACACATTAGGTTAGTATTTCAAAATAATATTAATTATAAGATACTTTTATTTATTTATTTATTTATTTAAACTTTATTGCACAAAATTAAAGTACAAATGGCGGACTTAATGCCTTAAGGCATTCTCTACCAGTCAACCACTGGGCCAAAAAGAGAGGTTTGATAGGTGCAGGCTAGAAAATTGTAAATACTTTATACCTGTGTTACCCTGACCTTACCCTAAAATTATGTCTTAATATTCTGTTGCAGATTTAACAACAATATTCCAGTTTCTCTCCAAGGAGGACAGGTTGCATGAGTGTATCAAACATGCATTAGAAACCAGATGTGCATGGGCTACTGGCAATTTGCACAAGTTCTTCCTCCTCTACAAAACAGCACCTTTGATGGCTGGGTACCTCATGGACTGGTTTGTGGAGAGAGAAAGGAAGCAGTACCTCAAGTACATCATCAAGTCGTATGTTCTTTTCTATCTATTTTATATACATTGGTGTGTTGCCATTATCATTAAATTCATTTTATCTGTTTACCCTGGCATGGTCACTTTATTTATGTATATATATAGCATGATTGACAATTTACTCTCTCATCATTCATCAATCATCATGCAAATATATCAGATGCAGATGCGAATGACTTTAAAAATGGCTTTTTTACATTCATCTTACTAAAATTTAATCAATATGATAGTTGGAACATACTGGAACACAGATTTACACAATTTTATCTGGTATTTGGATATTTGTTTTTTTCACATAGCATAGAGCACAGTAAGAGAAGACCAGTTTTAATATTTTTGGTTTGACAGGATCAACCTAATTTAAATATTGAATTATCATGTTTTTCACATTAATGTATGGGGGAATAAAAATTTTTCTTATAATATAGCTAATAATATAAGTCACAGAAAGTATGGGAACAGTTAATTTTTTCATTATTTACATTATTTTGCTTTCATATAATTAACATGTCTAAAAATATATTTTTATTTTCTAATAATATGTACCTTGCACAATTGACCTTAAAGCCCGGTTCACACGTATTAAGTTGTCAAGTAATTAACTAAATTTTAACTTAATTTTAAGTGACTTAAAGCGTGTAAACGATCGATTTAGTAATAAGTTACAAGTTAAAATTTAGTGTGCACTTAAGCAAGTAGATTAGAATTCCGTCTATTTTTCGGTTAAGTGGTTGAGCGTGGCTTACCACTTGACACGTTTGGACAGGTACGATTTAGTTAAATATTAGTAAACTGTATAAGTTTGGCGGAGCGGTTGCAATTGTATGTTCGTGATGAGCGCCAACAATGGAGTTGAAGCAGTCGCCGTGGTCGGAAACGGTTAGGAGCCTATAATATATACATATCTTTTTCGAAAATGTCGAAGTGGTTGCAAAACACTACAGCGACGTTTATTGAAGAATATATTAAACGCAATTCGTCTAAAACCTCGCATAATACGAATTTAATTACTGACTTGAACGCGCTATTGATGGTCCATCTCGGGCGGACTAAAGAGCTTAGCTGTTACGACGTGTAAACGCTTACTTAAAATTAAGTCGCTTAAAAGTAAGTTAAAATTTAGTTGAATACTTGACAACTTAATACGTGTGAACCGGCCTTAAGATTGTCAATTTAATTCGAGTTTTAAAAACGAAGGTCTTATTTTATTAGTCTGATGATCATACCTGGGATAACTCGGGGCATTTATACGAAAGTGATGTAGCAAAATATTTTATCGACTATAAATATATCGATGTTACTGTGAATGACAACATGAAAATGTTATTCGGCATAAATAAATATTAGGTACTTACTCTTCAATTAAAATTAAAAATAAATTTAAACGGATAGTTACGCGTTTATTTTAAAATAGTTTTTAAAATATACAATTAATATTAAAATATCAATATTTAAATTGTCATTTTGATTAAAATGACATCTGCATACTTTTACTATCTGAAGAGGCCCAATTTCATATGACATCGAACCTCTTTACTGTAATCGAGAATGTTCAATAAGCACATCTTTTATTATAATTATATCGACATCTTTTTAATCGATATCAAATCCCTATAACTTGCCCCCAGTTATCCCAGGTATGCTGATGATTCATATAAATTGTGACATGTCCTCTTAAATTAATTGTTTAAAAATATTTATTGCAATATTGAAAGTGGATCACTTTATAAACATTAAATAGATGTATACCATTTGTCAGTAGAATCAAAAAAAAAAGTAAACAAATCTGGCTGACTTTCCATAGCATTTGACTTCTTCCCTTGCAAATGTGTTAATTATGAAACAAGACGGGAAATCATGAACACTTCCGTACCGGTCGGTATGAACTTAGTTTTTTTTTTAATTTTTTTCATACTCGTTTCATGGGAAACCTTGCTCAGAAAGACCATCTTAATACGTTTTCTCACAGTTGAGATGACGACCCCGTAATCACCCTGTATTTTTACGTTAATACTAATAAATATCAAATATTTTATCTAAAAAATGTATGTCAACTCAAGGGTAAAGGTTTAAGTTGGTAATAAAAACAAGATTGTGGTCTAAAAGTGTGTGATTATGGAATAATGCAAGTTTTTAGTTTTTTTTTTGTTTTCTACTGACAAATGGTATAAAATAATAACTTATTCAGATATCTGTTTTGCGTTTGTTTTAATTCTACTATTTTTTCACGTCTGATATTGATATTTTAATTAAAGGGTTGTGGTAAACTTTAAACGGTGAAGAACATCAAATGGGTTTGAGATGAGCATGCATTTTTTTAACAACTTTCAAAATTGACCATAACATTACGGTAATTATCCCTTGATTTATTCATCTTGGCACGTTTGATATTTGGCTTTTTAATATTTAAATTCTACACCCTCGAATGCCATTCTTGAAAAGTCAAGAAAGAGGTTTCATTTTTCTTTTTCCTGTACTATTTTGTTTCTTTTGTTCATTGTTTGCAAAGAGATGACATAAATTGTTGATAAATCTTACCACATTCTGAATTTATGGAGTCTGAACAGGTATAATATTCCTGGAGTTATTACTCAACCACTTAAGAAGTAGTGCATATATTCAACCAATTAGAACCCTAGGCCACTCAGGAACTATGTCAATGTGATGCAGTAAATCAAATTGAAAGAAATGTCTTATTACTTGTCATTTTAACAAGGTTCTAGACTGTTTTAGGGTTCCAATTGGTTGATGGTACATACTCCAATCAATGTCTTTGTCTTCTAACGAAGTAAATAAATAAAGTAATAAACGTCGGATGACCTAGGTGCGCCGGCGCCCCATTACAAATGAGACTAAGTATGTATTAACAGTAATGAAAATAATTAGACAAACACGGTCAAAAGATGCTGTGAAGCTGGTTCGACGGGTGATCTAACTTGTACTGTGCTGTCCGGTGGGTCACGGCAACTAGAAACACTTAGGTAAACCTTTTGACACAAAATATACCTATGGGCCATATGTATGGTTAGGTATGAAAGTTTGTAGGTACCCAATTTATGAGTGATATAATTAATTAACTAGAAACTCTCAGCCAACAGAACCGTGCACGCAGCAGTGCACTTCTAGATCATCCGTAGAATCCTTATTCGTGACATATCTTTTACCGTGTACGTCTACAACGAGGGCTACACTGAAAGTTTGGGGAATGTAAGAAACTGTATTACCTTTGGGTAGTCCATTGAAGTAGATTTTTTAAGAAAAAAATTATACTGGATTTTTTTCAATTGACTCAAAAGGTTGCCAAATTTAATGACCTAAAACATTTAATGAATTCTCTATTATTTACCGCAATAGTACGATTTGAAATTAGGGGATGGCTGTGAAAAGACGTTGATGTCTATAATCATCCACGTGGGACTAGGTTGATTTGTGTAAGATGTCCCAAGATATTTTTTTATCCATAAGTAAAAATCGGAAGACTATTTTTACTACTTTCAATATGAAGGCCATATTGAAAGTAGTATAAAAACGTTACAGAATACAAATTTTGAGCGTAAATTGCATAATTGCCCGACACACATTTTTCTAATGGCATTAATAAATAAATAGGTACCGAATAAAATTACTAACGAGTTATATTCTCAGAAAATAATTATCACTCCCGAGGTAATTCCTGAAACTTTCAGTGTGACCAACGAATAGTGCGGTATGGTAGTAATATAGTAGAGACTATCTTTGCGTATAGCGGCAATTACACCTGGTCGTTGGCGAACGACCATGTGTAATTGCCGTACTGCTGCACGTATAGATAATCTCTACTAGGTAGGGAGATTGTTCTATGAAAGCAATTGTCTTACTTGTGAAAAAGGTTTGTTTTCTAGCAGTCTTGCATGTACTACAGACTACATGCAGGCGTTTTTGAAACGTTCTCTAAAGGTGCGTTTAAACCAAAAGAGTATTCGCTGTTCTAGCGCCCGTTCTACGAAATCAACCAATCACGTTTTGTGTACCGATCGAATTTCGTATAGTGGGAGGTTAGAACAGCGAATGCTCTTTTAGTTTGAACGCACCTTTAGCTGTCTTAAAGCCTGCCTTTCGCTGCTAGCGTACTCATTAATTAATGACATAACGACTCCGTTTAACTTTCACCGCTGACAGCTCGTCCAGCATTCGTAAACAGCATAATAGTAATTTGCGATCGATTAACGAGAAACGGAGTTATTCATGATTGTTTTCCGCTCGCAGTGTACATTAGGTTTTATTCTATGCTAAGCACCGCTTTTGCCATACAATCGTAGTTATTCTCGCATCTAGAAACTACATTTCAAGAGATTAAGGGCGGCCAAGTCGGCCAATATAAAATTTGACGCCCGACGGGAGTAGCTTGCCAAACTAAAAATATGTGGCTACTAAATGTTCATTAACTTGAAGTCATTCCAGCATTAATAGTACCTATTAAATATGTAGCTTAATCGGTAGAACCTACTACACTACCTAGTCTACTGAAGTTGGAGGTCCTAGATTCTGCTCTGAGTAGATTTATTTTATTGAGCTTGATAACTAGCCTCGTTTCTAAATTTGTGCCATAATATTGAATTATTATTAATTCGAGTTATTTTAAAGTGAGAGCGTAATTTCGATTATATGGCTGGACCGCGGCAGTGTTTTTGCGATGGTCGTAAGTCTGACTGTCACAAGAACACTGCCGATATACACTGGGTACTGACATTGTATTTGTTAAATGTATTTACAATAAAATTATTTTGAGCTCGCCAGCATGGCTGGTTGTGTTAAATTAATATTTTCTTATGTGTGCAGCTACAGACAAAGTGTTCCTGTGGATTTCATCGTTCGGGAGCTGGCGTTTGAGTCGAGTTCCAAGGCCTTAGAGTTCTTGAATCAATTTTCTCTCATTTACACTGACTGCGATCAGACTCAAATAGATTGCAAGTCCAGCTTCCAAACTGTAGCGAGTATATAACATTTTGTTTTTGATAGCCGTCCTGTACTGATAGCGTGCTCCTGCGTGGTGATGTAGTCATACCCACCCGGCGAAGGAGCAGCATGGCGGATGTAATCCTGAATCATGTTATTCACCTTAATTTTGATCAGCTTTACTAGGATGAGGCGGCAAAACAACTCACAATACTTTAAGTTATTCAGCAGAAGAAAGATGAACTCAAGATTCCGGCAGAGAGATCAAGGACCTACCACAATGAAGTTTCAAGAAAGTGTTATATACGGGAAGTTTTGGTGTCTGAATACAAACAAAACAGTGCTGTTGAGTGACTTTTTAAAAGCAAAGACTTTCATGTTAAAATTTAAAGGACTATATGTGTTGTATTGTTTTGTCCTCAAGTTTTTTGTAAATAATGTAAATTTTTTATGCTCCATTCCACTTTTATTTTTTTTATATGAAAATAATACAATGCATGAATTCTGATTGTCGTCATATTTATGTGTTTTATAATACATGATTCGTTTTAAAATTTGTATTTATTTAATATATAAAAATTGGATAATCGGTAAGGTTTTACGTAGGTAGGTAGAGGTTCCTAGTGCTTAGAATTTATACAAGGTGGCTAAGAAATACGTGCATTCCACGAAGGTTCAGGAGAGACGACTTATTAAAATACGTACCTACTAGGTGCTACTATAACTATCTGCTTAGAATTACAAACTCTAAAAATAGTATTTATAAAAAAAACCCTAAGGCGCTTATTTTGCTTCCCAAAACCAAACTGGTAGCGGAAATGCACTTATGTTCTGGCCACCCTGTATAAAGAATATGAATCATTTTAGCTTATTAGGGATTTTTTTAAGTTAAATCGTTATCTGTAATGTAACGATAATTATTAAATTACAATAATTAAATTTGTTTTCATATAGAATTAAGCCATATTCAAGCGTCGTTACCATACGTCGCACTCTAGCGGGCAGTTTCGTGGCAACGTAAGGTTTACAAAGAAAATCTTAACTTACGAGTATTAAAATGTATTTAGTATTTGTAACAGTTTATTTGAATTCGTTGAAAAGAAGCAAAAGTGTATTCGCTATAGCCTGCGTAGAAGAGGAAGTGAAGTTTATTCATAATACACAATTACACATTTCTCCCGAGATAAAAAATAACATACAATTTTTGCAAAATTCGAATTTGCCAATGCAGTCTTCCTTTAATGTAATAAATAAGACTATGAACAAATTGTCAAAAGTACGCCTGCACCCTAAAAGAAAACAAGTATTATCTGAAATTACAAATTGTCTTAAAATCGAATCCGGGGAATCGACACTAAAAATGATAAATAGTCTAATTCAAAACGAAGAGTTTAAGACTACAAATAATGTTAACCAAAACACACTTCATTGACCGTTGACCGCCGGCAATTTAGAAAAAATATTAATAATATATTCGCATAACATATCTACTTAAGTAAATTAAATATTTTACATACTAGTCAATTGTATTTTTATTTAAAATTGAATGAATACTAAAAAATAATACGTTACTAACGTACTACTTTAGTTTCTAATATATTTAGAATTGTACATTATAAATACTAGGTACCAAATACTAAGTACAAATACTTCTGCTTACTTGAAAATGAATTGATGTATTTGTGAACCTTATCTATCATTTTGACATGCCACCAAACTGCCCGCTGGAGTGCGACGTATGGTCGTTACAAAAGACATCGACTTAGGTTCTCTTAACCTTTTGAACATAAAGAACAACTAAATGCGTCACTAGGTGTGCCCACGACATAACAGGTTTAGGTGTCAAATTGACTTGAAGTACATACTTTTTACCTAAGGATTAAATTTGCTCTCTCGGGCCCGAGCTTTTGGCGTATGACTGGTATGAGTCAAGTTCTGTATGATGTTAGGCGTTTGGGTAGGTACAGTCGACGTCAAGAATATCATTACGGTTTAGATGCCGAAAATATATTTTCTCAAACATGCAATGAAATATTGTTGTTATGAATGAATGAATGAATAAATTTATTTCAGACCAATGTCCATATTGCATTAATTAGTAATTACAAACACAAAACAAACAAACAATTTTAAGATTTTAACCTAGTGTTAGTCTAACATCACAAATAACATGAAATATTTTTTTTTTTATAAATAATTACATATCACAGCCAAAATCAAATAAATAAATTAAATGCCAACAAATCATTAAAAAAAATTTAAAAATTTATAAATAGAAATAAAGAAATAAAATGAATAAATTAAATTAAAATGAATAAATTAAATCAAAAAGTGTAAAATAATTCAAAGGCGGACCAAATAGGTACCTAGAGTTTTTAAATTTATTTTTTATTTTGACTGTGACTTGTGAAATACGTGAAGGTAATTAATTCGCTTTGTGAGTGGACAGTCTAAACGGTTAGCTAATGCGCTCAGGATGCTGTTTGAGCTGGCCCGTGCTCTGCGCGCTAACGAGGCAACACGCTTGCGCACTATGGCGTGAAAGCCGTCTGTGCGCGCCTCGGCAAACATAAGCGACGCACTGCAGTAACGCGGTAAGCCCAAAAGCATCCTGAACGCATTATTGTATTGTACTCGGAGAGCGCTGAGGGTCCGCTGCGTATACTTGGCCCACAGGCTGCAAGTGTAAAATGATTGACAGAATGCTCTAAATAACGTAATCTTCACTTCTGTGGTACACTTCGCTTCGCAAACCTGCGTGCCAGCATGTTACACCGGACCGCCAGCGCCCTCCTCTCCCTCTCCACATCGGCGTCATCCGACAGGTCTTCAGTGACCCAGTGGCCCAGGTACTTGAACTTGGACACTCGTGTTAGTTCAGTTCCACCAAGTGTGACAGGCGGCACGGTGTCGAATTTACGGCCGCGCGGACAAAATACTAACAGTTCGCTTTTCTTTGCATTGTACCTGAGCCCCTGAGCCACCGCATATCGCTCGCACACGCCAACTAACCTTCTGAGGGCACCAATCGATGGACTCAGCAGCACCATATCGTCTGCATAACTGATGTTATTGACACAGATTCCGTCAATAGAACATCCGATTTTGGTGCTACTGAGTTCAGCGATTAAAGTGTTCATGTACAAATTAAATAATTTTGGAGACGTCAGTCCCCCCTGTCTCACCCCACATCTTAGGCGATATGAGTCGGAGCACGAGTCGCCCCACCTAACACAGTTCGTCTGGTTATTGTACCAGTATTTAAACACGTCAATAACATCGCCAGGTATACCCGTCTCGCGCTCCAACTTGCTCCAAAGTATATCGTAAGCGACCAAATCGAATGCTTTATTATGTTCCTTATAATAGGCTGCGAAGTATAACGTTTCAGGTGCGACTAGGACAAGAAGTCGTTAATGGAATTTAATACAAATCTTGAAGGCCTAGGCCGGCAAAGTGCTCTTTTTTAATTCCATTCTACATAAATTTGTGGCACAGGCATAATGATATTCATGACATTCTGCAAATAAAAAAATAAAAGTGATGTTTTTGTTGTTCATTCATTTCATTGCATGTTTGAGAAAAGCACTATTCATTCCTAAGACCTATCCGTAGTATACGTCTTCGGCCGGCAACCCCTTTCGTCCCGGCCTCTACATAATGTACTATAAAGGTCTTCGCACATTACAACAACTCCACGCCAACGCGGCCGCAACAATACTCACTCACGATGAGTAGTAAACTAGTTGATCAACGAGTGGGCAATGAAAATGGTTGCTCGATACACGTCAGTCGCAAACTCATAGTCGTTGTGTGGACAACGTGTGGTCGTTGCGTGACATACGAGTCCGGGTTAACCCGTAGCGTACGATGCGTAGGCCACTCGTACACTATTAATATATTTTTTTGAAATTAAACCTTGAAGATATGACACAGGGTTTAAATTTCAATGATTAGACTTGAGTCGAGTGGGTGAGGAGTTGATATAGTGTGCGAAGACCTTTACACGACCTGTCGTGTAAATAATATATTTTGGCACCTAAACTGTAACGATATTTTCTTAAACATGCAATGAAATGTTGTAGTTACGTGCCTAAAAAGTGGCCGGGAAGTACCTCGTTGCCGGCCTAGGCCGGCAAGTACCTCTTTTTTAATTTTCATTTGATATAGGGTTGTGACCTAGCATCTTGGCTATTAGCCAATAATTATCTGTAAGTAATATTAGTATAAAAAAAATGATTGGCAAATTTTTGCAGTTATAATTAGGTATTTAAATTATATCATTTGAAATAAATGTACAATAACTACTCAAAATAATATTTAAAAACCGGCCAAGTGCGAGTCGGACTCGCGCGCAAAGGGTTCCGTACCATTATCAATTTATTATTAAAAAAATACAGTTAAATCAACCTACCTCAAAAACTATAGGAGATAATTTTATCAAACCAAAAATCGTTGATAGAGTTTATTAATGTGCATAACATATATTTTTTTCAGAATTTTATATCGCGTAGTTTAAAAAATAGACGGGGGGGGACACATTTTTCAGACTTTGAGACCTGATATCTCGAAAACGATTTGCTTAAAAAAAATGTGATGTATAAACCTTCATATCATTTTCAAAGACCTTTCTATTAATACCCCACACGCTTATGTACAACTAAAAAAAAAATTCTATCCCTCAGTTACATGTATGGAGGGCCCCCACCCAAATGGTTTTTTTTACAATTTAGTATCACATTCCTGTAGCGGTTCATACAATACATATCCTTACCAAATTTCGTTACTGTAGCATTTATAGTTTCCGAGTAAATTGGCTGTGACAGACGGACAGACGGACAGACGGACATGACGAATCTATAAGGGTTCCGTTTTTGCCATTTTGGCTACGGAACCCTAAAAAGCAGTATTATACGGCGCGATCCGTCGGCCCCGATCACTGCATGCGATTAATTGGACCCAACCGACCGCGTCGTCTAATATCGCTTTTTTAAATTAAAAATTTGCAACTTTCAAACAGGTCAGTCTTAAAAAAAAATGAGGTGTGGGTGTCGTATTTGACATTGTTGTGTTTCAAAGACTTACCTAGTTATGTAGTTGACGTATAATTTCTTAGAACGAAGATACATTTTTTTGTTTCATTTCATTGCATGTTTGAGAAAAGCATTATACATACCTCGGCCATGAAGTGACGGGTTGCCGTCCGAATACTATCCGGCCTCGCTTCGCTCGGCCGTCTACATATATTTGGCCGGCAACCAGTCACTTCCCGGGACAGTTAAAAATGCCTCCGCGCGAGGAAATTGACATTGTACCTACGATTCCTACGAAGCAGTCAGTGTGGTCAGCGTAGAAATGCCTCTACTGAAAAATTGCCGCAACACAGGACTCACAGGAGTAGGTACGCATTCACGATACAGACGGTGCTACCTCACGCGCTTCCGGCTAAGAGGTCTCCCTGCTAAGACGGGAGGTGTGGATCCAGGACTTCGTTCAGGAGGGGGGGAGGGGGCATCTCAGGCGCGGATCCAGAACTTCGTTGAGGGGGGGGGGGCACTGCGATCCAGGACTTCGTTGAGGGGGGGGCACTGCCCTATGATATGATAGTATTTTACACTTCAAACACCACCTAGCCATACAAAGTCCAGCGTGAGGGGGGGGCAAGTGCCCCCATTGCCCCCCCCTGGATCCGCGCCTGGGGCATCTAGGCATACCTAAGTCCAGTGTCAGAGGGGCAAATGCCCCCTTGCCCCCACCCCCTCTGGATTCGCGCCTAGGACGGTGCAAACTTCCCTTCACGACTTCTCTACTAGCCAGATTTATGTTTGTGATCATTATCATTAGCCGTGCCTACCATGAGTTTGGAAGTAAAGGATACGTTAGATTGTACTTGACACGCAAAGCATTCCATCGCGCTCGCAAGTCGCACTGACATATTGGAGCGAGTGCGATGGCTTGCTTTACTTATCGAGAAAAACCTAACGTTACCGTACCGATACTTGTTTGCAAAGTCATGGTATACCTACTGATGAGGAATATAAGGAATATCGGTGTATTGCGGTATGAAAGCAAGTGTCACACAGTATTAAAAAAATTAAGTGATTACACAATGATGTGACTGATTTAGCGTTGACGCTTGATTATTAGGATGCTCAGGATTTAAATTAAGCGTTGTTAAGTCTACTCGAGGCCACTCTAAAAGGTCCAAAAGGTTAATTTAGTAGCAACGTTGTAATGTGTAAGTATTCCTTTTAAAACTTGTCAGGTAGAAGGGTTAAAATGTCTTAGTCTTATTTTTCTTGCTGCGCCTAAAATAGTGCATTTCCTAACTAGTGCGGGATTAAAAAAAGTTTTTGCACGTGTAAGGGACGATTTTTTTCATAACAAGTGCGTCAAAAAGAGAAATTACCGCGCGCGAAGCGTGCGCAAAGTTCGTTTTTGCGCACTAATTAGGAAATAGTACATTACGACACAAGTGAGAAAAACATGAAATTCGAAACGAGTGGCGATGTTTTAAAACACGACCGATAGGGAGTGTTTTAAATCGACACGAGAAAAATAAGCTATTAGAAGAAGTAGGTAACTCTTACACGAACAAAAGAACGTGAAAACAAAACCATGAGATTTCCAGTTTTATTCATTTTTTGTAACTAAATATATTCGAGAAAACAAATTACATCCAAAAACAGATCAAATTAGTAAAAATATATGATGTCAGTGTCACTTTTATTAACCGACTTCAAAAAGGAGGAGGTTTACAATTCGTCGAAATCTTTTTTTTTTTTTTATGTATGTTCCCCGATTACTCGAAGACGCGTGAACCGATTTGAAATATTCTTTTTTTGTTTGAAAGGGTATACCTTCTAGTTGGTCCCATTGTCACCGAATCCAGATCTGATGATGGGATCCTGGAGAAATCGAGGGAACTCTTCAAATGTTGTAGGCACACATGACATTTTTCATTTATTTTCGAAGACTAATCAAGTATTTGCATCTAGTCATGAACATCTTAAGTTGGTGATCTGATGATGGAAGGTACAACTCTTTAGCAATTAGGAGTTGGGGGATAATTCTTTAAGTATAACATATTTCGTGTATTTTGGAAGCTATTTGAGTATTTGCCTTTAGGTGGTCATCCTTTCATGTTGGTGAGCTGATGATGTAAGGTACAACTCCTTGGAGATTAGGAGTTGGGGGATAATTCTTTAAATATAACATATTTCATATATTTTGGAGGCTATTCGAGTATTTGCCTTTAGGTGGTCATAGTCTCATGTTGGTGAGCTGATGATGAAAGAAATAACTCCTTAACGATTAGGGGTTGGAGGATCATTCTTTGTATATAACAAATGTCATACATTTTCGAGATCTATTCAAGTGTTTGCTTAGTAGTTATGACATGTCGGTTAGCGGTTAGTGATTCTTTAAATAATATTGGCATGCTAAGTCTGTTACCTTTGAAATTGTTTTTGTATTCATATAAGTTCGCCAGTTCAGGTTTTATGGCCTACTACAGTGCAGTACATTCTAATTATAAGTATTTAGAGCATACCGAATAACGATTTTATATTTACACTACTAAAAAGCAAAAAATAAAATATTTTAAAAATAAAAATAAAACCGCCTTCAAAGATTCGCCCGAACTAAAAAGTTAAAAATAATTTTGGTTCCTACTTCTTAAGATTTCCTACCCAAACCTTTAAACCTTTTACCCTATTCATTTAAATAAAACATTATGGCTAGGTACCCTACAGATTTCTTAGAAGTCGGTGCCAAGCCAAATATGTTCACTTCGCGAGTACTTATATGTATTTGATAGAGCTTTGTAACTTACTGTCACTCCGGTTATGTTTTCATGAAAATGACTGAGGCAGTCCATTCTGTTGATAAAAGCGTAATCGGAGTGACAGTAAGTTACAAAGCTCTATCTAACGAAGAATAACCTATGAACGTATTCGGCTTGGCACCGACTTCTAAGAAATCTGTAGGGTACCTAACCATAATGTTTTATTTAAATGAATAGGGTAAAAGGTTTAAAGGTTTGGGTAGGAAATCTTAAGAAGTAGGAACCAAAATTATTTTTAACTTTTTAGTTCGGGCGAATCTTTGAAGGCGGTTTTATTTTTATTTTTAAAATATTTTATGTAGGCAAATCACGTAGGTATGTATTCGAGTACTTCCGGTTAGTTCTAATATAAGTAGGTGGTAGTTTTAGGGTGGTTTCAGGGATATAGTATTTTTTACAATCGTGTATATAATACAGAATTTTATTATAAAAGTATTGTATATACATACGAGGGCTGTTCCGAAAGTTTTTAGTTGCTCCGGTTCTATTCATGCGATTTCAATAAAATTTACACCATTTTGAGGGATATTTCAATGATGCTTTAGGCGGTGTGAATTTGTTTTAGTAAAGATTTTAGATATTTTTATTATTTTGTTTTACTTAGACGTGTCGAGCTTTACTCCAATGACCATGATACCGGTTTTTAAGACACTTTTTTAATGAGATGCTATGAACATCATTCGCTTATAAAACTATTTTATTTTATAGTTACTAGTAATTGAAGATATTTCCGTTGTTTTTAAGTACAAATTACGTGATATCCTTTACTTTAATCATAAATGAGTAGGCATTGAAAAAAATCGTAAACTCTAAAATTGAAGAATTTCGAATACTGTAAAAATCATCATTCAATCAATAATCATTTTTCTTCAATTATAATTTAAAAAACGCAAAATGAACTAAATTATTTATCCCGGGTATGTTTGAGTACGGCTTTCACACATTTTTATACAAAATATACTTCTATGTGTCAAAAATGGCCAATTTTTCCATACAATGTAAAATTTCATACAAAACAGCTTTTTGTAAAAAAATTATGATAAAAAAACTATTCCCATTACATGCATAAATTTATTAACCATAATAAGTGTTGAAATGTCTCTCACAATGATATAAATTTAATTTAAATCACATGAATAGAACCGAAGCAACAAAAAACTTTCGGAACAGCCCTCGTACTTGTACAATACTTTTTCTACTAGACAGTAAAAATAAAAAACAAATTTAATCTAGTTGTCTTTTTTGCTGGCACGCGATTTTTCAAATTCATTATAGTTGCCTAGTGCCTACAGCGTGGCCTAATGGCTAAATTATAGTTGAGTAACGAACACGATGTAAATGTATATGATTATAATATTGTGTGACAATCTTAATTCAAACATTACGGTCAACGAGTAGAAAAAGTATATAGGTACTTAATGTACTCGAATACAATTGATAAAAAATAACAGCTATAGATTTATGCTTTATTTATATCGCTTTCAGTGGCGCTATCAGAGACCCTAACCACCAAGAAAGTGTTGCCTCTCTCTCACACTTGTGAATTTGTACGGTGTAAGTGTGACAGGGAGGCAACATTTAGTTCGTGGCTCGCGGTAGGGCCTCTGCATTTGCACTGTGCGAAAGAAGAAGGATTGGTTATAGGTATAACATGTTCACTGTCTCAATCGGCATGAGGCCTTTGTAGTAGCCTTGAATGCTATGATCCATAATTCCATACATAATATAGGCGACATAAAAGGAGTGATACAAGAAGGTAAAACACAAATCTCTAAAAATTTTTTAAAGTTCTGGTGACGTAACTAAAGACCGAAGAGCTGGCGACTACCTCGCACAGCACAACAGTCTTGCGATACAGCGAGTAAATGCTGTCAGCATCTTCGGTAAAATGCCAGAAAGGCCAATCTTAGGTATAGGTTAGATAAAATGGTCTCAGTCCACTGTTGGACGTAGGCCTCTCCTATTAAACTATGCGTATAGACGTATTTGGAGATAAATGCCCATAATCAATTGTATTAACATTAAAAAAATTACAATTATCTTTGACTTGTATGCTAGAATAGCATCTAGCATACAAGTCAAAGAGCTAGCATATCTTTATACGTTTCATAATTGGTCCTATAGAAACATAGTTCGAAATCGTTGAGATATTCATATTTTACCATTTTGAAGGATTTATGCGTCGTTGGACTAAAAGTAAATATGGCGATATATAAAAATGTCCACTTGCTTAAATTCGGGCGTATATAATTTTGACGAAGTATAAAAATGTTCATCTGTATATTAGACCAAATATAAACAAACATGTTGCGACACTAGACTAAAAGTAAATATGACAATGTATAAAAATGTCCACTTGCATAAGTTCGGGCGTATATAATTTTAACGAAGTATAAAAATGTCCACCTGTACCTATATGATTGTTGGTGGTGATGAATTTGATCCGTATATGTATTATTATAATCCTGGACCTATAGTAAAGAAAGTAGTAATTTTTATATTCAGACTTGATTAGACTTAGACATTTGTACACTTTGAAAGTAGGTAGTCATTTTTATATTTCGACTTGATAAGACATAAACATTTTTATAATTTGATAGTAGTCATTTTTATATTCCGACTTGATAAGACTTAAGCATTCTAAAGTATTGGCTTTCTAACACTCGGACCAATTTTATTTTATATGTAGACATTTTTATTGGGAAAATGTGGAATTTGTTCAGACATATATATATCTGGGACAACTAATATCATTTAATGACCAAATGGACCAAGAACTAGACAGAAGAATAACCAACTCTTGGAGAAGGTTTTGGTCACTGAAAAACATCCTAAAAACCAAACATTACTCCATAGCAATAAAAAGGAAAGTTTTCAATACCTGTATTCTGCCTATACTAACATATGGATGCCCAACATGGACAGTCACAAAAAAACAACTTCAAAAACTTAGATGTTGCCAAAGATCAATGGAAAGAAGCATATTGGGATACACCAGGAAAGACAAAAAACGAGCCAAAGATCTTAGGCAGATAACAAAATGGGAGGATGTCGAGAGGAAGTCTAATACTGCAAAATGGAGGTGGACAGGCCATATGATCCGAAGCAATGACAAATGGACAAATAGAATGACTGAATGGGTACCACGACACAACGCAAAAAGAAAAATCGGAAGTCCACGAATGAGATGGTCAGATGACCTCAGGGGAGTTGCCGGCCCCATGTGGGTCAGGCTTGCAAGAGACAGGTTCGGGTGGAAGGAAAAAGAGGAGGCCTTTGTGTCGAAAGGACACGCTGATTAGAAACTTGTATAACTATATTACTCACTTATTATAATTGTAAAATGATAATATATCAGAAATAAAGGCTTTGAAATTGAAATTGAAATTGAAATGTAGACATTTTTATACATCGCCATATTTACTTTTAGTCCAACGACGCATAAATCTTTTGAAGTCACCTTGATTTATCACTATTATGCAGGATTTTGTATGACTTTAGTAAAAAGGCGTAATGTCAGATTGCGATAGTGAACGTGTTGACCAAGAATATAAAACTTGGAATCAATGTGTCTGTACCTACATAGTGTTAGTAAACTTATTTTTAGTTCTAGGTACTATAGTAATAAGTTAATCCTTACAATCTAAATAGTTCGGTACATTATATTACAAGTATAATATTATACAAACTAAATCACTTATACTCTGTTCAACTATTCCTGGCAGATGGCTTGTTGGACCGAGAATATTACATAGACTGATACCTTGAACCCATATCTGTTGATAGCCAGTCAACATTTGACAAAAAATATGGAACCCTAATAATAAGCTTATCCCCTTATTCATAAACATCTTCTTGCTAATAATATAAGTTAGCTTAGGGCCAGACTGTTAATTTATCCAGATTAAGGCTGTGTTTCCACCAGAGATGTGCAAGGATGTGTTTCCATACAAATGACACCTCACTTGTCACGCTGGATTCATACAAAATTATGCTACTTAATTTATGTAAACATGCATATAGTCCGTGTTTGTAGATGGCTCAGCAAGGAAAGGGTTTATTAACACCAGAAAAATGCATGTTTGCATAGTTTAAGTAGTATAATTAATTAATTATGCATAAAACCAGCATGGCTCAGGCAACCATAACCATGGCAATAACAGACAGAAAAAAGTTGATTCACCCAATAACACTCAATCTCTCAATCTGACAATCATTAATTGGGTTGTTTTGATATAAGTGCTTAATGGAAAGAAAAATCACATAGTTTCCATTATGTTACGAAAGTTAGTCGTACAAACTATACTATATCCTGGATAACTAATGCAACAATGTGACATTTTGTAGTGTAAGAGTAGGTCTTATAAATTTACAAGTACTATTTAAATTTTAATGAAGAGCATAATGCCATGGTACTCAAATTTTTGAATAGATGACCAGATATCTACAAAAGACTTTGGAATGTATTTTTACAGATCATTCAAATTAACATGTTGAGACACCCTTACTATGTACTGCTTAAAAGTGTGGCAGGCACACTTTACCAGCAAAGAGTTCAGATATTACTGTAATCCACAATGACAGAACAAATAGTATGTAAGATATTCCCACTTGATGGCTGTTTGGCAACTGGTATGGCTGGCCTCCAATCTCATCAACGTGGAAGCCCATTGGGAAAATAACTGCTGCCAAGCAGAACACCACCACTGAAAGTAAAATAACTGACATTATTTGTAGCAGTACATCATTATTTCTAGGAGAGTATCAAAGGGTTTTATTGCAGTAGAAAGCTACTAAATAAACATTACTATTTGGACAATTGAGAAACATGAATTTTGACATATCTCTGTCAATTTTACAAGAGTAGTTTTATCACAAAGCATGATGCAAAAGGTAGCTTTCACCAAGTATATCTACTTGGTGAAAGCTATAAATAAGTATAAAAAAGTATATTATAGTAACACTTACTTGCAGCAAAGCCCACCCATCTTGCATATGGGATTACATTGCGATCAAAGTGACTTGACGCCAAGAGTATAACTGTTGTGGTAATACATATACAACCAATAAAGATGCAAATAAGGGCTAGAAGCCACTCAGGTTGCAGATCTGGTGTGAAGCATACTTGAGGTCTATTGTAGAGTGTAATACAAGACCACATAAGCCCAAGTCGTGTATCACCTATGAAACAAAATATTGTGTTAATTGTGCTCTGATAGCACTTATTTACATTTCCAATTAGAATTCGAACATGGGTTTAAGATGTCCACATTCTCGATAAAATTATTATTTATTCCAAGGTTATTGTGATTGTGTGTACTTCTCACGTCGCAATTGCAATGTAGTTATAAGATTTTACCTCCGACATCGGTGATTATCCAGTCGGGCATAGCAAGGCTAACTATTGCAAACACATCAGCCGCCATAAACAGAGTCCCAGATATGACTGTTAATTTATCCATATTGGCAAATACAATTGTTAATACCACATTTAGAACGAACTGTAATTTTTGTTATTATTTTGTTTTGTTCAATGCTCAGAGAATTCACATCATAGGCATCATAGTTAGTTAAAAGCGTTAACCAGTGTAGTACACTGACAGCTGACAGTAACAGTCACAGTCACAGTGACATTGACAGTTCTTGATTTTTTTTATTTACAGTTCTTGTTCAAGTTCGGGTAATAATATTTGTTAAGGCCGGTTCACACGTATCAAGTAGTATTCAGTAAAGAAATTCGTATTAAGCGAAGTTTTAAACAAACTGCGCGTAACACAGTGTGTTACCAAGATACTAGCTTTTATTGCAACCGATACAGATCTGTAGCCAAACCGTGAGCATTATTTAATTTAAACTTGCACGATTATCACACATATTTTAAAGACAAACGGGTCTTAATCGCGTATACTTACGTTTAATTATATCCTGACGTTTCGGGCATTACGTTACACCCGTGGTCGCAGGCAGACTGGCGAGAGAATGTATCAACACCTTAGAGCTGCGCGGGTTTTTCGAACTACCCGCACTGATTATTCACTTCTAGGCTAGGGTTGTCACTAGGCCTACACACAACACTCACAAAGCCATTGGATGTTATGAGTGTTCTGTGTAATTCGACATTAAAAAAAAAGATTCTTGAAAAGAGGTTATCCAGTGGCGACCACGTACCGGAAGGCGTAGCGTGGGTAGGCCCCCCACAAGGTGGACTGATGACCTGGTGAAGGTCGCAGGAGTCCGCTGGATGCGGGTGGCGCAGGACCGGTCATTGTGGCAATCTTTAGGGGAGGCATATGTTCAGCAGTGGACGTCTTTCGGCTGATATGATGATGATGAAAAAAAGATAGGTAGTTTACTCACAAACATAGAATCGCAACCGTTCCGCCAAACTTACACAGTTTCATCATCATAATATCAGTCGAAAGACGTCTACTGCTGAACATAGAGACGCTACCGATATATTTAAGAATACTCGTACTTAGTCATTTTCATTTTGTAGGATTTTTGGTAGTGTCTGTTTTCATTTATAGGTATGTAGTACTTAGGTATTACTACATATAAATGAAAACAGACCTGTAATAAATTATAGTTTTTGTGAAGAAATCGAATCCTGGGATAATTCGGTTTTTCAGGCTGAAAGAATACCTTTTTGCTTCAAAAATAGGAAATTCAAAAGGAAAAGAAAAATAAGTATCTTGGGTTGGGGGAAATAAAATATCGTTTACCACAATGTACCTTTAGTATATTTATTCTTAAACTTACATTACTGGTAACTTTTGTGGCAAATTTGAAATTTATAAACTACTGATATATACCTACATATATCAACTAGGCATATACGCTTTATTCTCGGAGTCCTTTAACATCGCCATAATTGTTTTAAATTAGGTACCTATCTTATCTCATTTGTCAGCTGGGGTCCACCGTATTCTAATATCACCTCTTAGGTGAGGTCTCTCTATTTACCATCTCGCCGATTTTGCAGAAAATTGAAAATTTAATAAAGATATCATAGTCAACATAATGGTTAAAATAAGTGTAACAATGTTAATTCAATTTGAGCTTGGGTTATTAGGTATACCTACATATGTAGGTTAAATTTATGTAATAAATCAATATGCTTCATCGACATATTACGATACAGGGGCTCTACCGCGAACTACATAGTTTTTTCGATCATCTATTAGCCCCTCTATCGCTTCTTATTCGGACGAGAGATGCAACTAGTAGATCACACGAAGTGGATCACAGTAAGCCAGCAGAAGATCTACCGCAAACCACGTGTCACGTGTTGCCTCCGTATCACACTTACATCCGAATTGCCTGTGTAAGAGAGAGGCAACCCTTCGTTCGTGATTCGCGGTAGGCCCTCAGTTTGCTTAGCACATGACCACCGTCTCTCTTTTGTTAATATAGCTAGAGAAGGACGGGAGATCTATCTAGGCGACATACTGTCGCACCAATCATGTGCTAAGCCTGCTGCTTGGTCAGGTTGTTTTCAATGTCTCTTGATGTCTATATGATTAAGCGGGGGGTGGAGCGGCAGTATTGGTGGTTGCAGTTGTGGCCGTGGACGCGGTGTCGCTGGGCTCGTTGATCTGTAGCCAGGGCATGCGTCGCTGGAGCTCTTGCCTACAAACGGGAAAACAAACTTTATAAATTTGTCAGTCCTGTCGCCTGTTTACGGTATTGGGTGATCCTGGGTCAAAATTTAGATAAAATATTTTTTTTCCGTCGTTACGACTTACATGTGATTTTCGAGAAGTTAAAGCATTTATCTATCATTACGGTAGAAGCGTTTTTCGGTTGAAGAATAATCATTTCAACCTAGTATGCAAGAAACAGCATAAAATTGGTGTATTTCACTATAATTACCTACATAATGTACTTTAAGTAACAAAGCATTATGGTGTTAAGTTAGTCTATAGTTCCATACCTGTATTTTGGATGGCTGATGGCGTAGACCCAGGGATCTATGCACGCGACTGCTTTACAAGCAACAGCAGGGATCATTGTCACCTGTAAGTCAAATAATGTGTTTAAAGTGATAAATATTACACATTGAACACTATGGGTACTTAGGTACACGGCTTCAATGAATAAATAAATAAATATCTTGGGACATCTTACACAAATCGAGTTAGTCCCACGGCAAGCTCAATTAAGGCTTGTAATGTGGGTACCAAGCGACGATATATATAATGCCCATGACCAAGGAACAAATATTTGTGATAGATAAATACACAAATAATGCCCTCGCCGGGATTCGAACCCGGAACCTCCAGCTTCGTAGGCAGGGTCACTACCAACTAGGCTACGGAGGCTCTTCAATGAGCGACATGATGCCGTACTGTGACCACAAACACACGAATAAAAAATACAGCGTCAGCGCTGCCTTCGCTATCCAGGCCTCGGTTCACTCAGCGGTGAAACGATCGTTGGACCTAGATTAATATTTACCCTAGGTATCAGCATGTCTATATTGCCGAAGGCGCAGATAAGCGACTTGATGCCGAACGGGATCCACGAGCTAACAAATAAGAAGCACACTCTAAAAGTGGCTTTAGCTATATATCCGGATCTGTCTGTTGACTAAGCCTTGGCAAAACGATAGTTGAACCTAGGTAGACCTGACCCCAGGTTTCAGCAGGTATTGGTTGCCGAAGGATAAGCGGCCTCAGATATCCGGTCCTATCTATTGACTAAGCGTCGACGAGATGGTCGTTGAACGCAGGTAAATCTTACCCCAGGTGTCAGCAAGTCTTGATTGCCGAAGGCACCGATGAGCGACATGATGCCGTACGGCGTCCACGAACACACAAATAGGAAGCATACTGTGAGGGCAGCTTTAGCTATCCGGATCTCGGCCGATTCGGCGTTGGCTTGCTGATTAGAGCGCAATGATTCTACGTTCATCTTCTTGGCCTGTGCTCTGAAAACAAGAAGATATACTTAAATACTTATATTGTTAAATGTTGCTATACTTATTATTTTCCATGTAGCTATCAGTAGTCGTACCATGACTTGTCAAGTGAAGGACACGTTAGGTTTTACTCGATACGTAAAGCAGGCCATCGCCAGGCGCTCACTCCAATAAACGAGATCTTTACGTATTGAGTTAAAACTAACGTATCCCGTACTTACAACTCATGGTACGGCTATAGTCTTCTTTTAAGGTTGTGATGTGAGTATAAGTATTGACGCTGACTATACTCTTACGTTAAACTACCTATCATTCTATGAAACGAAGTGATTAATTGTATTCTAGTGTATTATGTATCTGGTATACTGTGAGCGAAATTTCTTTCGTACCGTAAATACCCCAATAATCGACATGTTAAAACCCAATTTTCGACAACCTGCTGTCAACAATACGAGTAATATGCTATTATTGGGACTCTACGATATTGTCTGGCTATTTTTTTATTTCACTTTCCGAGGCAAAGAGAAAATTCACTTATTAGATAATTACGTTGTATTGGTGGTACGGTAACACAGATTTTTTGCGAAACAAATCAAATTATTGTTCTGAATATAAATTTTGATTTGTGCTTTAAAGTAGTAGGAGGCAACATTACTAATTATATAAATTATAAATGTTACATTCCATATACCAAAAAACCAAATGTCAAGTTCCCAATGTCCTCAGCTTTCGCGGCTGTTGCCTATATAAATCACTCGGCCACTCCGATGAAATAAAACACTTATATATTCTTTCGTATAATTAAGAATGTATGCCATTTAATATCCCTTAGTTGACTCGTACGAAACCTACGGGAAGAGATGGGATGGTAACAAAAGCATTCATATTGGCGACACCATTCAAAGTCACCGTCCAGGGGGCTCCCATGATCTCAATGCGATTCAGCTTAGGTTCGGCCTGTTAGTTTTTGACAGTTATTCTATGGAACTGACACAACGCGATTCATATTAGCGGCCCTACCGCGAAAAACGAAATTCGTAAATTTCGAGGATTTTTCTCTGTCACTCAAACGAAGGCGTCATTAGAGTGAGAGAGACAAATCCTCGAAATTTGCGGATTTCTAAGTTCGCGGTAGGGCCGTAGGTCCTAAACTGAATCGCATTTAAGAGATCATGGTAGCCCCCAGGTTCCGTCACACTGATTGTTTACCTTAGAGCTGCTTCATGCGCGAAGACCTGCTTAACGATGCCGCTGTAGAAATAGATGATGGCGGACATAGGGAACACGTAGCTGCACATAAATATGCACGCCACGAACAGCTTCGTGTCGAACGTGTTGGTCAGGTAGTCGAACGTGCATGACGTCAGGAATCCCTCTGGAAGCGCATATCAAATGCATGCAAATATACCTATACAATTGAGCAATAAAATCAGGAATCGAAACACACCCGCCCGCCCATGCGAAAAGGGGAAAAAATTAACAACAGCTGAGACTCAAAGAAGCAAGAAATGTTATGTACTTATATGAGTTTTGGTCAAACATCAAACAGTTTAAATAAGACATTTTCTCTTAAAATAGACGGCATCCGGCAAACTTCATACGACATGATTGATTTTTGTTTTAATTAAGTCCTTAATTATGTTTTTTTTTTTGCAATGGACCCGTGCGGATCCTAAAATACTTATAGCAAGAATTAAACGCACTATAACGAACTTTGCCACGGCAGTTAGGTTAGTTTTAGATTTATTTTATGGTCAGTTTGCTTACGACCACGGGTATGACGTCATGCCAGAAACGTCAGGACATTATTCGACGTAAGTTTAAGCTTATAAGTCCCGTTCGTTAAAATATGAAGGTAAATAGTTGTTCGCTATTTTTATGTTGCTCGCCATCTCATAAAGATATACGCCTGAATCGAATAGGTGGCCGTCTTATCTGAAGAGACCTTAGGAAGTCTCCTAAAATATTTTAAACTAAACTCTGTATCTAATTTAATTATACCTGGCACGTAACGGCCCCAAATTTTAAGCAACGGTAGCAGTGCCCATGGAGTGCAGTAAATCCAAACTAAGGCCATAAGTAGCAGCACCTTCCCTTTTGAAAGCCGGCCGTCTAGGGGACTAGTGATGGTTGAATGTCTGAAAGAAATTTATGAAACTTAATACGTATTAAATAGGTATGTAAGTAAAATATCTATTCAATGACAATCTTACACTAGACAGAACAACTCAGCAACAAACTAAATAAACATGTTTTGTGGAACAATTTAAATTGCTTTATGAAATATTTTTTGAGTTGTATTTTTAAGTAGGTAGTAACTAGTAAGAGTTCATAGTTTCAAATACTTGGGGAGTGTAATCACAGAAGATTCGAGATGTACAGCTGATATTAAGATTAGAATTTCGATGGCAAAGAAAGCATTTAAGGAAAAAAGAAACATATTAAGAGTTAAATCAAAAATATCAAGAAGCACCAGAAAAATGTTTATTAAATCATATGTATGGAGTATTGCATTATATGGAAGCGAAACCTGGACTATGACACAAAGGGATAGAGAGAGGCTGGAGGCATTTGAGATGTGGTGCTGGCGCAGAATGGAGGGAATAAAGTGGACAGATAGAGTAACAAATGAAGAAGTGCTGAGGCGAGTTCAAGAAGAGAGGACATTATTGGCAACAATAGACAATAGACGAGGCAAGATGGTTGGCCATCTCATTCGACATGACGACTTTTTGAAGAATATTATAGAAGGAAAAGTGGATGGAAAGAGAGGAAGGGGAAGACCAAGAATAAGATACATTGACCAAATAAAGGAGAAGGCGGGCGTCATGTCGTATGAGGAGGTGAAGAGGACTGCTGAGTACAGAGGAGTGTGGAGACTGCTGCATATGGCTACACCGACAAGAGCTCGTCAGAGCTCTTAAATTGAAAGAAGAAGTAACTAGTAACACTACGATGAAGGTATATAAATTTTATTATTTGATGTCATATAGTTAAGTGCCAGAGAAAGAATACCGAAGTTTACCAACGCCGGAGGTGGGATTTAATTAAACCCACGTCCTCAACTTAGGTAACCGAAGTTTACTTTAACTTTGGACATCTGATATTTAAAACTAAGCAAAGTTAGCTCATGGGTACTAGGCCCTAATATGTATTGATACCGAAATAAGATGAAGGGTCCACAGAAAAACCTGTCCAGATCTTATGACAATCAGAATAAATTTGGACCTTGTTCCGTTAAAATTAAGGTCGTTTTTTCTTCTGAAGTTTGAATTGACTAGACAGGTTTTTTCCGTGGACCCTTCAGATATTTCGTAAATACCTGTCAAAGGCGATGACAGCGTTGGTCATTGCAGCTCCGATACCGCTGTAGGCGCCCATCAGTGCGAATATTTGGCAGCCGAGGTCGCCAACTGCGAACCCTCGCATGGCGCTATTGTAAATGAATATCGGTGCTTTCGCCATCATTATGAAGTCGAAAATTGCCAGTTGCAATATTAAAAGATTGCTCGGCGTTCGAAGACTTTTCGTCCTGTAAACAGTAGGTAGGTAAGTACTTAGGTGGCATAACCTTGCTTTTTAAGAAGTTGCATGTAAACACACGTTGTAGGTATTACAAATGTCTTTAATTACCAATATAGGTCATTGGATACTACTAAATCTATGTGTTATTTAATTAAATCTTACCAATAAACCATTAAAACAATAAAATTGTGCTAGAATGGATATTTGTTCGAACGGTTTGTTTTTACATTATGAACTAAGTTGTCAAAACAAACCTGTGGATTTAAGACAGTATAATACAAGGCCGTGTGGTGACGGCAGTAAGAATACATTGTCGACTAAGGGATTGAAGTGTCTGACCATTATTTGATAAAAAATTGATGATGGGCAGCACAGCGTCATTATAGTGCACACATTACTGCGATCGCCAATCCGCTTGCCCAGCGTGGCGATTATGGGCATTTACCTCATAATGCGTCCATACGCATAGTTAAAAGGAGAGGCCTACGTCTAGCAGTGGACTATCATAGGCTGATGATGATAATGAATACAAGCAGCGGGGCAGTAAAACCAGTCTGGAGCGGCCATGGTGCTCCAAATTTTTTGAACATGTACTCTAAAGTCATGAGTCATGACAATAGAGGCGTGGGGAAGCCACTAAGATATAGGTATCAGTGTTATTCACTAAGGAAACCGCCTTGCTGTCAGCGCTGTGTCAGCGCTGCGGCAGCGTCGAGCCTTAAAAATGCTATTCACTAATGTACTTTAAACGACACTAGTGCTCGGCGACGAATGCGGCGTGAGCTGGAACTACACTGCGTCGAGAGTTTGACGTTTTATGTACGAACTTCAGTATTTTCTAACGAAAAACAGCGACGAACTCGCCCACAACCTCGCTCACAACCTCGATTCCTAATGTCAAATAAAACAGCTAGGATTTTAGACAAGGCCGTCTCGACGTCGAGCTCGTTGACGAACGCAGCGTCGAATGTGTGAATAAGAGAATAGCATAGCTGATGGCGACAGTACTAACGTGGAAAATATGAAGATGACAAGCCCATTCCCGATGAGGGCAGCGGCGGTGAAGAAGATATACAGCAAGGCGAGTGCGGTGTGCGCGGAGGCGGGCGGCGCGGGGTACGACAGCCAGTGCTCGGGCACCGCGGCCAGGTCCGCGCCCGTCAGCCCGGCGCCCAGCATCTCTACGCCGTCAATGCCATTTGACCTGACCCACCATAAAAAAAAATGTTGCAGAAATCTTATATTATTAGTTTGGCAGAAGTTGTGTAATAAACAGTGACCGTTAGCACTAGTATTTTTAAGTACCTACAGTCGAAGACAAAATAATGTGTAGGTAAAGGTATACTTACTTTAATAAATAAATAAAATAATTAAAGTGTCACTGACCATTCTACAAGATTGATGACGGGCAGCAGCGTCATCATAGTGGACACATTACTGCGATCGCCAATCCGCTTGCCCAGCGTGGCGATTATGGGCATTTACCTCCTAATCCGTCTATACGCATAGTTAATAGGAGAGGCCTACGTCCAGCAGTGGACTAATATAGGCTGATGATGTGATGTGAAATAAATAAATATCTTGGGACATCTTACACAAATCAACCTAGTCCCACGGTAAGTTCAATTAAGGCTTGTGATGTGAGTACCAGGCGACGATATATATAATAATAGATACGTATAGATATTTAGATACATACACAGCCACGACCAAGGAACAAACGTTTGTGATAAATGCCAAAGAACGCCCTCGCCGGGATTCGAACCCGGAATCTCCAGCTTCGTAGGCAGGGTCACTACCAATTAGGCTACAGAGGCTGACACTATAATATGCTTAAAAATACCCCCTTACACTATAATTCTGTGCAATAAGAACGTAGGTAACATAATAATATATGAGAAGATTCTTTGGATACATATTTTTGCACTTGTCTGTACTTGGCTTTGGATCTCTTAGTTTCGTATTTACAGAACAACGGCTTAACCCATTCAGGGCGAAATGCACAGGCCAAATCCAAGTGCATTTTATGTTCCAATTATTTATTAGGTATTATTTCAAACCAATTGGTTGGTTTTTAGTAGAGGTCCAAATGGAAAAAATTGTGCGCTGTGAGTTACAGTTTTATAATTTTTACCAGAGCTAGAGGGTGTAAAAATAAATATTTTTAGAAGTGGAGGGAAAACCAATTCCCCCCCTGAACGAGGGGGGAGGGGGGTGAATGTGCAAACGGAAGGGTTATGTTTAAAATTTTTTCGTCTAATATTTAGGCCTACTATTCATTGTTTGGTATCATTTTCATATAAAACAGACACGGCGAATTCATTTTTGATAATAAATATGAGGATTTTCATACATAAAAAAATAATTATTGGTATAAAGGTAAAATAATCACCGTTGTTATTTTGATTGTTGCGTTATATAAGTATTACCAAATAAATATATGAAAATAAAAAAAATACTACAAGATAGCATATTTATTGTAGTTTTTAAAAATGTATACTTTTTGGAACTTTCCATGCAAAAATAAGTTGTAAAAAAATTGCACCTGTCGCGTACCTCGAATAAAAAAGAAACGTTGCTTTGACTTATTGTTGACAGTACGTTTCTACTGCGGGAATTTAGCGATTTTGCGTAAACAAAATACTCCATAATGTCTGTTAGGGCAAATTGCATCAACCTGGGTTAACCAAGCAACCCGGGTTAAACGTTTATTTCACACGGAATTTGATAATTGATAAATTTCTTATGAAGTAAGTGACTTACCCGGCACTATACAGAGGATATCCGAGACATCAGCCTATGTGATAGATATTAGAAAGGCTCTTGAACAGCTCAAAAATAACAGGGAGTCTGGGGAAGACGGAATTATAGCTGAGCATCTGAAGCCATCAGGAGGTAAACCAATCCTTATGGCCCTTCTGAAGTTGTTCAACTTCGGAAGGGAGAACGCCTTAGGCATGGAACAGAAGAGTGGTGGTACTGTTCTTGAAAAAAGGTGACAACGCCTTATTGAAGAACTAGCGATCCATCTCACTTCCGAGCCGTATTTATAAGATGTTTTCAAGAGTCATTACAAATCGTCTTGCACGCAGGCTTGATGACTTCCAGCCTCCGGAACAAGCCGGTTTCCGAATTGGCGTTTCGTAAATGTTATACAGAAGACCGAGGAATAGGTATAACCTGCCCTTCAGTTTAGCGTTTGTGGACTACGATAAGAGGGTTTCCATGACGTACTAATGCGGTTTAATTTAGGTCGAGAGAAAAGGACAAGGCTATACGAGTCGTGTATCACTGCCCCTTTCCCAGAACCTGAACTGAATCGCATTAGTACGTCATGGTAACCCCCAAGGCCTTCGATTTGATCGAAACTCTGGGCAGTACTACAATCTCTTTAACGGTACCAAGTAAACTACCGCTATGTCGAATGTTGAGGTGTTTGTACAAAAGCGCCACTATGTCAATCCGACTCCAAGACCAGAGCTTGAAGCATATTATACTGCAGCGGGGAGTCAGGCAAGGAGGTGTCATCTCCCCTAATCTGTTTACCGCTGCACTGGAAGATGTCTTTAAGACAGGACTGGAAAAGGTGAGTATCAACATAAACAGCGAGTACCTCACTCACCTTCGATTCGCTGATGATACGGTGGTCTTGGCTGAGACCTTGGAAGATTTCAGTGCGATGCTCGCTGACCTCAGTAGCGCCTTCGAGCGAGTTCGTCTTAGGATGAACATGGATGGAAGACGAAAACTCCCGTTACAATCGGAGACTAAACTCGAAGGTGTAGACGACTATAATATACCTAGGACAAGCTACCCAGTTTAGGTAGGTCCAACTTTGAGTAAGAGGTCAATCATCGAATCCGACTAGGTTGGGCAGCGTTTGGGAAGCTACGACACATCTTTTCGTCCAATATTCCGCATTTCTTGAAGACAAAAGTATTTGATCAGTGTGGCAACACACACTGATCAAAGATTTAAAAGAGTGATGAATGAGCCTCGTAAGAAAGCTTAAAGTCACCCACAGGGCAATGGAGAGGGCTATGGTGGGAGTCTCTCTGCGAGGTCGTATTAGAAATGAGACGATCCGCAGCAGAACCAAAGTATAGCTCTATAGCTCTCCGAATCACTAAACTAAAGTGGCAGTGGGCGGGGCACATTGCACGTAGAACCGATGGCCAATGTGGCGGCCTCGCAGGTGGAAGGCACAGCGTGGGTAGGCCCCCCACAAGGTGGACAGTGAAGGTCTCAGGAGTCCGCTGGATGCGAGTGGCGCAGGACCGGTCATTGTGGCAATCTTTGGGGGAGGCCTATGTTCAGCAGTGGACGTCTTTCAGCTGATATGGTAATAATGATGATTTATGAAGTAAACGTTTAACAATTGTCAAATTCCATATGAAATAAACTTTTAACGTGGGTGAACTGGGTTAGTTGTTTAGTCCCGGTTAGTGAAAATTACATTTATCGTCTTTGGTAATGAGCATACCTGGGATAACTGGGGGCAAGTTATAGGGATTTGATATCGATTAAAAATATGTCGATATAATTATAATAAAGATGTGCTTATTGAACATTCTCGATTACAGTACAAGCACAGAATATATAAAGTACAGAAGCTTCACTGCTTTGATGTTCACAAATGCCGGCTTTTTATGTGCCTACACAATTATTATTACCAAACAAAACGGCGCGCGAGGAGACGCGAGCAGCTGAAATGGGCCGTATTGCGTGGCGGAAAGGTCGCTTATAAGCCGCACGCCGTCGAAAACAGGGTTGTCAATGATTGAAAACTAATAAAATAACGAACGGCGCTATGACTCTGACAAATACATTACTGCAATGATATCTACGGCGTTAATAGCATTCGTCTTGATAGCTAATTGAACAATTTAGTTCATGCGTGATTATAGAATTTACCTACGCATTTCATACACGTGATTCAAAAATATTTGTCTCAACTTGGGCGGCACCTTCTTTGTGCTTCGGCCGCGCGTGCCCGGGCGGCATTGTTTGAGGTGTGAGTGAGATAGCAACACGACTTTGCTAACAACTTTAGGTGAATATCCATCCGAATAATCCTGATAATAACACGAACATTCTAAAAATATCTGTAGACAGTATGTGAGGTGTGCAGAAATTAATATATCTGCTTAATGCATTTAAAAAGAAAGAATTACGTTAGGTACCTACGTATTCATTACAAAAGCAGCGTAAATAAGTAATGGTTTAATCACAATCGTAAGGCAGACGTAACACGGCATTTTCTCTTATATGTACCTATTTGATATTATGGGAATAAAGTTAGACAACCAAATAATATGTTTGGACAAAAGGCGCGAAATTCAATAATAGTTTGAGAGAACGAAGTTTTTTACATTATTTAAATATGCCGCTTTTTTACCGATAAATTTGTCCGAAAATAAACCTGAGTTTCTGAGAATTTAATTTACTACGAATGTAGGTAATAAGTATACCTTACTATTTAGTATCTCTCAAACGCATCGGCTGTGCGAAAAACGCATCATGAAAATTATCATTATTATTATTGCAACATGCTGCTATGCAGTATATCTTCGGCATTTTCATTTAAGATGCACATGTGTAAAATAATCCTAATATTTGCAAGCGATATATTATTTCGCGATACGTGACGAGCTAGCGTTGTAAATTTAAACGTGCGTTCCGAGACAGCGCGCGCCAACCATTGAATAGACCACGGAGACGGGGCGCTCTGCATGTACTTGTAGCCGCGCGACGGAATCGCGGAGTGACACCCCCTTGGTACAAGGTTCGATGTCATATCTGATATCGGGCCTCTTCAGATAGTAAAGTATGCAGATGACAAAATAACAATTTAAATATTGATATTTTAATGTTAATTGTATATTTTGAAAACTATTTTAAAATAAAAGTTTAACTACCCGTTTAAACATATTGTGAAAACACAAATCAAATTATTTATTAACTAAATATTTTGTTTTGTACTTTTAATTTTCCTCCAGTAGTCACACTACTTAATACTATATAAATTATAAATATTAGATGTCATATACCAAAGAAAAACGACCAAGATCACCTATGTCCGAGGTGGGGTTCGATCCCCACCTCGGACATAGGTGATCTTGGTCGTTTTTCTTTGGTATATGACATCTAATATTTATAATTTACCCGTTTAAATTTATTTTTTATTTTAATTGAAGAGTTAGTACCTAATATTTATTTATGACGAATAATATATTGATGTTGTCATTCACAGTAACATCGATATATTTTTAGTCGATAAAATATTTTGCTACATCACTTTCGTATAAATGCCCCGAGTTATCCCAGGTATGGTAATGAGATCATTACCTAATGACACTTGTAAAAATGATTACCCATTCCGATTCATATGATCAGATACTACATATCATACATGCGATCAGATAAACCAGATATACAATATATACACGTGGTATACAATAATCGATAAAATGTAAAAATAAAAACTGAACAAATAAAATTCTTAATAATCTTAGGTTATTTAAAAAAAGAAGATCAGAAAATATACAATTTACTTTCATATCAATAAATATATACAATTGTAATATGAACAATAATATGCAAGTACAAAAATATGTATAATCTATGAGCAGTTGCCGGCACAAAAGTCTCTTTTTTGAGATTACGCGGAGGTTTTTGTTGGAGGTACGCGTCAGGTAAATTTTTTTTAGTGAATTTTTGTATGAAAGACTACAAAATGTGTATATTTTTAAAAACTGCAATAAATATGCTATATTACACAATTTTTTTAAATTGGATAAGTATGCTTATTAATACTTATATGACGCTTAAATTAAAATAAAAACGGTAACTTTTTTACTTTTACTCCAAAAAATGTACATTTTTATATGAAATCGCTAATGTTTATAATAAAAAATGGATTTTCCAGGTCCGTTTTACACGAAAATGATACCAAACAATGCATAGTAGGCCGTATTAATTAGTAAAAAAATATTAAACGCAACCCTTCCGCATGCACATTCACCCCCCTCCCCCCGCGCTCGGGGGGGGGGATTGGTTTTCCCTCCACATCTAAAAACAACTATTTTGAGACCCTCTAGCTCTGGTTAAAATTACAAAACTGTAACTCGCAGCGCACAATTTTTCTCAACTTTGTATGGACCGGAGAAAATTGTGACATATTTTTTTATAAAAGTGTAAGTGGCTCGTTGATGTCTATTACCTGAGAGGCGCGAAGTACGCGCCATAATCACTTCTCTCCGTGTGGTTGTCCATGATTTTTGTCGCAATCATTCTGTGAGCAGCCCTCGGTAGTTCTCCCCGACCCCACTGACTGACTGCTACCGGTTCAGCTTGTTATTCACCTTTATATCAACAGCTAACAGGATTGAAATGGATTCACAGATTATCCACGCAACAGCCTTTGATAGGATTAACTGAGGTTTTACGTGGCGACACTGACACAGATTTATACTGAAAGGCGTTGATTTGAACGAAATCAAATGTAATTAAAGCTTGCCTGGCCTGAGGCCATATTTCACTAATACAATACCACACGAATCATCCAGAAATCTGGAAGGATCATTTTTCATGTAATTTCCTGATTTTTTTTGAGTTATTAAAAAAAAATATTGTGAAAACTGTAAACAATATTACCTATATATAAACAATATATTATTTCCTAAAATAAACTTACGAAAATACAATACTACTAAATTATAAACAAAAAAATTTGCCCCACTATTTCCGATTATTTTTATTTCTCAAAATAATTGTCATAATGATTCTAAACGTCGAGAAATCAATCGCATTGTTGCATAACATAAGGCACTCGTTCCACCAAGAGCGAATAAGCGATGAGCTATCGCTGATAGAAATAAACGACCATAATATAATATTTTGTAGTTGATGGCAATGAATAGTAATCTCTGGTTTTCTCTTTTATTCAAACGCAAGCGGCTATATTTTGTTCGTTTCTATCGCCAACCAGCTCATCTTATATCTTAAATTACGAATTCTGTGCGGCAGTGCCGGCAGTGAAGACCAAAAAAGATGTTTGAAGTTATTTTTATTAACTTTTCTGCCTGTTTAATTACGAATGCTGAATTGATTTGCTGCTATATTATAAAGCCAATTGGTAACGTAAAAATGTATGCAAAAACTTTAAATAATATCATAGGCGTCCAGCTGGCAGTATAAAATGTTACTTTAATAGTAACAGCTTTAAACTGTTCCTACTGAATTGTAAAATTAAACCAAGTAATATAATCAACAATTTTAATAGACATCACAACAACCATTTGGATCGAGTACATACCTATTACAGTTTCCTAAACGTAAGAATTTTGTCCAATTGCCATCGATACAAAACATTCTAAGTTGTATAAAAGTGACCAATTTACTAATTGGCTGATCAGTCAGATAACGACTCCGTCGTTAGGGGAGGCAACATTTACGAGTATAACACATAGAATTATTTAACTAACTCTAATTACGTTCTCATTGTCTAGCATTCTAACCCGTATCATCCAGTACAACTTGTAAAAACTCCGAAGATCAAGGTATTATTTATTGCACGTACTAATTGCTCGAATCACACAATCCCATGTATCAATCCCTTAATGTCAATTTGATAGGCCATATGCAAAGTCTCGGTCTAGAAAAGTGTCCGATTCTCTTTCACTTTTAGATGAATAAATATTGTTATAAACAACTACCACACCGATATACATTCCTCTAGCCTAATTTAGAAATACTGGACGAAAGACTTTAGAAAGGACATCGGTAACAGGTAGTTTTTGTCATTTACAGCAGCGCTCAAGATTTGCTAGTTTTGCCACTCAATGTGGCTACTAGGTACGTATACAATACGTACCTACGTGATGTTACCACTGTAGCCGTGTGCACTGAAAGGATACGAGTGTGATAAAGCTAGGATACATATAAACATGATTATCATGTGAAATATGCCATACCAGATAATTGTGTCTGTTTATTCTAAGATATTTAGTTGTTGGTTAGAATTAAGTGACATCAAATAAATAAGGAAAAAACCGCTTATCTCTTGTCGATCGACTAAATATATCATTTTAAAAATATATTATATTGTAGGTATCGTTGTTTTATATGTACCTATGTGGATTGAGCGTATCACTTTGACTTTAGGCCCATCGAATTATAATCGTCACCAAAGCAACACGAAATTTCACTCATTTTTCGCCATTAGGTATTAAAGTTTAAATCATTAAATGCACATTATTATATGTAATAGCAACATTAATTATTATAATTTATGACCATGTTGCTTTCGTGCTGAATAAACAATAGACCCGTCGAAAGGCATAGTAGACAGCCAGGCTAATATAATTTTCTAATCTAAGTTTACTTCTGTCTCAGCCAATAAACAACGTTTCATTATACCCCATCATGAGTGGTCAGCTGACCATATACTACTTGTAAATATTATAATAAATGTTTATAAAAAAACCTTCAAATCAAGTCTACAATATTCACACCTATCTACGATCAACAATCGTATTATCACATTTTAATAAGTTTGTTTTTGAAAAATTAAAGCAATCGACCCAGTACCTAAGTAAGTAAGACCCTGAAGACATGAAAAAAATAAATCAACTTAAGTTGCGTCATGACATCGCGAATATTTCATTCTATTTAGTTTTATGATTTAGTTTAGTAATATTTTTTAAATTATGCTGTTATAATTATGATTGTCAAGCTGTGATATTTATGAAATTCGCTTATCAGTCTTTTATAATATACATTTAACCATAAATATAGGTAGGTATTATCTTAGTGTAAATACTGCAAATTAAAACAATAACATAAATTGTAAATTAACTAGTTGCACTCAATCTCGGTATTTGTTATTAGTAGATTATATTAAATTACCTAGCAATCTATAGCACTTAAAGACTGAAAATAATGGTTGTTAAATTAATAACGAGAGTTTTATGAAGTGTAGTTGACGAAGTAATATACTGTGTAGTTACAGTGTACACAATACACAACATAATTTTAAGGACAAAGCTATAACTTAAATATACGTACCCAGGTCGTGATATTTCTTATTATTATATCAAGTAGGTATAATATATAGTCTTAATATCTTAAAACAGCCAAAGTAAGGGTTTCTACTGTAGGTATCTAAAGCTAACACGCATTAAGTACTACAAATCGGCGACGACGCACCAGCGCAGTGCCGGTGGTCCTGCGATGCCGCCGACATTCAACAGTCGTAAACAGCCACGAACACGCCTCACTATACAATAGTGATCTATACAATAGAAAATGCCTTCATTCTCTGAGGGCACATCGAAAACCATGTAAATGATGTAAGTACAATAAAGCTTAATCATGTATAACTCTTATTAAAGTATCAACAAGGGTCGCTGGGCCCGGTAGAGTCTGTCTCGGAGGGCCGAGACTGTGTTAGTTCTCATTGGTCGGGCGGAGGCTCGGTCTCAGGCTCGATGGTGATGCGCGTGTCGGGCGGCGACAGACACGGCGTCACCACGAGCCGGGGAGACGGCGGCGGCGATGGCTGCGTGGGCAGAGGGGCGCTGCTGGCCCGGGTCTCCCCTTCCACCGACAGGTGCATGTCGTCTGGCTTGCAAGCTTCCTCCGATTCATTCATCCTAAAAAATAAGTCAATTAACAAAATTATCTGACTAAATAAATCCAGGTAAAATTAAAAGTTATCTTACTTTGTTAGTGGATCGTCTAAAGTTAACGTTAGGGCGCTTTCTCTCGGAGCTGCAACAAAAATGAAATGAAAATGAATTTTATTTGAAGAACAATAAGTAAATAATACATACCTATGTGGTCGAACAATAAGTAAATAATAAATATTATGTAATTCGTACATAAGACACGGCAACGTAATCAAAGTAGCTGGCAGAGTTAATGTTGGAAGTTGTTCAATAACTTGAATGCAGCCAACCGCTTCTAGCATTTGAGAACTAACCAACGATGATTTGCGTCTCACAGGTCCCTAGTCTGCCTCGATATCTCGTTAGCGTGTTCTATCTCGAACGATGGCGCCATTTGTAAGTTACTTTAGTAATTAGGCCAAGGTAGTGAAGATTCTACGTTGACATCCCGTTTGCGACATCCTAATACGCAAAGTTAACACGAGAGGCTTATATCCAGCGGTAGACTGAAATAGGCTGATGATGTGATGTTATTTATTAGTTTAGTCTATACTAGGGGGTCCCTGTTGTGGGGTCCCTAGTATAGTCATAAACAGAAACATAATAATTAATTAATAAATAAAAAATAATAAATAAATATCTTGGGACATCTTACACAAATCGACTTAGTCCCACGGTAAACACGATTAAGGCTTGTGATGTGGGTACCTAGCGACGATATATATAATAGATATATACAATACATAGAGATACTTAAATACATACACAGCTATGACCAAGGAAAAAATATTTGTGAAAAATAAATACACAAATAATGCCCTCGCCGGGATTCGAACCCGGAACCTTCGGCTTCGTAGGCAGAGTCACTACCGACTAGGCTACGGAGGTTGACAAAATTAAAATAAAATTGTAAAGATTATAACTAAGTACTATACACCGTGATTTCTAATAACCCGAAAGATTTTAACAGTGTGTTCCTGACCACATTTAGAAACTATAATGTCGTATAAACTTTTCTGGATATCGCCTAGTTTCAGAGTTATTACCAATTAAAAAAAACATATTTTCTAATTGTAAGTCGGTACAAAAGGTCTTTTTAACGGCGTTGGTGCCATTATGGAGAATAGTCTCACTAACCTCATTAATAGAAGTCGAAAAGTGAGAAATAAAACCTTTTTAAAATGAGGTTTTTGTAAAAAAAAACCTTAACACTCATTGTAAGTGCTAGTTTCATGAATAACTTTTACTTTTTATGTTAAAATACATTCAAAAATTAAATAACAATTGAAAAAAAAATTAAAAAAAAATTTTTTTTTTCGCCAAAAATGACAAAAGTCATATAATATTTTTTGTTTGTTTTTACATCAAAAATGCGTGGTTAAAATCTTTCGGGTTATTAGAGATCACGGTGTATATGCTGCGACCATATATAACATGGACGTCTAACGCCAGCTCAAAAATGCCCCCAAAACCAATTGTTCAATTGTGCTAAGATGGGCAGGAGGCAGGACACAGCGCTGTTCTTAACACCTAGTAGAGGTCCAAATGGAAAAAATTGTGCGCTGTGAGTTACAGTTTTGTAATTTTTACCAGAGCTAGAGGGTGTAAAAATAAATATTTTTAGATGTGGAGGGAAAACCAATTCCCCCCCTGAACGAGGGGGGAGGGGGGTGAATGTGCAAACGGAAGGGTTATGTTTAAAAAATTTTCGTCTAATATTTAGGCCTACTATTCCTTGTTTGGTATCATTTTCATATAAAACAGACACGGGGAATTCATTTTTGGTAACAAACATGAGGATTTTCATACATAAAAAAATAATTATTGGTATAAAGGTAAAATAATCACCGTTTTTATTTTGATTGTTGCGTTATATAAGTATTACCAAATAAATATATGAAAATAAAAAAATACTACAAGATATCATATTTATTGTAGTTTTTGAAAATATATACTTTTAGGAACTTTCCATGCAAAAATAAGTTGTAAAAAAATTGCACCTGTCGCGTACCTCGAATAAAAAAGGGACGTTGCTTTGACTTATTGTTGAAAGTACGTTTCTACTGCAGAAATTTAGCGATTTTGCGTAAACAAAATGCTCCATAATGTCTGTTAGGGCAAATTGCATCAACCTGGGTTAACCAAGCAACCCGGGTTAAACGTTTATTTCACACGCAATTTGATAATTGATAAATTTCTTATGAAGTAAGTGACTGACCCGGCACTATACAGAGGATATCCGAGACATCAGCCTATGTGATATTAGAATGGCTCTTGAACAGCTCAAAAATAACAGGGCGTCTGGGGAAGACGGAATTATAGCTCAGCATCTGAAGCCAGGTGGTAAACCAATCCTTAAGGCCCTTCAGAAGTTGTTCAACTCCGGAAGGGAGAACGCCTTAGGCATGGAACAGAAGAGTGGTGGTACTGTTCTTGAAAAAAGGTGACAACGCCTTATTGAAGAACTACCGGTCCATCTCACTTCCGAGCCATATTTATAAGATGTTTTCAATAGTCATTACGAATCGTCTTGCACGCAGGCTTGATGACTTCCAGCCTCCCGAACAAGCCGGTTTCCGAATTGGCGTTTCGTAAATGTTATACAGAAGACCGAGGAATAGGTATAACCTGCCCCTCTGTTTAGCGTGTAGCGTTTGTGGACTACGATAAGGGGGGTTTCCATGACGTACATACTAATGCGGTTTAATTTAGGTCGAGAGAAAGGGACAAGGCTATACGAGTCGTGTATCACTGCCCCTTTCCCAGAACCTAAACTGAATCGCATTAGTACGTCATGGTAACCCCCAAGGCCTTCGATTTGATCGAAACTCTGGGCAGTACTACAGTCTCTTTAACGGTACCAAGTAGACTACCGCTATGTCGAAATGTTGAGGTGTTTGTCCGAAAGCGCCACTATGTCAATCCGACTCCAAGACCAGAGCTTGAAGCATATTATACTGCAGCGGGGAGTCAGGCAAGGAGGTGTCATCACCCCTAATCTATTTACCGCTGCACTGGAAGATGTCTTTAAGACTGGACTGGAAAAGGTGAGTATCAACATAAACAGCGAGTACCTCACTCACCTTCGATTCGCTGATGATACGGTGGTCTTGGCTGAGACCTTGGAAGATTTCAGTACGATGCTCGCTGACCTCAGTAGCGCCTTCGAGCGAGTTCGTCTTAGGATGAACATGGATAAGACGAAAACTCCCGTTACAATCGGAGACTAAACTCGAAGGTGTAGACGACTATAATATACCTAGGACAAGCTACCCAGTTAGGTAGGTCCAACTTTCAGTAAGAGGTCAATCATCGTCGAAGAAGAAGCTACGACACATCTTTTCGTCCAATATTCCGCAGTTCTTGAAGACAAAAGTATTTGATCAGTGTGGCAATACACACTGATCAAAGATTTAAAAGAGTGATGACATACGGTACTGAAACGTTGTCGCTTAGAATGGGCCTTATAAGAGAGCTTAAAGTCACCCACAGGGCAATGGCTCTCCATTGGCTATGGTGGGAGTCTCTCTGCGAGGTCGTATTAGAAATGAGACGATCCGCAGCATAACCAAAGTATAGCTCCATAGCTCTCCGAATCACTAAACTAAAGTGGCAGTGGGCGGGGCACATTGCACGTAGAACCGATGTGGCCATGCGGCGGCCTCGCAGGTGGAAGGCACAGCGTGGGTTGGCCCCCCACAAGGTGGACAGTGAAGGTCTCAGGAGTCCGCTGGATGCGAGTGGCGCAGGACCGGTCATTGTGGCAATCTTTGGGGGAGGCCTATGTTCAGCAGTGGACGTCTTTCGGCTGATATGGTAATAATGATGATTTATGAAGTAAACGTTTAACAATTGACTGTCAAATTATACATAAACTTTTAACGTGGGTGAACTGGGTTAGTTGTTTAGTCCCGGTTAGTGAAAATTACCATTATATTCTTTGGTAATGAGATCATTACCTAATGACACTTGTAAAAATAATAACCTATTCCGATTCATATGATCAGATACTATATATCATACATGTGATCAGATAGACCAGATATATAATATACACGCGGTATACAATAATCGATAAAATCTAAAAATAGAATCTGAACAAAAAAAAATCTTAATAATCTTAGGTTATTTAAAAAAAAACCGGCCAAGTGCGAGTCAAACTCGCGCGCGAAGGGTTCCGTACCATTATCAATTTATTATTAAAAAATACAGTTAAATCAACCTACCTCAAAAACTATACGAGATAATTTAATCAAACCAAAAATCGTTGATAGAGTTTATTAATGTGCATAACATATATTTTTTTTAGAATTTTGTATCGCTTAGTTTAAAAAATAGAGGGGGGGGGACACATTTTCAGACTTTGAGAGTTGATATCTCGAAAACGGTTTGCTCAAATCAAAATGAGATTTATAAACCTTCATATCATTTTCAAAGACCTTTCTATTAATACCCCACACGCTTATATACAACTAAAAAAAATTTTCTATCCCTCAGTTACATGTATGGAGGGCCCCCACCCCAATGGTTTTTTTTACAATTTAGTATCATAATCCTGTAGCGGTTCATACAACACATATCCTTACCAAATTTCGTTGTTGTAGCATTTATAGTTTCCGAGTAAATAGGCTGTGACAGACGGACAGACGGACAGACGGACAGACGGACATGACGAATCTATAAGGGTTCCGTTTTTGCCATTTTGGCTACGGAACCCTAAAAAGAAGATCAGAAAATATTCAATTTACTTTCATATCAATAAATATTTACAATTGTAATATGAACAATAATATGTAAGTACAAAAATATGTATAATCTATGAGCAGTTGCCGGCACAAAAGTCTCTTTTTTGAGATTACGCGGAGGTTTTTGTTGGTGGTACGCATCAGGTAAAATTTTTTTCTGTGAATTTTTGTATGAAAGACTACAAAATGTGTATATTTTTAAAAACTGCAATACATATGCTATCTTACACTATTTTTTAAAATAGGATAAGTTTGTTTTTTAATACTTATATGACGCTTAAATTAAAATAAAAACGGTAACTTTTTTACTTTTACTCCAAAAAATGTACGCTTTTATATGAAATCGCTCATGTTTATGATAAAAAATGGATTTTCCAGGTCCGTTTTACACGAAAATGATACCAAACAATGCATAGTAGGCCTTATTAATTAGTAAAAAAATATTAAACGCAACCCTTCCGCTTGCACATTCACCCCCCTCCCCCCGCGCTCAGGGGGGGAATTGATTTTCCCTCCACATCTAAAAACAACTATTTGAAGACCCTCTAGCTCTGGTTAAAATTACAAAACTGTAATTTTAACCAGAGCATTGTGTTCTCAACTTTGTATGGACCGTGACCCTTACTAACCGCGCATATTTCGGCGCAACATCTTTGACAAACGTTTATAGAATATAGCCAATCAAAACTTTGATGGACGAATCACAACAATTTTTAAATGGCGGTTTAAGTTTTTATAAGTTGATATTGAAATTCATTACCATGATGCATTGAAGAGGGGATGACACTTATCAACTAAAATTGAGGACCGTTTTTGATAGGCAATTTAGTATGGCGCGCGGCTTCCATGTTTTATTTGTTCGTAGTATATATGTAACTACTTGGGAAAAATAATGGCTATATTTGTTTTTTTTTTTATGTCGCGGCCGGACTCACTGTGCGCGACGTCGTCCCGCAGTCGCTGCTGGCGCGCGAGCGGGCGGCGGCGCGTGTTGTCGCGCACGCGCAGCGTCACGCCGGCATTGTACCCCCCCCCCCCCCCTAACGTGATCTTTCGTGATGTTTTCTTGGACCCCCCTCCCCCCTATAGGACCTCGCGTGATTTATGCACAAGCCCTAACTACTATATATGTAACTACTTGGGAAAAATAAGGGCTTTATTAGGTTTTTTTGTGTCGCGCCCGGACTCACTGTGCGCGACGTCGTCCCGCAGTCGCTGCTGGCGCGCGAGCGGGCGGCGGCGCGTGTTGTCGCGCACGCGCAGCGTCACGCCGGCGCACGCGCCGCTCGCGTGCAAGTCCAGCGCCAGCGACGACTGTGACCCGCATTCTGATTCGGCTGCGCTCGCACTGGGAATACCAAAAAAGGAATAAATGTGTCATACAGATTTTTTTGTATGAGTTAGATTACAAATCTTTCCTGTGGACATATGAAGGTGCATTCAGAAAAAACGAACATTCGCTATTCTAACCCCCCCACTCTACGACATTCGATCGTTACACAAAACGTGATTGGTTGATTTCGTTGAGCGGGGGATAGAACAGCGAATGCTCTTTTGGTCTGAATGCACCTTGAAAGTTAAGGGCTCTAGAACCTTATTTTTCTTGTTGAACGAATACAAGCCGATAGGTGGCTTCTGGTTCTTAAAATTATGTAGTCAAACCCTTTTTGTCGAGAGAGGGAGACTTATAATTAAACTAAATAGTGTGCTTGCTATCTACGGCACAACTTAAGTGGCTACTAATTAAATATTTGAATTATTTTACTACAGTTAATTATTTGTTTTCTATTAATGTTTATTTTGTGTTAAGGTATAGTACTTAATAAGCACGGATATTTTTGTTCCTAAGTTCTGGGTATCACCTGCTACCTACTCACTTCGCACTAGAATTTATCTACATTATGTCTACATAATTCTAAGTCCATTTGTAAGAAATCTACAGTTCTACACGCCTGGTGTTCTTGATAACCTTGTCGCAGATATTGCCGAGCTACGTGATGAAATACCAGTTTATGGAATAGTCCTCTGATACGGTAAGCGGTGAACCTGCTGCCCTACCGCGAAAAACGAGATTCGTAAATTTCGAGGATTTGTCTCTCTCACTCTAATGACGCATTCATTTAAGTGACAGAGAAAAATCCTCGAAATTTACGAATTTCGATTTTCGCGGTAGTAGGCCTGCATATGTCGCTGGACAGCTAACAGTTTCAGACTAACCTAACCGGACCAACGCACAAGGTGAAGTAGTGTGTGGATAAGAAGAAATTCACTCTGGTAGAATGAAATAGTTTGGTGCGAAGAGACATAAAATGCGAAAGATAGGCATTTTTAACATATAGACAAAATTTATATTCTAGTGCGTCATAAGGCTTTGATCCCACTGCGAGCGGGTAAGCTATGAGCTTTCGGTTATAAAAACGAACAAAAGATAAGCGCTCTGCGTAAATAAAAGACCCGGCGAAGTTACTCGCTCTCCTTTGAGCCCTAAATGTCGCCGTGTCTCTTTTGATTTTATTATTTTATTTTATTTTTTGGTTGTTTCTATAGTCGATAGCTTATAGCTTACTCGCACACGGTGAGACAAGTACCTAAAGCTCTTAACTAATTGTAGTAAGCTAAATTCAGAAGTGGGTCAGGAGAAATTCATACTTATCAAATTTAATTAGGTTATAACATAATTAATTATTACGATGAAAGCCTATGATACTTTATTACAAACGCAAATATAACTACTGTGTGTAAGCGAATCCTATTCGACATGTTCCACAGGATAAAGCGCTTAAGTAGTATGAGCAATAATGGAATAGCCGTGTTCGTACAGCTGTGAAATAGCAATGAAATGGAAGACCTTACCTGACGGCGGATTGTGGAGGCTCGTCGACGGACAGCGCGTAGCGGCGCAGAGGGCGACGTAGCGCCGACACGGGCACGGCGCGCGCGCCGCCGCCGCGCAAATCCGGCGCCGACCCGAACCGGGCCCGGCCTTTTTTCTCGGCGGTTCTGTGCATACACTCTACTCTACTATGACGGGTCAAAATGCTCTACATGATCTTGAGCAGGAAAGGAACAACCTCCATGCATTGCTCGCAACTTATCAGTTAAAAATTCAATAAGTTCTGTATATCAGACAAACAGGTTTAAAGTTGAGAGCGGAATACATTTAGGTCACTGCATATGAATGATATTAGTGATATTACTGCCAGCATTAATAGGAAATAGCAACCAAAAGATGGGCTGGTCAGGATCGGGGACTGTCGTAAATTTACTTTGCGGACCCGTTAATAAATTGTGTTGTTAAAAAAAGTCAAATAAGAGGTTCAACACAATTTATTCACGGCTGTTGAAAATAAGTAAACCAAAAATATTGATTCGCTGTGTACGAGTATAGAGCTGAAGCGTGAGTCCGAATTTGTTAAGAATACCCGTTCTGATGAAGTAAGATTTTTAAAGATGATTAAAATGAATGTATTACCTAGTGGAATGCGGCGGGCGATGCCTGAAGACCGGCGCAAGCGGCAGCGAGTGCGGCAGCGGCAACACATGAGGGAGACGATAGACGCCGAGTTGGTCGAGCCGCGCGGGCGCACACGGGCCGCGGCGCGGCACGGGCCGGGGCAGCGCTTGCGGCCGCGCCGGCGTCACTTTCGCCGCACTGTCCCGCGCCTCGAACGTCATTACGCATGCTGCCACTACTATAAAGCCTGTTTAGAAGGATAATTTGGGTAAGTTATATATTATTTTGTATTAGAAACTCGAGCATCTTACTACATCTGAGTAGATTGGTCCAGACCGAATGAGCTGCCGAGGATTTCGATTCTCAGTAAATAATTTTCAGAAAAACTTACTCATAGAGTGCGTGTAGTCACTTTTAAGCGTACGTAGGATCTTTGCTTGTAGGTCGAAAAGGATTTCTAAGCTTCTTATCTTCATTGGCATTTAAAGTCTATAACAGACAGTATAAGCAGTGTCCGAAGGGACGACAGCGGTGTAGGCCAATACGGGAGCGACAGACACGACCATAACTCTGGCAGGTGTAGTGGGCCTGTGCTGAACAGGTACCGCGCTGAGTTAATAAGCTTCTAATATTATGTTTTAATGATACTGACCTCCGAAGCCCATGACGATGGGTCCGGCGTAAGAGAGGTTGTTGAGATGGAAGCCTCGAGCCTCATCCTTCACGGATATTGTGGCGTTGCCGCGCACCTCCTGGTCCACGGACAATGTGTCGGCGTAGTAACCTGCAAAGGATGGTATCATCTGTAAAAGTATTCCTTAAAAAGAGTGTGCATTATGAGTTGTTACATGAATTTCCTTTGGTTTGTCCTAAGTTTTGCCAAGGGACACCTACTTATATGAGGGGTTTAAAAAACCGAGAAGGAGCTTATAGGTTAATGAACATGTCCACGAATTTTATCCAGATCCACGTCAATGTAGGGAGTTTACCGAATGTGACGAAACATTAATTTGCATCTTTATACAATATTATAAAAGTAGATTAGGCATTCTAGGGTCTATAAAACTAGATTATTTAGACTTTTGTGGTCTCGTCACTCTAACTCTTAATTATAACGCGCGTACGATTATTCATTTCCCGGGCATTAATCGATAAGAGCAAGGAAATTAAAGTAATTATCAAAAGGTATTCAAAATATCAAAACCGCTGATTCAGTCAGATTAGATTAGGCGTCGTAATTAACGTCATTCGCGCGGTGGGATGTAGCAAGTATATCTGTAGCCTCACAATTCACATCACACGACGCATTACTAATTAAAACGTTCATATACGAGTATGTGCATCATCATGGCGGCCGGAAGCAGCAAGCCGGAAGTGTCAGCGCCGGAACCCGCTCACTGGCAGGAAGTACCCCCCTCGTCACGTTGCGGGACAACGCCGAAGTGTTACAATTCCGGTTGCCTGTCTAATTTATAAACGCGAGGCTGTTAATGGTCAGAGTGTGGGATTTATTACGAGTACCTAACCTACCCTATGGTAACTACCTACCTATATACCTAAAATGGGTGCATGGTTTTTTTTCTGATATAAATCCTGGGATATTTAAGTATCTGATTCGGCTGTAAAACGTTCCAACGAAATATTTTTTTCCTTTCTATTGGATGTTAAATATTCCAATTGTAATAATTATTTAGAAAGTATTCTAAATAATTATTACTACATCCGTTATTTATTTAGTGTTGATAAGAATGATAAGCTGACCACTTTGAGGTGACTTTGAGTATCAAAGGCTGACTATCATATCCGAATTTTGATTGACATGGTTTTCATTTCATATTACCTATTTGACATCCAAATTCATCACATAAATAAATGCCTTTACCGGGAATGGCACTACGTACCGGGAGCGTTGTAGTCAAATTCTGATGGGATCCCTTGGAGTCCTTACTAACCCGTGGTAGTAGAGTGGGATGCGTAGCATTCTCTCTTGAGTGAATAATTAAAAGATAAAGACGGATGCTCGATTTTCCATGCCTGCTGTATATCACATAAAACTAATTAATACACCTGGTACACCACAAGGTTTGCCAAAATAAACCAAGCGGATAGCTAGGATATACAAGCATGGTGATAATTTCTAGTTATCTTTGTTACGTATATCATGCCGTAGTTGAATACGGCATGATATCACGTCTTATTTAAATATTAATGTAAAAAACATAAAAAGTAAACATACCCACAATTTCATCTTTTTATTATATTAGGAAAACTATTCAAATATAAAAAATATAAGATATATCTTGGGACATCTTACACAAATCGACCTAGTCCCACGGTAAGCTCAATTAAGGCTTGTGGTGTGGGTACCAGGCGACGATATATATAATAGATACATGCACATATATACTTTATACATAGACAGCCATGACCAAGGAACAAATATTTGTGATAAATATATACACAAATAATGCCCTCGCCGGGATTCGAGTCCGGAACCTCCAGCTTCGTAGGCAGGGTCACTACCAACTAGGCTACGGAGGCTGAATATGAATTCAAATCATTATCATAATCATAATCCACTGCTGCTACGTAGGCCTCTCCTATTAACTGATGCGTATAGACGCATTAGGAGGTAAATGCCCATAATCGCCACGCTGGGCAAGCGGATTGGCGATCGCAGTAATGTGTCCACTATGATGACGCTGCTGCCCATCATCAATCTTTGATCAAATAATGGTCAGTGACACTTCAATCCCTTAGTCGACTCTTACGACACCCGCAGGAGGAGTTGGAATATATTAAATAAAAAACCGAATATTGAAATACATACTTGAAAGTATCGAATATTAGCAAACCCTAGGTCTTACCTATGACGGCCATGGCGGCGCCCAGCAGCATCAGCAGCAGCCCTGCAGACAGCGCCCGGCACGCGTGCCACAGACACTGCGAGCTCATTTTGCCACGAACCACCTGTAACATATTATCTCATAAATTATAAACTAACCCCTTATTCATAAACGCTGCTCTTAACAAGCCGCTAATAATACTCTACTTGACCCATTTTAAAAGTTTGTCTTATATTATTAATCAATATCTGATTAACGGAAAAAAATATTTCATGACTTAGACTACCGCAAAATTACTTATAACTTAAAATTTAAACTTTCGCTACCGCGCGAAAATGATACTAGCCATGTTAATGCTTAGATTATCTGTGGTGTGACGTCACTCAAACCGAAAACAAACATTTGGCATGTCACATGTTATGTCAATGTCACAGCAAAGCTACATGCTTACATGTCCATGGCGAATTTCACTCGTATAAGATTCGACATGAAGTTAGTTTAAGATCCTATGACGTCACATCATGGCCGACACCGTTTTCAGAGTACGGAATTAAAAAAAATAAAACAAATTTTTCAATAAAAAATATGTACCCATCAAACACTTTTAATACACCGGCACCGTAATCGAAAAATATTGATCTTTTCAATAAATACTACAGAAAATAATATTTTTTTGCACTAAATTTGATATGAGTCAAGTAGCCTATTGTTTGTCACTTTCGGTCTTAACAATGTGTCCATAAGAGCAAAAGGGACAAACAATACTTAGCGGCTTGCTAAGTTAGGAGCCTTTTATGAATGGGGATTAGAGGCCCTACCGCGAATCACGAACGAAGTGTTGCCTCTCTCTCGCACTTGTGAATTCGTACGTAAGCGTGAAAGAGACAACACATCGTTCGTGGTTCGCGGTAGGGCCTCTAATCCCCATTCATAAAAGGCTCCTAACTTAGCAAGCCGCTAAGTATCCTTTGTCCCATTCGGTTTTATTAATATGTCTATAAGACCAAAAAGGACAAACGATAGGTACTGATCGGATTGCTAAGTTAGGAGTCATTTATGAATAAGGGGGTTAGTTTTTTTGGAGTCCTAGTCAAGGTGGAACATCGTACCAAAATCGTAAGTCTAAGGGGTGAAATGAAATATCACGGGGGGTTACCATGACGTACTAATGCGGTTCAGTTTAAGTCGAGAGAAAGGGAGAAGGCTAAAAGGCTATACGAGTCGTATATCACTGTCCCTTTCTCTGAACCTAAACTGAACCGCATTAGTACGTCATGGTAACCCCCATGACCGGTGTCAAATTAAATGTTGTTAGACTCTTTAAAAGCTTATGAAATAAATAAATATAATTATATTAATTATGTACGAACAAGAAACTGTGCAATTGTAAATTGTTTAAATTGGACTTCGCCGGGTTAAAAGGTTTGCCTTTCGTTCAGTTGCATGTTGCATAGGTACTGCTTTAATTATTTATTTTATTATAAATATAAACCAAAAACCTGTACAAAGGAACTACGTCGTAACTGTTTTTTACCCGTATAGATTTTACATTACGTAAAATTATCTTGTTATTAAGGGCTTGTCCATTAATCACGTCATACGATTTTGGCTTATTTTAGACCCCCCATCCCCAATGGTGATATTTGGTGATATTTTCAGGACCCCCCCCCCCCTAGCCAATATGACGTGTAATTTATTGCTCAAGTAGTCCTCTTTTAATAACACTTGAATATACTTTATAGAGCACACGTGATGGGAAAAACCACTCAGTTCAGGGTTTGACATCTGGTTTTATTTAAAAAGTGTTTTAAAAAAGTATAATTTTTTTTTACTACCTATAATGCTGTTCAGCAGAGTAACAAAAAATTACATGTGATTTGTCCGATGACTCCCCTCCCCTATGGTGATAATTGGTGTTTTTTTCTTGATCCCCCTCCCCCTATTCAGTATGACGTGATTAATGGACAAGCCCTAAGACTCAAACAACATCACCATCAGTCAAAAGTCACACAACATGTAGATATAGGTTAGTTACATTTAATTTATGTATGTACATATTTATATAAATTGTACAGTTTTGTAGTGACAACAATGTAACGGTATTATAATGGTATAAAAACAAAAATATACATAAAGTTTTAGTAAAAATATGAAATAAGATACGAATTTAGTAAATTCTAAAGCTTATTTAAAACAACTAACTAAGGTGTAGTCTTATGAATCGAACATAAACACGATTCATTCATCTTCAAAGCAGATTATGATATCTTAACGTACTCAAGAACTGCGTGCGCAACAAGTTTAGGACAACTGTTGAGCCAACACCAGTGTCAGTTTAATGATGAGCTACTCAAAGAATTAATGAGCTTTAACCTCTTCCTCAAGAGATCTCGTATTGTTGGGGCGTTCATAACTCGGCCGTGCATTTTCAAAGCTGATATTGTTATTATCCAGTAATGCAACTGTAATTTGACGCAATACTTGTGCCCAAATATTATTACTATCAAGTTAAATCATTAAACAATATTCTTGATGAAACGAATACATAGGTTTACACCAAGCATTGAAACAAGTATGCAGTATGTATCATTCAAATCTCATATTTTGCCAGTTGCAGACCGAAGTGTCTTATTTTGTGAAATGATCGGCGTTTTTGTTTTAATTACCTTTAGCGCTTTCTAACTAAAGCTTAAAATGTACTCCACTTAAAAAAGTGACAACAAAGGAAATTCTGAGAGTAGGTGTGCGTTCGTGATACTAATTAGTAGTAGAGTTGTTACGGACTGATTTAAGGTTCAAACGGTGTAGGTAAAAGTAACAACTATGTCATAATACGGTTTCGTGTGTACCTGGACATTCCAGGTGGCCCCTGAAGCAGGGTGGGCCCTCCGCAAGGGCCCCGTCACACTCCGCGCTCGCCGCATGTCGACTGCCGCGCGATCCGCGTCTCAAGCGGCGCGCGCATCCAGCCTCTTTGCTCCAGCCCCCTTTAAGAGCTACTCTGCTCGTGATTATTGAAATATCACAGCTCGTTCTACATCGTTCATTTTTGCATTTTAGCATACGTTTCATGCGCACTAATCAGACATAGGGGTGAGCGCGTGTTGTCGCGCAATGAACATCGAACGCATCTTCTCTTACGATCGGCCGCTCCACCATTGAGAGTAGGCCGCCCACTCAAACTTGATATATATTTGGCAATTATAGCTATCGATCTCGTATTTGTTTGGCATGTCTTTGTTATTAGGCGGATTGGTGACCTCTGACCTAACCATGGCGCCGAGTTAGTTTTAAGTTACTAATGAAGAAACAACTATTAACACATCCTGCCCTATACTACCTTTAACAACACGTCGTTTATTTAATGTGTTTAATTGTAAAAACTAATTTAATTGAAACAATAGGTATTTGACGAAAAAAAACTACATAAATGCAGTTGTGCGACCACGATCGTAATATCACACCTGACACGTCAGGACAGTTAAATTAATAAAGGTGTACGCGATTAAATCCCTCTGCTTGTTAAAATATAATATGACGGGCGGTTTTAAAGACGGTTTCCTCGTGAGATGCTATTAATATGATTCGCTTATAACTTATAAGACTATTTTTATTTCATGGTACCTATACCTACTACTAATTGAGGATATTTTCCGTTATTTTTACGTATAAATTATGTTGTTTGTTTTAATTTAATCATAAATGAGTACCTACGAGTATGTATAAAATTATCGTAAGTTCTAAAATTTGAAAATCAAATATTACTTATAAAAATATTGAAAATCAACATTAAAAATAGATTCTAAATTATAGTTATTAAATGCAAAACGAGTAAAAAAAAAATCGTAATCGTATTTATTTTTGACAAACCGCACTATGACATTTCTAAATCTTTTTAAAATATGTACAAGTAGGTAGTTGTCAGTTGTGTCTCATATTAAATTTTTTTTTGTAGTTGTGCCTCCGCAAGAAGTGGCAAAAAATATAAGCGAAGAAATCAAACTATCTTTTTTTCATCTCAAGGATATGAATGTCTGTAAAAATATGCATTTTGAACTTCATTTCATGCACAAAAATGGTAATTTTTTCCATACAAAACGGCTTATGGTAAAAAAAATATAATGAAAAACTATTCTCATTACATGCATACATTTATAAACTATAGTAAGTATTGAAATATTCCTGACAATAATAGAACTGGAATAACTAAAACTTTCGGAACAGCCTTCAGAAAAATAATCGACACCTGTTTTTCTTTGTCAATCAATCAAAAAACACGTGTCAATAAATTTCTGGAGTCGAGTCGAGGCGTTTAGTCGGAGTTTTTCATCAGAATCATTTTGTGTATACGAATAACAAATGTAAGAGTTTGGTGACTGGTAATTTTTCAATCGTATTCTCTCACTGCTTATCTCTCGTATAGGTTGCCGACTACCGTAGCTTAGTTGGTAATCGTAGTGACGTGAGCCTGGCTACGAAGTTGGAGGTTCCAGTTTCGAATTCCGGCAAGGCCATCTTTGTGTGCTAATCACAAACATATTTTGTTCATCAATAAGTATAAACATATATTGATTTAAACTTTCACGATTATCACTCATATTTTACAGACAAACGGGTCTTAATCGCGTAAACTTACGTCTAATTATATCCTGACGTTTCGGGCATGACGTTACACCCGTGGTCGCAGGCAGACTGGCGAGAGAATGTATCAACACCTTCGAGCTGCGCGGGTTTTTCGAACTACCCGCACTTGATCTTGATTATTCACTTCTAGGCTAGGGTTGTCACTAGGCCTACACACAACACTCACAAACTCAAAACATCCAATGGCTTAAAAATGGTTGTTTCACCACGCTTACATTTGTAAATCACGGGATTCCACGCGGACGAGATTCCTTGCCCCTCATTTTGATTAAAATTCCGATGTTTCTTAATTTCAATAGCTTCACGTACTTTTCGGCTATGATGTATACGCTCGGTTGAGAGGACTTTCGGGTTATGGAGCTCAATCCAGTGGTTAGGTCCGGACTCCAACAAATGCTCGGCCACAGCAGACTTATTCGTTTGACGCTTTTTAACAGCCGTGATATGTTACTTGACCCTTTCCACTATGGTGCGTTTGGTTTCCCCAATATAGGAACTACCACAGCTACAATCGATCTTATAAACGCCCGGTGTGTGATAAGGTAAAACATCCTTAGGCGACCTTAGATGACCTGCCACCTTTGATAACGGCATGTAAACGGTTGGTATGGAATACTTATTCAAAAGCGTACCTATTTTGTCCGTTACATCCCTGACATAAGGCAAAAATGCTGGTCGCCTTGTAACATCTGGATGTTTCTTCCTCGGTGTTCGTCTGGGTTGCCGTCTGTTCATTATGTAGCCATTTCTCTTCAGAACCTCCTGAACGTGCGATAACTCAATTTCTAGAAATTCAGGAGTGATAATCGTGAAAGTTTAAATCAATATATTGTAAGCCGGTACGGGCCGGAATTAGCAATTAAACTTAAACATCTAGGATGGTTGCGGAAAAAAACGAGTGCGCGTATTGACATCGTTGTCATTTTTAATTAAGTGTCGCGATTCGGACGTACTACCTACGTGTGTACGACTAAAGCCGCGTAAGGATATACCGTTTTCCGCGAACATTCTAAGTGCTGCAAGTATCCGCCTATTAAAACAGCAAATAAGAAATCATTTCGCGGACTTGGACAGAGTGCAGTGCGAGTTATACAGGTTGCATAGTGCGTGTAGTGCAGTGTTATCATGTAGTGATTTTGATATGTGGGATCGGATTACCTTCGAACAAGCGGAACGTATTTTTTGTTATAGAAGTGAGGTACATGACAGAAAATACGAAAAGTTGCTGTATCGATATGGAAATAACGAGACTGCGGGTGGAAATCGCCGTGATAAAGTCACCTCCACGGTGATTAATTTATCGACCACTGTCATTGAAAAAGCGACCGTCAGTATACTTGAAAAAGGGTTGAATTTCGCTTTGACACCCAAGCGGATTCCATATGAGACCGCGATCTGTAGTGTTGAGGAGGCAATAATGCGTAACAGGGTTCCGTCTAGCGATGCCGAGGTTCTTAGACAGGATGTTGCGGTTATTTTGCGAAAGGCTACACTACCGAAGAGTAATGTTACTGCAGATGAGCGATCAGCCCTGAGGAATTTAAAAGCGAATGAGAATATACTGGTTCTGAAGGCTGACAAAGGGAACGCCACTGTGGTCATGGACTCAATAGACTATGACGCTAAGATTCGGGTTTTATTGAGTGACACTAGCGTCTATAAGTCTGTCTCATACGATCCCACTGCCAGAGTTACGCGTCGGATTAGGGCTGTCATCAGAGACCATGAGGTGTTATTTCAGGAAGACGTTTTTAACCGCTTGTACAAGCCTAAAACAGTGCAACCACCGAAATTGTACGGGTTACCGAAAGTACACAAACCAAACGTGCCTTTGCGACCAATTGTAAGTCAAATCGCCTCACCTACTTATGATCTGGCAAAGCATGTTGCATCGGTGTTGCAGCCGCTTGTGGGAAACACGTCGTCTTTCGTGAAGGATTCCCGTCACTTCATAGACATTCTTAAGGACATAACGCTGGAACCAGGAGACTTAATGGTGAGTTTCGATGTTGAGTCACTTTTCACCAATGTTCCGGTTAAAGAGTGTCTAGAAGTAGTTCGACAGAGGCTTGCTGATAATGGGATAGTGAGTTCTGTCATGGTTTTGCTCCGGAATTGTTTAGAAGGGAGCTACTTTTTATATCGAGGGGAGCATTATCTCCAGATCGACGGAGTTGCTATGGGTAGCCCTGTGGCACCGGTTTTAGCAAATATCTGGATGGAGCATTTCGAGGCCAGCATAGATCTGCAACCATGGGCAGTGAAATTATGGAAACGGTATGTCGATGATGTCTTTTGCGTTATGAGAGGTGGCAAGCATGAAGTTGAGCAATTACTCCAGTATCTCAATTCCATTCATACTAAAGTCAAATTCACGTATGAATTGGAATCGGAGCGCAGTTTGCCTTTTCTGGACGTAAAGGTGATAGGTCGAGATGATGGTTCTTTGGCGCACACTGTCTATAGGAAGCCCACACACACTGACAGGTATTTGAACGCTCTGTCTCACCACCACCCCCGCCAGCTTCAGTCTGTGGTTAATTCTCTAAAGAACAGAGCACATGACCTTTGTGACCCTGAATTTCTAGAAATTGAGTTATCGCACGTTCAGGAGGTTCTGAAGAGAAATGGCTACATAATGAACAGACGGCAACCCAGACGAACACCGAGGAAGAAACATCCAGATGTTACAAGGCGACCAGCATTTTTGCCTTATGTCAGGGGTGTAACGGACAAAATAGGTACGCTTTTGAATAAGTATTCCATACCAACCGTTTACATGCCGTTATCAAAGGTGGCAGGTCATCTAAGGTCGCCTAAGGATGTTTTTACCTTATCACACACCGGGCGTTTATAAGATCGATTGTAGCTGTGGTAGTTCCTATATTGGGGAAACCAAACGCACCATAGCGGAAAGGGTCAAGGAACATATCACGGCTGTTAAAAAGCGTCAAACGAATAAGTCTGCTGTGGCCGAGCATTTGTTGGAGTCCGGACCTAACCACTGGATTGAGCTCCATAACCCGAAAGTCCTCTCAACCGAGCGTATACATCATACATCATAGCCGAAAAGTACGTGAAGCTATTGAAATTAAGAAACATCGGAATTTTAATCAAAATGAGGGGCAAGGAATCTCGTCCGCGTGGAATCCCGTGATTTACAAATGTAAGCGTGGTGAAACAACCATTTTTAAGCCATTGGATGTTGTGAGTGTTGTGTGTAGGCCTAGTGACAACCCTAGCCTAGAAGTGAATAATCAAGATCAAGTGCGGGTAGTTCGAAAAACCCGCGCAGCTCGAAGGTGTTGATACATTCTCTCGCCAGTCTGCCTGCGACCACGGGTGTAACGTCATGCCCGAAACGTCAGGATATAATTAAACGTAAGTTTACGCGATTATAGTAGAGGTCCAAATGGAAAAAATTGTGCGCTGTGAGTTACAGTTTTGTAATTTTTACCAGAGCTAGAGAGTATAAAAATAAATATTTTTAGATGTGGAGGGAAAACCAATTCTCCCCCTGAACGAGGGGAGAGGGGGGTGAATGTGCAAACGGAAGGGTTATGTTTAAATTTTTTTCGTCTAATATTTAGGCCTACTATTCATTGTTTGGTATCATTTTCATATAAAACAGACACGAGGAATTCAATTTTGATAATAAACATGAGGATTTTCATATATAAAAAAATAATTATTGGTATAAAGGTAAAATAATCACCGATTTTTTTTTGATTGTTGCGTTATATAAGTATTACCAAATAAATATATGAAAATAAAAAAAATACTACAAGATAGCATATTTATTGTAGTTTTTAAAAATATAAAATTTTTGGAACTATCCATGCAAAAATAAATTGTAAAAAAATCGCGTACCTCGAATAAAAAAGGGACGTTGCTTTGACTTATTGTTGACAGTACGTTTCTACTGCGGGAATTTAGCGATTTTGCGTAAACAAAATACTCCATAATGTCTGTTAGGGCAAATTGCATCAATCTGGGTTAACCAAGCACCCCGGGTTAAACGTTTATTTCACACGGAATTAGATAATTGATAAATTTCTTATGAAGTAAGTGACTGACCCGGCACTATACAGAGGATATCCGAGACATCAGCCTATGTGATATTAGAATGGCTCTTGAACAGCTCAAAAATAAACTAAAAAATAATAACAGGGCGTCTGGGGAAGACGGAATTATAGCTGAGCATCTGAAGCCAGGTGGTAAACCAATCCTTATCGCCCTTCAGAAGTTGTTCAACTCCGGAAGGGAGAACGCCTTAGGCATGGAACAGAAGAGTGGTGGTACTGTTCTTGAAAAAAGGTGACAACGCATATTTTAAAGACAAACGGGTCTTAATCGCGTAAACTTGTCCAGACCTCTGCCTGCGACCACGGGTGTAACGTCATGCCCGAAACGTCAGGTTATAATTAAACGTAAGTTTACGCGATTAAGACCCGTTTGTCTTTAAAATATGAGTGATAATCGTGAAAGTTTAAATCAATATATAGGTGACAACGCCTTATTGAAGAACTACCGATCCATCTCACTTCCGAGCCATATTTATAAGATGTTTTCAAGAGTCATTACGAATCGTCTTGCACGTAGGCTTGATGACTTCCAGTCTCCCGAACAAGCCGGTTTCCGAATTGGCTTTTCGTAAATGTCATACAGAAGACCGAGGAATAGGTATAACCTGCCCCTCTGTTTAGCGTTTAGCGTTTGTGGACTACGATAACGGGGGTTTCCATGACGTACTAATGCGGTTTAATTTAAGTCGAGAGAAAGGGACAATGCTATACGAGTCGTGTATCACTGCCCCTTCCCCAGAACCTAAACTGAATCGCATTAGTACGTCATGGTAACCCCCAAGGCCATCGATTTGATCGAAACTCACTCTCTCACTCTGCAGTCTCTTTAACGATACGAAGTAGACTACCGCTATTTCGAAATGTTGAGGTGTTTGTACGAAAGCGCCACTATGTCAATCCGACTCCAAGACCAGAGCTTGAAGCATATTATACTACAGCGGGGAGTCAGGCAAGGAGGTGTCATCTCCCCTAATCTGTTTACCGCTGCACTGGAAGATGTCTTTAAGACTGGACTGGAAAAGGTGAGTATCAACATAAACAGCGAGTACCTCACTCACCTTCGATTCGCTGATGATACGGTGGTCTTGGCTGAGACCTTGGAAGATTTCAGTACGATGCTCGCTGACTTCAGTAGCGCCTTCAAGCGAGTTCGTCTTAGAATGAACATGGATAAGACGAAAACTCCCGTTACAATCGGAGACTAAACTCGAAGGTGTAGACGACTATAATATACCTAGGACAAGCTATACCCAGTTAGGTAGGTCCAACTTTGAGTAAGAGGTCAATCATCGAATCCGACTAAGTTGGGCAGCGTTTGGGAAGCTACGACACATCTTTTCGACCACTATTCCGCAGTTCTTGAAGACAAAAGTATTTGATCAGTGTGGGAACACACACTGATCAAAGATTTAAAAGAGTGATGACATACGGTACTGAAACGTTGTCGCTTAGAATGGGCCTCATAAGAAAGGTTAAAGTCACCCAAAGGGCAATGGAGAGGGCTATGGTGGGAGTCTCTCTGCGAGGTCGTATTAGAAATGAGACGATCCGCAGCAGAACTAAAGTATAGCTCCATAGCTCTCCGAATCACTAAACTAAAGTGGCAGTGGGCGGGGCACATTGCACGTAGAACCGATGGCCAATGCGGCGGCCTCGCAGGTGGAAGGCACAGCGTATGTAGGTAGGCCCCCCACAAGGTGGACAGTGAAGGTCTCAGGAGTCCGCTGGATGCGAGTGGCGCAGGACCGGTCATTGTGGCAATCTTTGAGGAGGCCTATATTCAGCAGTGGACGTCTTTTGGCTGATATGGTAATAATGATGATTTACGAAGTAAACGTTTAACAATTGATTGTCAAATTCCATATGATATAAACTTTTAACGCGGGGGTGAACTGGGTTAGTAAGTTGTTTAGTCCCGATTAGTGAAAATTACCTTTACGTATCGTCTTTGGTAATGAGATCATTACCTAATGACACTTGTAAAAGTGATTACCCATTCCGATTCAAATAAAATCTAAAAATAGAATCTGATCAAATAAAATTCTTAATAATCTTAGGTTATTTAAAAAAAGAAGATCAGAAAATCAATTTACTTTCATATCAATAAATATTTACAATTGTAATATGAACAATAATTATGCAAGTACAAAAATATGTATAATCTATGAGCAGTTGCCGGCACAAAAGTCTCTTTTTTGAGATTACGCGGAGGTTTTTGTTGGAGGTACGCGTCAGGAAATTTTTTTTTCAGTGAATTTTTGTATGAAATACTACAAAATGTGTATATTTTTAAAAACTGCAATAAATATGCTATCTTACACAATTTTTTGAAATTGGATAGGTTTGTTTTTTAATACTTATATGACGCTTAAATTAAAATAAAAACGGTAACTTTTTTACTTTTACTCCAAAAAATCTACATTTTTATATGAAATTGCTCATGTTTATGATAAAAAATGGATTTTCCAGGTCCATTTTACACGAAAATGATACCAAACAATGCATAGTAGGCCTTATTAATTAGTAAAAAAATATTAAACGCAACCCTTCCGAATGCACATTCACCCCCCTCCTCCCGCGCTCAGGGGGGGAATTGGTTTTCCCTCCACATCTAAAAACAATTATTTTGAGACCATCTAGCTCTGGTTAAAATTACAAAACTGTAACTCGCAGCGCACAATTTTTCTCAACTTTGTATGAACCGTGACCCTTACTATTAAGACCCGTTTGTCTGTAAAATATAAGTATAAACATATATTGATCCCATACTAAAAGTCCCTCAGTATAACTTTTATATATACGGTGTGTGCGAGGCTTTTAGGAAACATCATATGATTGACCCATCGAATAGGGATGGTGAAAGAGTTAGCTAAAGGACCTGTGTGCTTACCATAACCTGCTCTCTCTTCTCTGCTCTGAATCTTCCTTTTTTATTACACGGACGTTCAAGGGTCAAATTGTAAATGTCGAAAAGGATTACCTACCGCTGACAATGTTTGTGAGAAAAGTATGAAGTTTTTGCGTGCCCTAGTTTTGGTCCCTCTCTAATACGTAATACCGATATCGTATCCTTTATCCGACCAAGTTGCTAGGTATCGGAAACTTGTGTCAGGTCGTCTCCGGACTACAGTTAAGTCGTCGTAAATCGCCTCGGCTTGCCAACTAAACCGCGGCACGGCATTTACATTTAACTTTGGATTGTGGTTTCGATGTGGCTACATTGATTTTTGATAAGAACTATGGTTAGAATAGTTTTCCTTTGTAGGATAAACAGCTTTGCTAAGGTCTGTTATGCGAGAAGCACCTACCTATATACTAGATAGGTGATATAAAAAGGATTCTTAACATTTCAGGATTGAAATAAAAAGACTCACAGACGTAGGCGATTATTTATTTTAAATTAAAATAAACGACCCGAGATTTTAAAGATGGAACCGTTGTGTACTGTACCTACTTATTTTAGTTACGACAGCTAAATAACATTAATAAATGAATATCATGGTACTTAAAATTTTACACAAATGGACCTACATTTTGCTGTAAGTACGATTTAGGTCTGTGTTGTGCACTCTCTTTACTAAACTATTTATGTATACAGGGGGATGGTCAAGCTGAGCAACAGCACTTGGAAACAAATAACAAACTAAGAAAAATAATCTACTAAATATGAGTACCTAATCTTTAAGTAATATAGATTTTTTTTTCGAATACACAAACCTTTCTTTTTGCCCAATGGTTGACTAGTAGAGAATGCCTTAAGGCTTTAAGTCCGCCATTTGTACTTTTTTATTGTGCAATAAAGTTTTAAATAAATAAATAAAGCAAAGCAAGCCTTGGGAAGTACCTATCTCCACCAGCGTCATCCTACAGAAAACCACAGCTAATAGCATTAGAACATACTCAAGTGTTGTGTTCCTGCCAGAGATTAGGGTTGCCACAGGGCTCAAAAACGGTGTATTCCAGTGTGTTAGTCGAGGGCGTTAATGACGACAGTGTTCTTGTCCCCTTTCTTTCTCCATCAATACAGGGAACTCTGCTTCATACCTACGTAATTATGAAATAGTCGTATCTCGTCCTCAATCTTTATCTCAATAGGTACCTGCGGAATTGCAGGCGTCCATAGGCTATGTTAGCTGCTTACCATGTGTTTCAACGAAAACGCAGAAAACGACTAATAAGCAACTTATTCAGCCCGAGCCCCAGTCACGACATGTTGTCGTCACGCCTCTACGAAGTATTTTCTGTTCAAAGTGGGAATCTAATGTTAGGCCGATTTTACACCTGTGACTTCCTACGTAAGTTATAGTAACGGAACTACACTAAGGAATGAGATAGTGATATTCACCTCTCATGCCTGAGAGCGTTCGTACCCCTGTAAGTTCTTACGTAAGTTATAGGGACAAAGCTATACTAAGGAATGAGAGGCGAATATCACTATCTCATTCCTTAGTATAGCTCCGTCCCTATAAGAACTCACAGGTGTAATCCCGGCCGTAGTATAGCTTCGTCTTTACAACTTACGTAAGAACTTACAGGTGTAATCACAGCCTTCAGTTACGACGTAGCGCTACGAGCGTAGCGTGTCGGTAAATGTGCTACGCCGTAGCTCACACGTGAATGAGTTACACTGACCTTATTCAGAATCGTAGAAATCTAAAGGTGCATTCAGACCAAACGAGCATTCGCTATTTTAACTCCCTACTCTACGAAATTCGATCGTTACACAAAACGTGATTCGTTGATTTCGTAGAGTGGGGGATAGAATAGCGAATGCTCGTTTGAGCGGAATGCACCTTAAAACGTCATTAAAATGAATTAGTTGTTTGTCGTTTAAATTGTAGGTTGGAAAATAAACAAACGTTTAAAATTGTAAGAGGCTGCTAAACTTGTAATTTTATCCTTAACGTCTGGGATTAAATATTTTCCAAATTAAAAAGGAGAAACTGAAAAAAAAAACATTACTATAATTAACCTTTTCACCAATATTATGTTGTCAATCATGGCGTATCGGGCCGAAATGGTCTTCAAATGAAGTCATTGGCAAAAGGGTTAATAATTTCAAGCAATTTGCAGCTGATGATCCGTCACCGTCATCGTCAGGTTTCATTGAAGTTGCTACTTCAGCTCTAAAACTTATTAAATAAGGTAACGGTTAATATACGTACACGTTTCTCTCAGGCATTAAACGTTCTTTTATTGTATGCTATTTTAGAAACGGCCTTTGTCGGTTTAACTAAACTTCATTTGCCTAAACGAGTATACCAATGTATTATATTATATGTCATTGTGGTAAACTCTGAAAAGCTCCCGATGCGGATTCTCGTCATCCCCTAACATAAACTGTTATGTAACTATTCTGTACTGTAACTATTCACATAAATCTTCGAAGGATAAATGAATGATATCTTACCCACCCGGAAGTTTAATACTCTAGAGATATCAATCGGTGTATTTTCATAAAAGGAATGAAAATTTACGAGCTGCTACAAAAACAATCTTTTTAGGTAGGCCTTATGTTGTGACTTATGTTATGAGTTATGAGAGCATGGATCTAGTTAGTTGAAAAGTGTCCTTAAACTTTAAGCAACCTCTCATGTTAACAGAAAAAAGTTAACTAAATATATTGTAATTTTGATTATGTTTAATGTTGTTGAGTCATTAAATACCACAAATTATCTATAATCTACCTACTGAACGATGCGTAGGTATTGAATAGTTCGGTGAATCGCAGATGCGGTGTTTGTGTAGGCGACAACGACTGCGACGGCGGCAGTGTCGCGGGCCGCAGGTCGCAGGCCGCGAGGCAATGCGGAGGGCCCGGGAGGGGCTGTCACGTGGAGCTCGGGGCGCCGGCGCGCCGGGCCGCCCGGGCGCGCGGGCCCGCTCGGCCGGGCTCGCGGCATTCCCCTGCCGGCAGCCGGCCGCTCCGCTATGCGCGCCGCCAACGAACGCGACGCGCGCGCCGCGCCTTCGCGCTCTCCGGCCGCAGCGAGCCGGGCCCGGCGCTCGCCCTCGGCCCGCCGGAGCCTCCGCTAGTGGTCTTGTATGGTGTGTGGCGCCGGGCGGCGGGCGGGAGGGCAGGTGCCGGCGCGCAGGTGCGGCCCGCGCCCGGCCCGGGTCCGCATTCGCGGCGCGCGGAGGCCTCATGGAGCCTCCCTGGGAGGTGGAGCTCGAGCTGCGGCACCACATCGAGAACTGCTCGTGCACCTGCGACCACATGGGCTACGGGAACTACATGGACTACCAGGTGGCGCCGGCGGCGCACGCCTGCCTGTGCCGCGCCATCACCTCACCGCACGCCCACGTACGTGTGCTCATCCCATCCGCATGCCACCACCTGCAGCGACCCGATAGGGGCCGTCTCCATGCTGTCTTGTTTTTAGTGTTTGCATCCATCACGCTCTCTAACAATGAGGTGTTTCTTTGTGATCTGGCATGACTTAATTGTATGTCCTGTAAACATACCCAATATATACGAATTATAATCCTCTTCATTCATTCTTCACCTAAACCCTACTTTTCACCTGCATACATATACATGTACCTAGACATTATTTTGAGTGTAATGTAAATAGTACTTCTAATTTTGAAACTTCACCCTTAATAGTGACTGAAACTGAAACCTTTTTCTCGTTGTTAAGCTAAATGTTCTATACTTTAAATTAGATGTCTCCTATTGCTAAAGACTGCATAATTTATGTATTTAATAAACTTGCGGAGCTGTTGAATACTAAATAATTACATGTGAGTGACCTCGGGTGCATGGGTGGCTATAGGTATCCACTGACTGTGTTGTTGTGTTTATTACTTTACTACAGTAATGTGGGTAGGTTTATTAATAACGTAGGTAGTGTTAGGTCCATAGGTACGAGATCTGGGTACACGACAAGGTCACGTTAGCGGATTTTATTAAATTAAACATTCCAATCCTTGCTCTAATTCAATTTTGCTGACAAAATTTCACGAAATATTTGTTAATAGTGTTGACGTTGTTTCAACCAACAGGTATAGGTATATATTAGTCATTACTTAATGTTCATGGGTTCAATCGTCCTCGAGCAATGATGCTTGCTGGGAAAAACTTATAAGGAATCCATTTTGCTAATTAGGCTCAGGAAGCCTGAAAAATGGTAGATTTTCATAAATATTTCATTATTAAATGTCGTCTGAAAATTTACTGTTAAACTGTCGATTTAATATAACTCTGATTGGGTAGTATTCAGGCCTTATCTATAGTCATGTTGTTAGAGTGCATGCTCAGATATTTTTGAGCCGCTCCGATATATCTGATGGTTATTGTCATTTTTTTTGAAAACGCACACCTCTTTGTTTTGAAACACAATGCAACAATAAAGTAGATACATTATATTCATTATCATAATATTACAATTATATTATACTGTTTATAAATGTAGGAATTAAGTAGTTGTCACTCTGTCAATAATCGGTTTACCTCAAAGTTTATGAAAACCGTGTTACTTATACAAATTTAATCCATTTCATTCAGTTACCACCGCACCGTAGCGGTGGGTTTGCAGGTGGTTTTTATCGGGCAGGTACATTTTCAGGGCTCTTCAAATTGATAATTCTGCCCGAACGATCTGTTTATGTAACCATTTAACCCTCGCTGAGTCGTTGTAATCTGTTTGTTGGTTATGTAGGATTGTAAATATGATATTTTTTGCAAAATGTTAATAAATTCGTTTAATATAGAGTAGGTATTGCATTGATAAGCGAGTATGCGTAAAAATGGTAAATACAGGGTGTTTCTTCTTCTTAAAATCAAATATAATTAATTGCTTTAAGCTAAGGTAATAGTTTCTTAACTCTTACTGTTATTGATTTCCTCAAAAAATAAGTTTAATGACTGAACAAGTATATTTTAACCTTAATTACATCGTAATGTTACTTATTTAGACATATGCCGTCAGTCATCTGAAATCAAATTTATGTTTTTCTTAAGGTTCTCTCACACTTACCATTTCATTTATTAGGTATAAAAACACTTTTTTTCGAATTCGACTAAAAGCGACATACCTACTAGGTAGCTCAAATTAACGTGCCAAACGCATGTTTAATTTAACGGAAATAAAAAAACACGGTGCATCCATACTTATTTCACAACAAGTTTCATACTTGGTTCTGGTTTCAAATCCTGGTAAAAGGGCGGACAGTTATAGGTATGATTGGTACCGATCCGTTTTTGCGTGAGTTACAGATGTTTTCTATGTAATTAAATAGTTATTTATCAGACAGGTAGGTATTCCATCTAGACCCATATATATCACAATTCTAAATTAGCTTGGAAATGTGCCGATAAATAAAGCTTGTCCCGTAATACTTATTTGTTAAATCTTAATGTCGTCTGTAGATCAATTAAAGATAATATTTAGGACAATTTGTCAAATAATATTAATACCTACCTTAAAAAATAAAAATATATTATCATAACTTCATACGCCACAACGTGCTTTACTTAAATGTAAGCAAAATTTTATGATTATGAACATATCAGCAGTTTGAAAAATAAATGGGATTCACGTTACGCGTGAGCTACGACGCTTACGACGTTTGCACCTGCCCTTAATGGCCAGAGTGAAGTTTCTAAGGTTTTCAGGAGTGGAGTTTTTCACTTCTTTGTTATAACACTCTTATAAAAGGCTTCGGGAGTTGTAGCGTGTTTAAAAATGTATACAGGGTGAAATATGGGACATGGGATGAGTCATGTGCAGTAATATGTTTATCTAACTGAAATAATTAAATGTCCTATAAGTTACTTAAAAAAACACATGTTTTTAAACTGTTTCAGTTTATTTTAATTGTTAACTTTCATGAATTGGTTTTAGGACATGGAAACGGGTTAAAACTAAATAAATTAAACTAGCTCTTTGATTCATATTTTAAAGACGAACGGGTCTTAATCGCGTAAACTTACGTTTAATTATATCTGAGTCTGCCTGCGACCACGGGTGTAACGTCATGCCCGAAACGTCAGGATATAATTAAGCGTAAGTTAAGCGATTAAGACTCGTTTGTCTTTAAAATATGAGTGAAAATAGTGAAAGTTTAATTCAATATAGCTCTTTGATTGTATGCCACTATCATTAATAACGCCCATTAAGTAATTTAATGTAAAAGTAAATTACGAGTATGTTCATTACATTTATCGTTTTACATATCTTAAAATAAAATCCAATAAATACGATAGTATACCTACCCGTAAACTAAAAAAAATGCTTATTTTGAAGTCATGTTGGGCGTAATTGTACTTGTTTATAGATTTAGGAAAACGTATTAGGTAAATCCTGTTCACGACTCATCTCATGTTTCACCTTGAATCCAGTATTGCACTATTGACCTTAGAAATGAAATACCTACCATTTGAACTTTCCACTAATTGGCTTTCATGAATTGAGCGCTATTAAAATTTTAAGAAAGGAAATAATACAGTTAGCGACAGCTATGAAAAGTAAGTGAGTGACTTTGAAATAATATAGTCTTATGCTTATGTATGTTTTTCTGCATGCAGCTTTAATTGATTCATAACTACATATTCTTAGTGTTACACACTTACTCATGCTCGTAGTGTTCGTAACCTCTAAGCACTTAGAGCCTGAATCACGTCATAAACTATTCTACCGGTAGTTTCAAATTTATGTACAATCTGTAGAACAATTTGCTTAACTTGAGGAGCGTGTGTTCACTCACATGTTGCTAGGTGTATTATAGGTACTACAGGTAGAATGTCATGAAAAAATAGCGAGAAATTAAAATGAATCTATAATATTGCTGCAATTTAAATTAAATAAACATTGTAACTTTTATAACCGGTATGTAAGTATCTCTTAAAAATATGCTCTGTATTTACACTAATTTCTAATATACGTTTCCACATTTTTCACCGAAGGGACGCATTCTTGTGTCTTCTGAGTAGGGATCCGTATCCAAAAGCTAAAAAAACTGTCCGCCCATTCGTATCCCTGTATCTTAAGAATCGTTGTAAGTAGTTAGACAGCTGATATGTTCATATTTTAAAAGACAAACGGGTCTTAATCGCGTAAACTTACGTTTAATTATATCCTGACGTTTCGGGCATGACGTTACGTTGTTGTGAGTGTTGTGTGTAGACCTAGTGACAACCCTAGCCTAGAAGTGAATAATCAAGATCAAGTGCGGGTAGTTCGAAAAAACCCGCGCAGCTCGAAGGTGTTGATACATTCTCTCGCCAGTCTGCCTGCGACCACGGGTGTAACGTCATGCCCGAAACGTCAGGATATAATTAAACGTAAGTTTACGCGATTAAGACCCGTTTGTCTTTTAAAATATGAGTGATAATCGTGAAAGTTTAAATCAATATAGCTGATATGTTAATACAAATTGATTTCTAGCCACTATATCAACAAACAATATAAAACGTATGTTTAAAGGAGGATATACAAGATTCAATAAACGTGATTTTATTGGCGTTTTGCTACAAGTCGGTATTATTTATAACGGCCACAGGTAGAGGCTTTAAATAATTATTTACAGAATTTAACGGTAATTTTTGTGTACGAGCCGAAGTCGAACGGACTAACCGTTGTTGACCTTAAAATATTCCTGATCTGATAGATAGTTTTCATAAGTTGTGGTTAGTTAAACTTAAATAAATAAACGGATAACGATAAGATGAAAGTTATTGTATCTAAATATTAGATATCATGTCATATAGGTAGGTATCAAAGAATAAATACTGTTTACCAACGCTGAAGGTGGGATTTGAACCCATGTCCTCAGCTTTCGCGGCTGATGCCTAAACCACTCGACCACTCTCGCTTGGTGGACTTACCACGTAGGTATTGCTGGCCCTGTAGAGTATGGTCAAAGACGCTATACATATATACCCGATAAATTCGACAGTATCGACCGATCGCGTTTTGTTTGCTATATGTAATAGGGATGATGACTGTAGTTAAAATAAATTATTTAACATTATGCACGACATAATACACAAAGAAATTATTACTAAGATGTAGATTGCAGTAATTTTTGTACAGAACTTCTATTTAATACATTGAAAAGAACTTAAAAGAGTAGGTCATTTGGCAGTACTCAAAAATGACGTCACTTTTGAGTATTTCATATAAAATTCCTTACTTTTCCATAGTGGGGATCGTTTTGACAGTTCGAAAAAAGTTGCTGATTTGACTAGCCAGTCATCATGCCTATTACCGTTACGTTTACATTTTTTTTAAAGCATTGTTAATGAATATATTGCATTATACATATTTTATCACATGTATATATTGCTTAGATTATATACGTTAATTTACTTACGTATTTATTTTAGTACGTATAATTAATTTACTACTAACGATACCGTAGATTTAGAACCACAGTACGAGTATGCTTCTAAAAATCTTGATAGCTTTCATATCATTTACTATAACGTCATACTTTGACTGTCTGTTGTGACTTTGTCCAGTCCAGATCATTCAGACAAGTCCAAATCTTCGAAATGTTCACAACCGGCGACTCCTTGAATTTTAGAACCATGATATGACACCAAATGATAAACCTATTCATTAATACACTCTAATTTTAATGACGTAACCCGATCCTAGAGAGCGGTCTACACTACTCACCGAAAGTTACAGTCGGCAACTGATAGACATTGTCGTCCTTTTCCTGTCTTATACAGTGTGTCGCTTATAGACAAGGCCGAATAATAAAATGGACCACTCCTTAGACTATTTGCAGTAAAGATCCTGATGTTTCAAAATTCTTGAGTTTGGAGATTTTCTTATTCAAAGTTATGGACCCTAAGTACTGGATCTTGACATCTCGCTGTCGTAGCTTGTCAGTCGCTATACATGTTAATAGCAGGCATCGTTAATTTTTTTTTCCTTATTATGGGCCATACTGTATATCAATAAACTCATAAAAAATATCTCAGCTTTGCGTTACAAAAACACGTTAACTCTGATTCACAGCCCGGCTGTGAATAATATACGGCCCGTGTTTAGATTAAGTTACCGCCTCGCTTTAGCCCGAATTTATTCATACCACTTTATCACTTTTGATATTAGCGTAAACAGATGCTGATTACGTCATGTATTTTATCCCCAACATTTGTACTTACACTACCTACTTGGCTACTTATAATAATTTTCCGATTAGTGTCTCGGTTTTTTCCCTGTCTCGGCTCGCTCGAGTTAATGACACCACATAATAAATGAGCCGAAAACGTTTTCCCGTTAGGCCGTTACTCATTTCAACTTGCCTGTCTCGTGTGTAATTAAATATACAAGGATACTTACTTAAAATTAGCAGCGAGTTTGCTTAAGAGGGCCGTCTTGTTAATAAGTTGGCAGCTAAATAGCAATTAGAGTGTTGCGTTATTTGTTTAAAACGACGTGTTGTGTTTTTAATTACGTCTTGTTTAACATGCCTACGATGAAGTGTAACGTTTGAAAAGTCCTAGCCTATTTCTACCTACTCAAACGGCCCTCTACCCCATACAACTCAAACCCCATAAGCTAGAGAACCCTCAGTATTAATACAAACCCTCAAGGAACCCTAAAAGTTTACCTAATAAAGCTATCATTCTATGGTGTTCTGTCTTGACTATAAATATTTTGGCCAGAAGAAGTGATGTGAATGATGTGATCGTCTAAGTAGCGGCAGGACCCCGTAGCTGTACGTAATGACCTAGATTCTTGAACAAAGAGTGAGAGTTATAGACCTAAAAGCCCTAACTAGGATAATGTAAATACCTAACAAATGATATAATACTCATAACACTAGTATAACAGGAGAGAAATGATAAAAGGAATTTAAACACAATAAAATTTATTATTATTAAAATCACGGTAATATTATTACACACACATCGTAGTAGCTGCAGAACAAACACAAATATATGGCAAATATAAGTAGGTATTATAGAAAATGCTAAAGTTAATTGGTAAAGTTAAAAGGCGCGTGGTTAAAGGTAAAAGATAAAGATAAGATATATAAATAATATCCCCTACCCACCGATATAGAATTACAGTTATTATTAACTATTGCAATTCTAACACAGCTCGAGCATACGGTTGGGTGAATTTGCGAATTCAGTTTATGTCAAACTGTATGTATTAGTTCCTTGGAACAAGAAATATTTAATTTCATTATTAGTGTCGTGACACTACGAATGTACTAGTTCTTGAACTAGACGTGTAAGGAACCATGATCCCTTATTATATTCGTATTTCAGGATTATTCGACATTGCAAATTAACCCGGTCCTTAGGATGGGGTAAGCTCACCTATTCTGAACCAATATGGAAGGTAAATATTTTGTGGGCCTAGGTCCTCTTTTTCCAAAAACATGATTTTCCAGTTCCATCAGATGGCAAATCAGGAGTAGTTCAAATGTGTACCCTTGGGTATATGTGTATCGTAATACAATTGGCCTTAACCAAGGTTTGAAGTTTGAGTCTATTCAAGACACCATTGTAATACAGGTTTATATGCATGTACTGTTCCTACGTTCCAAGTATAGCAGAAAACAGTACCTAAAATCACGTTACGATCATTTAGCGCAAACCAGACAATGTACACCTGAACAAAACATCAAAACAAACCACTAATCATATATGTAAGTTAATTATTCGTCCATCAAACCATCTTCAAGAAACTAGTATTATCAACTAATTCAGTAAAACTTTATCAAATAAATATGTTCAATATTATTACTTATACCATTCCACATTTGTTCAGAGACCTACCCTAAAACTGGGCCTACGCTCTTTAACTAGCACTTAAACTAAACACATACATAAAGATCATATAAGTAATAATATAGACAATTAACGCATAATTAGTTAACTACTGAAAAAAGCATTCACTATTATAATAATTCCCACCCTAAAACTTCACAAACAAGAATTATATTGAAAAACAATTAATTCACTTTATCCCAAAACTATTTCGCACTAAATAAACCATACATAGGATAAATAAAATAATTAGCACACTTAAATAATTCACAGATAAAATCAAAACAATAATAAATATAACCGTCCAACTAGCCAACCTTGGTCCCTTTTCATTAGCAATACAATCTAGGTACTGATACACAAATACTTTACCAAATTTATGTATACGCGATTTATTCAAATAATCGAAATGTCAAGATACGACCTTTAGATACTGACGCTAGACTCCCGAGCGTTTCCCGCGAAGGGGTACAACGCCGCGATTCTGTTACTAAGCTACGAAACCGCTGTCCATTCCTGTCTCGCTCTCTCTCTCTCTCTCTCTCTCTGGAACTACGATGGGCTCCTGCATCTCGCGTCCCGTTCTACTTACTCGAATGTATTTAAAAATAGAATTCACTCTTTAGTCAGCCGCCGACCGCCGCGCCGTGAAATCGCGATCGTCCGCCATTTTGAGCTCACTAGTATAAGTTTTATTTTAACTTAAGAAAGATACATTAAAATAGAATAAGGCTTGGTCATGTACTAACTTTCATAACGAATATACGTACCGTGTGTGTGGTGGTGTGGCTTATTGCTAAATAATTCTCTCACTATTTACTAACATTTATAATAAAACTCTTAGTTATAATTATACTGAGAACTATCGTGAAATACCTAATAATAGCTGTATCTAAGTATACTATTTATAAGTATACTATTTATAAGGGAAGCCTCATGTATATTAAGGTGTGATAAAGTAAATGGAAATATCTATAAGTTAAATAGTGCTGTGAAGATAAAACTGTGTTAATATTAGCCAGCCTCGAGCTTAGGTAATACTCCGGAACCTAGCAATAAATGGGTGGTAAGTTTATTATAATCACTACACATTTCACCAGTATTTGAGCTAGATTAGGTAGATATTTACCTACGTACAAGTAACGTAATTATAAAAACACATTATAGATACTAATATAAATAATATTGTAACTCACCAGGGTTTAAACAAATTACCTGAACACTATAGCTTACTAGACACTCAGACAGAATTACTACACTGAATCTAGAATCTAAAATAGGTACTTAGACTACCTAGGAACAAAGTAATGTAAAGTTTACTCCTCAATCTCCAACTCAAAGTGATCCCGTCTTCCCGCCGACATTGCCTTATATACCCTAGTCTACCGACGCTAATCCCAGTTTTGTGTTCGGCCCTTTTCACGCCTGCGCACTTACTATGGATGCTGCGAGCGTCGCATAACAGAAGCGTCTCTTAATCAGACATGCGCAATGGGTACTTAAAAGGCGCCAAACGTTAGCGCCAATTTGCGCGTCGCGTCGGTTGCTAACTGGGATGTCCCGATCGCGCGTGCGTTTGCGTGGCGTCTTGAGTTGGCTTGGCTTCGATGTTTTTGGCGCCAAGCCGTCGCGTCGTATTTGACCGTTGATGATTTCCTTTGTGGTTCCCGCCAATATCCTAAACTGAGTCATTATTATTACCTAAAACTAAATGAAACAAAAATAATAAAGTTTAATTAAGTAACGGACTTTTGTATCGTTACAGAAGGACCCGTATTTTTGTATAATTAAGTATGTAAGGTTATCATTCCACTTTCTAATCTCATTTGAATACTAGCTTAGGTAAAAAAACACAAGTGAGATGCTTGGCAAGAACAGTAGCCGTACCATGACTTTGCAAGTATCGGTAACGTTAGGTTATACTCAATACGTAAAGCAGGCCATCGCGCTCGTTCCAATATGGCAATACGAGCGCGATAGAATGCTTTACGTATCGAGTAAAATCTAACGTAGCATATTCAGCCGTGTAGTGACGGCAGTAAGAATAAATTTGTCACCACCCTAACTCCTCATGCGGGTGTCGTAAGAGTCAACTAAGGGATTGAAGTGTCACTGGCCATTATTTTATAAAAGATTGATGATGGGCAGCAGCGTCATCATAGTGGACACATTCCTGTGATCGCCAATCCGCTTGCCCAGCGTGGCGATTATGGGCATTTACCTCCTAATGCGTTTATACGCATAGTGAATAGGAGAGGCCTACGTCCAGCAGTGGACTATCATAGGCTGATGATGTGAAAACCTTACGTACCATTTCCAACTCATGGTACGGCTACAGTGCCAAAATATCGGCTACTCGATAAACCAAATCGTAAATACTTCGTTTTAAATCATGCTAATCAAGTACGTATTACAGGCATATACAATATGTACATACGGTTACAGTATAAGTACCATTTTACGTACAAATGTTTTACCGCTATCCAGTAGATATTAATGGGTCAAAATTATTTTCGTTGTCTTGTTTCATACCACTCTGTCACGCTTTTAGTTGCTGTTTCGACTCAGTATATTTTAAAAAAATCAGTGCATTTATTGTATTTCTTTTTCACGCTAGATTTTAATCCATACATCAGACATTTAAAACAAACGTCATCTCATACAAAAATCACCACTGCGTCACGTTTTTTAGGGACACAAAATAAGACAACGAAAATAATTTTGACCCATATACATTAGGTACTAAGCTAGTGAGATGTGATGCAATAATCATAGATACATAATTCTAAATTAAGTTCCTACATAAGTGATAAAGCCGTAAAATGTAGGACAACAATTTAAATAGCCCATTGGCTAATGCCCCACATCTCGACTCGCAAGTCCTAAAAGCGTGTAAACCGCTCTCCGAGTTCACGGGCTCGATTGTCGTAGTCGTATCGCTTTGCATTGATATCAAATAGAATTCATGTCAGTTACATTCCTCCTCGAGTTACGCTACTTTCGATAGATCGTCCCCCTTTCTGCATGTGAAAGTATATTTACATAATTTTCTCGAACGAACTAGTAATTCCATAATAAATAATATAGTCTCTACAGAAATATCTATACGTCGATATCTACAAACAAATAAGACAAAAATATTTTAAAAATAAAAATTAAACCGCCTTCAAAAATACGCTGGAACTAAAAAGTGCAAAATAATTTTGGTTCCTACCACTTAGGATTTCCTACCCAAACCTTTAAACCTTTTACCCTATTCATTGTAATAAAATATGATTCCTAGGTACCCCACTGATCTCAGTGAAGTCGGTGCCAAGACAAATACGTCCACAGGCTACATCACACTCATATTTTAGGGTTAGTTATTATTTTAGGGTTAAGAAATACCCTTCAAAATATTATAAATTAAATCAAAATATTATTAATATTATGAAGTGTATACGTAATATTATTTAGTTGTTGTTCTGTGTCTTGGCACCGACTTCACTGAGATCAGTGGGGTACCTAGGAATCATATTTTATTACAATGAATAGGGTAAAAGGTTTAAAGGTTTGGGTAGGAAATCCTAAGTGGTAGGAACCAAAATTATTTTGCACTTTTTAGTTCCAGCGTATTTTTGAAGGCGGTTTAATTTTTATTTTTAAAATATTTTATTTTTTGCTTTTTAGTATAGTATAAATATAAAATAGGTTCAGTACCAGTACATTGTGCATCTAGGGAGGTAAGTACGGTATTACCAACGAGAGTGTTAGAAGCCCGACCCCGTAGGCTGGGGCTTTTAATGACTTGAGTTAGTATTCCGCTTAGTGAGAATTATCCTCCAACTCCTAATCGTTAAGGAGTTGTACCTTCCATCATCAGCTCACCAACATGAGCCTATGACCACCTAAAGGCAAATACTCGAAAAGCTTTTAAAAAACATGAAATATGTTGTATTTAAAGAATTATTGCCCAACTCCTAATCGCTAAGGAGTTGTACCTTCCATCATCAGCTCACCAACATGAGCCTATGACCACCTAAAGGCAAATACTCGAATAGCTTTAAAAAAAACATGAAATATATTGTATTTAAAGAATTATTGCCCAACTCCTAATCGCTAAGGAGTTGTACCTTCCATCATCAGCTCACCAACATGAGCCTATGACCACCTAAAGGCAAATACTTGAATAGCTTCCAAAATACATGTAATATGTTATATTTAAAGAATTATCCTCTAACTCCTAATCGTTAAGGAGTTGTACCTTCCATCATCAGCTCACCAACATGAGCCTATGACCACCTAAAGGCAAATATTGGAATGGCTTCCAAAAAACATGGAACGTGTTATATTTAAAGAATTATTACCCAACTCCTAATCTCTAAGGAGTTGTACCTTCCATCATCAGCTCACCGACTTAAGACGTTCATTACTAGATGCAAATACTTGATTGGCTTTCGAAAATAAATGAAAAATATCATGTGTGCCTACAACATTTGAAGAGTTCCCTCGATTTCTCCAGGATCCCATCATCAGATCTGGACCCGACGACAATGGGACCAACTAGAAGGTATACCCTTTCAAACAAAAAAATAATTTTCCAAATCGGTCCACACGTCTTCGAGCAATCGGGGAACATACATAAAAAAAAAAAAAAGATTTCGTCGAATTGTAAACCTCCTCCTTTTTGAAGTCGGTTAAAAATAAGAAGCGCTGCAAGCTCACTCTTTCTACGAAATTCTATATTTAATAGGTACGTTATTAACTTATATTTTCGGAAATAACTATGATATTTGAGATTTTACATTAATTGGTTTACCATCAAAAACTGTAATTGAGGAGGAGTGAGGTGGAAAAGTTACTTTCTTTCTATTATCCAGCCTTCGTGATTTAAATCTCAACATTTCGCGTTATGAACCCACTGTGGTTCAAATTTGATTTCTTTCACTTCCTCGGGTCTCGAAATTATTACGAGGCGGTTAACAATAAGTTTGCACCCTTGTAAACAAATAACTACATATTATATATAACATTCGAACAATAGCGAGAATGGACTTTCTTTGGCAAGGGTGCTACGACCTATGACAGTAATATGTGGTTGCGGGTGTGCTACGCTATTGCTACGCCGCGCCGTAGAACAGCTACGAAATATGTTCATCTGTTTCGGTGTTTTTATAAATTGTTTATAAAATTCCGATATAACTATCGGAAATATGCTAATAAGTGTCCAGAGGGGTTACCATGATGTACTAATGCGATTCAGTTATTGAGCCGGGAAAGCAACAGTGATATACGACTCGTATAGCCTTGTCCCTTTCTCTCGACTTAAACAAGTGTTTAATCGTTTGTCGTCGTTGCCGTCACGTTCTAACAAGTATGCAAGTGCGAAAGTGAGGAGTAACTCGATAAACGGCAACCGCGTGACCATTATAAGCTACCGGGATATTTTTCCCAATAAGAGCGTGTGTTAAGGAACCTAAATAAAGATTAATTAATTTATAACTATGAGTCTTACGGAATTAATGTCATGGTGAATTCTTCGTGTTTTAAGTTTTAATTGGTCTTTGTAAAAATAAAATTATCAGAGCTGTTTACGATAATAAATAAATATTTCAAAGTAAAATCTATATTTCTAAGATCTCAAAAACAACTCTGATGATTTGGAGGATAGTCCAGTCATTTTATTTTCAATTGTATGGAACAGTTATGAAATTGGAAATAATTTATAATATAATTTATTATATAATATATTTTAATGTTTTGGCTAGTTAATCTAGTTATACTAACAAGTAAATCGTTACGTACAAAATAAAAGACAGAAATTGTTAAATATTTTTTATGAATAATTTATATTGAAAACGGGTTACATTCTATTGAAATTTCTGTAACAAAATGGTCCATTTTCATTGCTCGCGAGTGTAGACGTGCGAACATAAATCAATCAACCTCTGTTACGTTTCCCCCATGACTGACTCACTAAATGCACAAATAGAAACCGTTGATTTGACCTAAATTCACTAGGGGGTAACGGTAATATTTCTTTCGTAATAGAAGTAATCACCTCGGGGCAAATTTTTTAATAACAAGCTGCTTCGCGCAGTGAAGTGGGTCCCTCAAGAAGTAGTCTAAATGCTACTTAGATTTTTTTTGCCATTCCCGTGCCGTATCAAAATTAATACATAAACGGATTTATAATACCTGGGCATTTTCGCGAGAAGAGATACAAAAACTTATTTTTCTGAAACAGGTAAATTTTATGTTTTTCCTGCTCAGAATCACGAGCTCTTTCGATTCTACTAGAAGAAAAAAAGTGTCCCAACTTTTTGTTTCTATTACGTAACCGTTTTTCAAACATTTTGTACAGCGGTTACAAAGTGGAGAGCATGTAAAATGTATGAAAAATGTGGGACCATTTTTTTCTTGTACTTTTTTTCTCCTAGATTGGAAGAACTCGTTATACTGAGTAGGAAAAACATTATATTTACCTACCTTAAAAAAATTTTTTTTGGATCTCTTCTCGCGAAAATGCCCACCTATAGATGTTAAAATAATTTTTCGGCTGATTAATTTAACAGTCACCAATACTCGTATCGGGCACTGCACGGTGTAAGTCGTCCTTTAGCTGGCATTTTATCCGGGCCCGTTAGGACGAGCAATAAAATTTCTCACATGAGAGCTCATTTCAGGACACGCTCTTTACATCTCAATTCGGCACTCAATTTTATAGCACTAAAAGCATTTTCAACATATTTTTGGGATGTGCAGGAAGCTCCGGGGTGATATAATGCGAGCTGCGGAACTAATGTGACAAGGTGATAAAACGTGCATAAACGGTTGCAGTGGCGCGAGAGTGCGCGATACATTCGCTTTGTGTGACAATTTACTGTGCGCAGGTAATATTTCAGCAGGCGAGTTACTCGTACCTGCATTATTCCACAGTAAGTTGTTGAGTGCCAGCAAGCTCTTTCGTAGTAATATGTTAGTACCATTTTATTAATACTAATGACTTCAAAGTCACATAATGCACGGACGTTGATGGGTTTCACGTTGATGGGTTATTAATTAAAGTACATACATATTTACCTAAATATTACAACAGTACAATCGCCCGACACAATAATACATTAAATATAATATGTATGTATTATAACGTAGATTGTGATCACTTAAGCAGTACTCGTACATATTTTTAAACGTTGTGTTACACGCATTCCATTTACGAGTACCTTCATCGAAAAATTGTTATTACTTGAGAACGTTCACTTGGCGTTGATGATTTTATTTAGCAACCCACCCGGGATTTGTACTGGTATTATTAGGTAGATATACAGGGTGACACCTGGTTGTGGAGCAGGATATTAGAGACGGTCACGCTCAGCAACATTCAACCGAGAAATCGCGAAATTTTGTTAAATACCAATTAACTCATTCGGAGTTAACATTTTGAGCGCTGCGGGGAACTCCCGAGGGGAGCTCTCTGTGGGAGGTCCATTGATCGGCTACGAGCGTAGCACGTAGCACTCGTCCGCAATGAAAGTGTTAATTAATATTAGGTTTTTTTTTCACGATTTCATGGTGGTCTTCATAGTGAATCTTGCTCAGTATGACCGTCCCCAGTACAATGTTCATCCATCCATCGCTTCATTTAGGCTTCAATGAACGCCCTGGCCGAAAATATATCATTTTGATCCCTAATGACACAATCTGCCATTTTTATGTTCCACAGATATTGTATTCCACAGATAGCCATAGATTAAACACAAATTTGGAATTTTTGGAATACAGTGATGCTAACTCGTGATTTTTCAAATTGCGACTACATTTCCTGTTATTACAGCCTCTTATAGGGTAAATTTTTTCCACAATACATGACTATCCTCCAAGAGTTTTTGACTATCTGTCATATTTTAATCACTTTCGAGATCATTATTATGGACCGAAACCTATAGTTCACAACTTTTATAATTTTTATACTTAAAAAAGATATCAGAAAAGCTTTGACTGCTATAATAGACATTAATTTAGTACATTACGACACAAGTGCGAAAAACATGAAATTTGAAACGAGTGGCGATGTTTTAAAACACGACCGTAGGGAGTATTTTAAATCGACACGAGATACAAATTTCCTTTTTGCACGTGTCTCTTACGACATTTTTTTAGAACAGATGGCCCTCCGAAGTTTTGGACCTGACGTAAAATGAGCCACTTCTCGCACTAGCGCGTAAAAAAAGCACCATCTGTACTAAAAAAAAATCGGTTGTTTGCTTGTACTAGTGTCTCTTTGGTCGTTTACTGCTACCACCTATATTTCTTGCACGTTCCCTATAAGCGAAGCGAAAGGTCTCCGTTGGAACCTGAGGCCCTACCGCGAACCACGAACGAAGTTTTGCCTCCCTGTCACACTTATGTACGAATTCCCGAGTGCGAGAGAGAGGCAACACTTAGTTTGTGGTTCGCAGTGGGGCCTCTGGCTAAAAATTCGTTCGTACGAGTTTATGTCCACGCTGACCCGCTTGTCCCGCGTCTGCCCGGCTCACGGTGGGCTGAAAATCGGCCTCCATAGAAATAGAAACCGAAGTCTTAAATATGAACTTTTTTTTATTGAAATAGTTTTTGTTGGGTTTTATTATGTCCCAAAATTAATATTACCTAATTTGGTTGGAAAAATAATTAATTATAATTTTTTTTCAAAATCTTTGTATGGCGCGTATCGGAAATAGTGAATTTCCCGTTATATCCTGACAGACGATTTTAGAACTAATTATTTTTGATATTTCCACATTGTTAAAATTTTCCTACGGGGTGCACTTTTTTTTTTAAAAATCGTTTTTTTTTTTACTTTTTTTTTATTTCATTTGTTTGTTGTAATATGGTTAAACTCGTTATTTTGAATATAACAAATGAATTTGAGTTTGATCGACCCAATAACTTACGCGTAGTGATTTTTTTTCTAAACAAATGTATGAAGTGTACGAGTAAAAAGGATTTTTTCTTCAAAAATTCAAAGTATACCGCAATATCCTTGCAGATAATTTAAGTACCAACTATTATGGATATTTTGACATAACGCCAACTTTTCTGTCATATGCACTTATACAGAGTGTTTTTTTTAAATGGGACTGTATGGGGAAATCGGAAACTATAGAAGATACCAGGAAGCTGTCTTAGCAGACATTAGGTTTTTTTTAAGATAACAATTTTGGCATTTTTTAAATTTTGGTCAAGTGCGAGTTGTGCCTAAAAATTTATAATATTGATAAAAAAATGTTTTGACGCAGATCGACGTGATTTCATGCGTAGACAATTTTATTGTATTAGATAAAAAAATCTGAACAGCAGAAGTTAGTCAAATTTAAGAAAACCATTTCTCATATTACATCCGCTGTGAAGTGAAAAGAAAAACTTTAAATTTGTAATGGTCATTGAGTACCTAATCGTAGTTTGAATTTCGTTGAATATTTACATTTTTTTTTCTTTATGAGCTCGCCACATGTAACTTATTAAAATCCTTTTGAACTTAAATAAAACCATCCAAATTCAAATGTCGTGTTCGAAAAGTGTAAGTTTTTTTAAATATTGACCTTGAAGTAGTAGACACTTCACAGCGGATGTAATATGAGAAATGGTTTTCTTAAATTTAACTAACTTCTGCTGTTCAGTTTTTTTTGTCTAATACAATAAAATTGTCTACGCATGAAATCACGTCGATCTGCGTCAAAACATTTTTTTATCAATATTATAAATTTTTAGGCACAACTCGCACTTGACCAAAATTTAAAAAATGCCAAAATTGTTATCTCAAAAAAAACCTAATGTCTGCTAAGACAGCTTCCTTGTATCTTCTATAGTTTCCGATTTCCCCATACAGTCCCATTTAAAAAAAAACACTCTGTATAAGTGCATACGACAGAAAAGTTGGCGTTATGTCAAAATATCCATAATAGTTGGTACTTAAATTATCTGCAAGGATATTGCGGTATACCTTGAATTTTTGAAGAAAAAATCCTTTTTACTCGTACACTTCATACATTTGTTTAGAAAAAAAATCACTACGCGTAAGTTATTGGGTCGATCAAACTCAAATTCATTTTTTATATTAAAAATAACGAGTTTAACCATATTACAACAAAAAAATGAAATAAAAAAAAAGTAAAAAAAACGATTTTTTTAAAAAAAAGTACACCCCGTAGGAAAATTTTAACAATGTGGAAAAATTAAAAATAATTAGTTCTAAAATCATCTGTCAGAATATAACGGTAAATTCATTATTTTCGAAGAAAACTCGATTTTTTCGATACGCGCCATACAAAGATTTTGAAAAAAAATTATAAATAATTATTTTTCCAACCAAATTAGCTAAGATTAATTTTGGGACATAATAAAACCCAACTAAAACTATTTCGATAAAAAAAAGTTCATATTTAAGACTTCGGTTTCTATTTCTATGGAGGCTGATTTTCAGCCCACCGTGCGGCTGTTCAACTCTACAGGTCGCATTTCGCAACTGATTCTTGAAATATTATGTGAGGAGAGGTGAAATCGTTTATAGCAATTGCTTATTAAGTGAAGTAAGATGATTGAATTTCAGTTTTACTTATTCGTAATAATTATTTTCTTCAGTTATTTTATTCCATTCATGCGAATTTATTTTTACATTGACTGTACGATTAGGTCTAAAAAACTATTGTTAATTTTAATTAAAGAATCACATATAGGTAGGTACAGTCAAGGGCATTAATATACATATATACACTTCTCCATACTGATCCCTTACAAATGTGTCTATATATTAATGCACTCGACTGTATATAAATATAATATTGTAATAATAAAAACCAAGCAACATTTATAAATACTGCAGCCCAACCCCTGTTTAAAGAAAACAAATATCTAGGTTGCAATAAACTTCAAAACAAATTTAACTAAAATGTAAAACTTGGCTAATACTGGCACTCAAATATAAGAGATTTTTAAATACAAATATTATTAAGTGATAATAACACGTCTTTTAGGTAATGGAGGCGAATGGTTTCTTAATACCATTTATCACTATTACCAGTCACCATCAGATATATCGAAGCGACGAGCCGATGTCGACTGTATGTACGAGTAAGTAACAACATACTCACGCTACGTACGTTAGCAGTATAGCTATAGCTGTCAAAACTACCCGAGCATTGAAAGCACATTTCCAATGTCAAGATTGTATCGAGAACCTTTCCTATTTTTCCCGCGATACTTCCGTCACACCCGGCCGATCCGATATCCTGCTGTCGACACGTGCCTCGTCAAAAATTGATACCTTTACCTTCTTACACGCCTTGCGTTTGTACCCTCTATTCACTATTTATTCTCACTGCCGTTTCATTTGATCGCTTGCACTTTATTTGAACGGCTATTTGGTTTTATACAGGGAGAGTGGGTTCATTCAACAGTTCCGATTTGAATTCGATATTTATTTATTTACTGAATAATACAGAGGGACGCGCTTGTATTCAAATGTATATATCCTAGGTATTTGCAGTATTTGATTGATATATAGGTACAGTATTCATGTTTGAAATAAAGAAGTATATTTAATAGGAGGTCATCCACTGCCTTACTGGGAAGAGTTGAAGCCTCAGTATGTTCTTGTCTTGTCTCTTAAAGTTTTAGTCAAAGTTTTTTTAATCGGAAGGTATATAGGTATTTAATTGTTATCCTGTATCACCAAAAAATGTAGCCATATTTTTTGGTTAAAATGATAATGTCAAAAAAAATTAATTAATTAATTAATGCATTAAAAACAATCAATGTCTTTTTACCGCGTTACACTTGTTTGCTATCGATTTTGTAGGTTTGTTACTATCATTATCGTTTTTTTAGTTTTTGCATATGGGTATAATAGTAGATTGTTCAACGAGGGACTAAAACAGGCCATTATGACACGAGATATTTATCCACCCGAGCGTAGCGAGGGTGGATGTAGTTCGAGTGTCATTATGGCTGTTTAGTCCCGAATTAAACACTCTACTTTTCACTTAGAATGCGAGGAAAAAAACTACGTTCTACATAATCTCAGTATTAATTAACAGAAAGAACAAATGAGAAACAAAAAAATTATATGTTCTGCGATGTCAAAACTTCCGTTTTCTTCGAAACATGGCCACTTTACGATAAATTCGCAAACTTTTTCAAGTTATATGGTTTAGTTGCAGTGTGGTTTTAAGCTTCTTAGATTTTTCATCAAAATATGTCAGAAATACGCCTTCCATAAATGATGTTGGTACCTACCTAATTTGCTTTCCAGTTTTCCAATCCATAAAAGTTTGATACGCTTTTCAATATATTACACTAGATTTCGGCGGTAAAAGATTTTGCACCACCTCTTTTGCATTCTTCTTCATTCTGGAGTAAGGCGTTAATACTTCTTCATCTCATGACGTGACATCGTAAATTATATAACTACGATTTGAAAAATATTACTTATGGACAAAAACACAAAAAATAAGCAATCAAATTCGTTCCGCGTTTAAGTTTTTATCTGTATTCCTTTTTCGAAATATGACGCTTTAATTAAATACTTGCATATTTAGCCAACGAATTGGAGCTAACTACATAACTATTTTGAAGCTAATTTTTATTACTTATTAAAAAATAAGTAATAAATTGGATTCAATCTTAATCATATATTAAACAAGTATTAAATATACATGTATATCAAGAAAATAAATCGATTCTCCTTAATATTTTTTCACGATTGACATTTTGAGGTTATTTTCAATGTCAATATCCGTTCGTTCAAAAATCATAAACACTAGAAATGGCTGTTTAGGGGTTTCCAAAGTCAATTAAAAAAAAGTTTTGAGGTTGTATCCACGGCATGCACAAAAATGGTCCATCGAGGGGCCGCACATAGTGTGCCACTAAGAGGGATAGACATAGTCACTTACTACTAAGAAGAAAGTGCCACACAGGCACTTAGTGACGTATTCAACGCATTTGTCTGGCACTTACATTTAGCATCTAATGCACACACACACACACAAAAAATAGTGGCACAGTGATAAGGACGGATGATTATCGTTCCTTTTCACTTCCACTAGTAAAAAGTTTCATAAGACCATCCCTTTCGTTCTTGCTATTATTATAACGTTGTCAAATCCATATTAATCCTAGATTCATGTGGTCCATACACAAGCACTGAAAATGGCGACTATCCTTTATTCTTGAACACCGTGAGTGTGGCTGTTTACGGGTTTCCAACGTTAATTAAAAAAAATTTACTTTAGTCCCTAGAGATTAATAAAGAGTTTTAGTCCCGATATGCAGGGACTAAAATAACATTTTAAGAGCATGAGAAGTGAAAAATATTTCCTGTAGCTTTTCATTTAACAATCAGCCTAGAGCTGTATTTGAAACAAAACCGATTGATACCGCATGGCATGAAAGGTGGTTATTTTTATTTATTTTGACAGTCACAACTCACAAATTGTCAATGACATGAAACCACAGGATATCGTTAAAATTTTTTTCATCACACTTGCTGCCTAAGCGCGCCATTGTTTGCGCGCCCAGCGGGAGTAATAGAAAAGTGAAATTCCCTAGGGAGTAATAGAAATGTCAGTACGTTATTTAATAATGTTATTTCTTAAAACTTTTTTTTTTGTCGGCAAGTGTGATGAAAAACATTGTATACATCACGGTCGGTAAGCGGAATACTAACTCGAGTCATCGGCGTCGGGCTTCTAACACTCTCGTTAGTAATTCCGTACTTACCTCCCTTGATGCACAATGTACTATTTCACCACACTGTTCGTAAACACGCTGTTTGTCCTTCAATTTCAGAGCGCAAAACTGTGTTTTAATCTCTAGAGGTTAAAGTAATTTTTATTTAATCTTCTGGATAGACTAAAGCAATAACTTATACGGCCTGAGAATGCAATAAGTTTTTGACGTTTGAACTAGACAGTACGTTCGAAAACTCAAAAGTTTCAAACATATTCATACACAAGAACCTTTTATAATATTATATTCAATATGCTAAAATCCAAATTAAATACCACATTTTGTTGTAAAAGGCTTTTAATTAAAAGTTCTAAAAATACGACAAATAAAAACAATAGGAAAATGAAAGTGTAGACACTATGCAAATTTCAGAACGCATCCGAATATTTTTTTCTTTTAAAATTTAATCGAGTTCGGTCGTCTTTTGTTTTCTTTCACTCTGTATTGTATCTTTATTGTTTAATTTGACTACAGCAATATTTTAAATACTGTAACTAAGTACTAGTTATGTATATACAGGGTGGTCCAAACCTTGACGTCAAAAAATTTTTTTTAGATTCCTCACGTCATGGGCTATCAGAATATACCCCATATATGTTACCTAGCCGATTTTTTGTAGTTTTCGAGTTATGAATTTTTGAAAATTTTTTTCTTTGAGAAATTCTGGAGTGAAGAAATTTATTATTTAAAAAAAACTATTGGGTTTTTTTAATAGTTTATTTTTGTAAAAGTATTACTACAAATAAAGCATTTACTGACAAAAAAATTAACGTCCTCAACATTGATACAAGTAGGATAAAAAAATACCAAATTCAATAATTTCCGTTAAAAACGCATCAAAATAGCATTAATGTACGTAAATAAAAAAAATAAAACATATCCCAAGGATTTTTGGTATTCTAAAGCCTGCCCTAGACCTGAAGCCTTCGTAAAAGCGAAAAAAAAATGATATTTAATGGTGAGGATTTTTCGGAGTACCTAGTCGGTTAAATAAACTTAAAAAAAGCTTCTAAATTTTTTATTTAAAAATAAAATAAAATTTCGTCTGTTTTGTTATTCTTATCAATAAACAAAGACAGAAAATACCACGAAAACTCAATTTGTGTAGTTATTATCCGAAATTTTACTTTATTTTTAAATTAAAAATTTAGAAGGTTTTTTTTAAGTTTATTTGACCGACTACTCCAAAAAATCCTCATCATTAAGTATCACTTTTTTTTTGCTTTTACGAAGGCTTAAGGTCTAGGGCAGGCTTTAGAATACAAAAATCCTTGGGATATGTTTTATTTTTTTTATTTACGTACATTAATGTTATTTTAATGCGTTTTTAACGTAAAATTTTGAATAGGTATGGTATTTTTTTATTTTATTTGTATCAAAGTGAGGACGCTAATTTTTTTGTCAGGAAATGCTTTATTTGTAGTAATACTTTTACAAAAAGAAACTAGTTACAAACCCAATAGTTTTTTTTTATAATAAATCTCTTCATTCCAGAATTTCTCAAAGAAAAAAATTTTCAAAAATTCATAACTCGAAAACTACAAAAAATCGGCTAACATACATGGGGTATATTCTGATAGCCCATGACGTGAGTAATCTAAAAAAAAATTTTTGACGTCAAGGTTTGGACCACCCTGTATAAGTAATATAACAATCAGATCTATTTCAATAAAGGATAACATTGGTGATATCTTAGTTTAACATACTTAAGTGGCTTTGGGATAATAGTACGGTCAAATCGTACATTAAACTCGCAAAACATGTAGTAAAGCTGCATTTTTGGTATGATATTTAGACACCATAGGGCAGTATAAAACCACATCTTGCAAGCAAAAAAAAGTTGTGCTAGCTGCGTTATACGTGAAAAACTGTGAAATTTACTGTCTATTTTTAGTTTCTGATTTTTATAAAAAAAGCCTTACGTTTTTTGTCAATATGTATCAGGTAACGTTTAAAGATGAATGAATTTGTAACAAGATGAGATAACATGCATTACCGTAGGTCTTATAGTTTCAGAGATTCGAGACTTCAAATAGTACCTTGTTTTGTAAACTAGATAAAATGTTGAGTTTTGCTAACGTTTTTGGTTTAATATCGCCTTACCTAATTATGCTATGAAAAACATAAAATAATTATCTTATAGCACAATTAATATTCTTTCATTTAAGGGTAAAATCAGGTCAGTAAATTTTGTAATTGAAACTAAAAACGCGAAATTCAAAAAGCAGGAGGTCCGCTATCTAAGTTTTTCATACAAATGGCAAGTCGTGTTACAAAGCTGCAATTTTTGTATATTATATAGGCTCTATAGGGATGTACGAAAATGCATATTACAAGAAACAAAAAAAAAGGATTTAGGTATAGGACGTAAAAAACTGAAAAAAAATCGGACTTTTTTTAGTTTTTGACGTATGACTAAAAAACTATAACTTTTTGATACTAATTGCTATAAAACTATGAAAGAATATTAAATTTGAAAAGATTTGAGCTACCTTGCATTACCCTAAATTATATAGATTTAGAGATACGACATTTCAAAATGTGCCCTTCATTAAGTTAAGAAAATAAATGCATGTTTTGAAGCCTCGTATACCCCCCAACTATAAGACTTACAGTAATTGTTATCAGCTCAATTTGTTCCAAATTTAATGTAGTTATTATCTACAATTACCTTTTTTCTTAGCGCGAACGTTTTGCCAATATTTAGTGAATAGCTTTAACGTAACCTAAAATTTGTTTATGTTTTGATAAAAGGGCACTTTATGAAATGTCGTATCTCAAAATATATATAACTTACGGTGATGGATGCAACGTAGCTCAAATCCTTTCAAATTTAATGTTCTTTCTTAGTTTTATAGCAATCAGTATCAAAAAGATAATAAATTTTTAGTTAAACGTCAAAAACTAAAAAAAGTGCGATTTTTTTTCCGTTTTTTACGTCCTTTGCCCAAATTATTTTTTTGTTTTTCTTTTAATATGCATTTTCGTATATATCTATAAGGCCTTTATAATATACCAAAATTGCAGCTTTGCAACTCGACTTGCGATTTGTATGAAAAACTTAGATAGCGGGCCTCCTGCCTTTGGAATTTCGGGTTTATACTTTCAACTACAAAGTTCACTGACCTAATTTTACCCTTAAATTAAAGAATATTAAGTGCGATATAAGGTCATTATTGCATGTTTTTCGTAGCATAATTAGGTGAGGCGATATTAAGTCGAAAACGTTAGCAAAACACAAAATTTTATCTAGTTTACAAAAAGGGGTACTTTTTAAAGTCTCGAATCTCTGAAACTATAAGACCTACGGTAATGCATGTTAGCTCAACTTGTTGGAAATTTATTAGTCTTTAAACGTTTATTTACATATGATATCAAAAAACGTAAGGTTTTTTAAATAAAAATCAGAAACTAAAAAATGGCCGTAAATTTCGCAGTTTTTCACGTACTACCCAGCTAGCACAACTTTTTTTTGCTTGCAAAATATGGTTTTATACTGTCCTATGGTGTCTAAACAACATACCAAAAATGCAGCGATACTACTTGATTTGCGAGTTTAGGGTAAAATTATGTACGATTTGACCGTACTATAATTGCTAGATGCAAAAGTGGGATAATTCCGAAAATCACAGAAAAATCGCCAATAACTACATGAGTCTCATTTTGGAATTATCCTGAATTTTTAAGCATTGCCACTCCAAGATAAATATTTGATGTTATTGTTTTATTATTTGTTGATTTGTTTATTTTTTGGAAGTTGAGGATTTGCAAATAAATACTTTCTAAGTTGTTATGTTTGAGGTTTATTTCGAATGTTTCCTCGCTTTAGTGTGGTGATAAATGTTGTGTTTCACTCGGCAGCAAAGCTTGTTCCACTCTCGTGCCTTAAAACCCTCGCATCGCTCAAGATTCCATTTTATGAATTCTGGAATCTGTCGCTTGCTCGGGTATATTTGCACGAGAGTTAAACAATCACTTTGCTCCCTAGTAAAACAAATAACTATTACAGTTCCGTAGTAAATAAGGATTCCTTATAGTTTCGCCATGTCCGTCTGTCTGTCTGCAACATAGCTCAATGGCCGTTAGTTCTAGAAATCTGCAATTTGGTACATGTTGCCAACATAACTTATTCTTGTATTCTGTTCGTTAAAATGTATTCCAGTCTTGTATTGGATTAGAATAAAACTGTAGCCTCGAAGGGCGTTGGTATCTTCAAAATCCGATAGGATTATTTGAAAGGTAGTAGGTAGGTAGTAAATATTTCATGCGTACCTAATACTTCACACCGATATCATATTGATAGGATTATATGAAACCCATGGGAAGCCTCACCAAATTGTTGAGGAGCAGGAAAAGAAGCATGCTTGCTTTGACTGTAGAAATATTTTGAAACGAATATTGTTTTCAGCTCAAGGTAAATATTGAATTTAAACTTTCGTGAGATATAATAACTATAAAAACAGGGTGAAATTTAAATCGTGAATTGTAACATATTTTTCTAACTCTATGAATAAGTAACAATTGGATGCCCCACAAGTTACTTAGAAATAGTCTTTTTTTTGTGGCTTTATTTTTAATTTTTATGGTGATTCTAAGAAATTATAACGATAATTTAAGCTATTTAAAATGTCAAATGTAATGAATATTATTAAATTTTTAACGAATTGACAAAAATGGCGTTATTAATTACTTCAATTTGAAGAGGTAATTTAAATTATTCAATTAATTTGTCTTAATAATCCGTTTCGATATTCTAAAACCAAAATATACAAAAACACAAGCCCCAAAAAATACAAAAAAATAACATGTCAATTTTTAAGTAACTTGTGCATTGTGGGGCATTTAATTGTTAGTTGTTTATAGAGCTAGAAAAACATATTACGATTCACGATTTAAATTTCACCCTGTAAGTATAATGAAACGGTTAACCTCACGTGTATTTAATCACTGCGCGCGACAAATTTCGGAGTTCACGCCAAGCGACTCGCGAGCGCGGCGCGTACTGTCGATCGACGCGCCACCCGCTGGGCCCAGCAGGCGGCGCGGGCGCAGTGCTTGAAAAAGGAGACCTAGGCTCTCCGAAACATGTCGTGGGTTTAACTTAACCGTTTAATTATATTTAAGCTAAATATTCTAAAATTAAACATTAATACCTAGAGATGCATTTGATTGAAATTACGTCAGTTATTCTTCTATTTTGTATATGTATATGTTGTAATTTAAAATTTTGGCTATTTTGGCCAAAACAACCAAAAAAATAATAAAAAAAACAAGTCAGACTTCGTCAAAGACAACAATGGCTTAAATGGTCTATATACTTACTTCACCTTAAAGCTTTGCGTCGGTCTATACCTATCACCCTGTATAAAATAAGTAGGTACAGGGACATATTTCCGGTTGTTTATGTCCTGCTATTTTATCCCAAAGTTTAGACATAAGACATTCCGTAAATTTCGTAATCTACCTCATGGTAAGATAAAAGTTTCGGGATAACAGTTAAATGAATCGAGTTTTCGTTTAGTGATGGAACTGGAGGCAAACAGATAAAAGTTAGAGCCGTTGCTTCCCAGTCAACATCTTAAGATAGGCTGAGATGTCTGCCTTGCCTACACCTGACTTGCTTATTTATTTTCTGGCCATAGGAATTAAAACCAAAACTCATTAAGTCATTATCAGTGCTTTAGTTTATATTGCCATACTGTATATTTTTTGTTTGAATAAATAATAATAATTATTATTATTATTGACTCACAAATAAATGAAGTTAAATGTGTTTTTCAATCAAACATGTTTAATTTGTATCTATAAGTAATATTCATCCTAAGTACAGTTTTTAGGGTTCTATAGTAAACTAGAAACCCTTATAGTTTCACCATGTCCGTCCATCCGTCTGTCCGTCCGCAGCCTGGCTCACTAATAATACTAAATTTTTTAAAATTCTTGAGTGGCTATCCCCGTAAATATTGACTTTAGAAAATATCGTTCTTTTAAGACCCTTTTTCTTTTTAAAAGACCTATTCAATGATATCCCACACTTTAGTTAGGATTACAGCAAAAAAAACTTCCCCACTTCATCAGTACCCGAATTTTTTTACGGGTGAAAAATTTTTTTTTTCTAGTTTTTATTCTATTACGTTCTCGGCATGTGTATACTTGTACCAAATCGCAGATTTCTGATATCTACTAACGGCCTGTGATAAATTATATGCCGCGGACAGACGGACAGACGGACAATACGGGCATGGCGAAACTTTATAGTTTCCTAGTTTACAGTTTACTACGGGACACTAAAAAATAGAAAGTGATTTCTTCTTAAAGTTTCACTGCTTCTCAGTAAAAGTTATGTATTTTTGGAGGGAACCAGCTATTTGTGTGCGTTTACACTGATTTGGCCAGTTTCAAATCAGCTTAATTATCATAAGCAGATTAAGTATGACTCGAACTAAGTAATATTGATTGATATCTGTGATTATTTGATGCCAAGATTTCTGTTTGTTAAGCCTACTGAAAAAACATATATCGAATTACTGAAAAGTACGAGATAACAGCAAAGAGTAGGGCAGGCTTTTTACGAGTCCAATCAATTAAGTTAGTGTAGAGGAAAGTTTAAGCACTCTCGTAGGTACGCAAGGAAGGAAAACATTAGATATCTCTTCCTTAATCGTGGCGGGTAAACGTCGCTCGCAGCTCGCCCTTTTTAACAAATATTTTCCTCGGGACTTTTTACGAGTTTCTTTCGATGTAGCTACTTAGGTACTATTGGGGCAAACTTGATGGCAAAACACCGCCGTGTCTGTTTGTTCACAGAGCACGGGCACGGGCAGTAACGTCCTTCTCAGCCTGCCATTTTCAGATGTCGCCGGGCCTTGTCGAGATATCGATCTGAGCTATCTTTGTTGAACATTAAAGCAACCGTGTGCTCATCAGTGGGGGCAGTGTGGACCATCTAATTTTAAGGGATGACCTAGTTGAAAAAATCGGTCATCTAAAATAAAAAGGTTGCCAAAAAGCCGCGTCGGTAACATGTCAATTTTAAAATAGCCTCGAGCCCTACGTATTGGGTCAATGGATCATTGTAAATAGCTACGAAGGTATTGTAGTGAATTATTTATGTTGATAATTAAGGGATACCTAACTGAGATATTGGCCTCGCACATTGTAACACAAATATGCAAAATGTATATCTCCGGCTGTTTTTGTCCCAATTACCAATAAAATAAAAATAAAATAATTTGTACAAAGAGGCATTTAGTTATTATGTGGGTCAGACATAATGGGTCTGGGGACAATAGTTAACAGCTGAGCATTTAAATGGATAAGGGTCCATTCAGAAAATTTGGTTTTTAATGGGCTAGCTCACCATTCAGGTTTAATATTGGGCGTGTGTCAACTGGAGAGATATTAGTTCTGGTTAACGTCCTTTTTGTATTTTGAAATAGATAACTACTTACTTATTAACCAGCGTAAAAAGTGGGATTCATATTTCATACTCCATGAATATAAATAGGTACATACAGTTATATAAACTTATTTAATAGTTAATATATTCGTATGATATAACTTAGCTGCAAATCGATATGCTTGTAGTAGTTAGTTGTATCTAGGTACATACCTAACTATACAGGCTGTAACCAAAATAGTAGTGATTTGTCGAAGAGCCTATACACTTTCGTATTCTTATTAAGTCGGCCACATAATTATTGATTGTAGTGCTTGATATGGTAATTTAATATCAAGAAGACATTTTAAAATACTTTCATAATTTTATTTTGAAATATGTTGAAAATACTATAATTATTATGAACGCAGCTTAGTACAGTCGAGGGCATTAATATATAGACACATTTGTAAGGGATCAGTATGGAGAAATGTATATATATTAATGCCCTTGACTGTACCTACATAATATCACACAATACAAATAATTACCTAAATGCCTACTCATTTCCTTACAATCTGCAACCGTGGAAGGTGGTTTTGCTGTTCAAACAATAAACATTCGTAATCTGTGTTTCCATTGCGAAAGCTCTCGCAACATACAGATTTAAATCCACGTTAAGAGAACAGGGAAGTATTTAACGCCATACTTAATTTTAACATCATTTACCAACGCTTATCTCTACACAACTTGGTAATATTATCTAAAGAGAAGCCGAGGTAATCTAATCCCTAGCCGTCAGTAATATATCAATGTTAAGGTGCATCTTCCACAAAGGGACGACTATTACGATACATTCTTTATGAAGAGGACCCGAGGGACGCCGCAGCCTTAAGCGGTATATTGCTGTGGGGAACTCGGTCTCAATGAGCAATTATGTCGTCATTAGGCTTATGCCTAAGTAACTGTTAACTAATTATGGACAATGTATAGGTATACATAATAACTACCTATAACTATAGTAAGGAGCCAAGTAACGTATAAATATTATCAAGGATGGCACTCGTAATTAAATCACACATATAGGTACTTAAATCGGACGATTTCCCATTTGAAATAGTACATTAGGTACGACACAAGTGCGAAAAACATGAAATTCGAAACGAGTGGCGATGTTTCAATTCGACACGAGTTGCGAATTTTGCACGTGTCCCGTAGGTACGACGTTTTTTAATGCAGATGGCCCTCCGAAGTTTTGGACCTGACGTAAAATGACACACTTCTCGCACTAGAGCCTAAAAAAGGCACCATCTGTACCTACTAAAAAAGAAATGTTTCATTTTCGAGCAATTCGAGAATATTAGAATGTAATCATAATCAATATGTACCTAAAGTGTATTCTCTCGTAAGTTTCATGATTTTAGGTGTATAAAGTTAAAATAATCATCTAGCAATGCCATTGAAAAAGTAGTAGTCTTCTACTAGATACATTACGTCACTCGATCGCCGATATTACCAAGTATTACTTACAGATGGAAAAAGATTTTCAATATTAAATAATCCTCAGATTCCCTTTCTACGTAGCTACATATTTCCGCAATACTAAGACGACGGCAATAAGGCAATAAGACGGCTAGAAAAGCTTACAGCTCGCCGCTAACAGCCGCGCCAACAGGATTATCTCTGCGATTCTAGTTCACAGTCGGAGTCACAAAGTATTAGCGATGTTTTACATATGGACATGTACTAAAAGCATTTATTTATATCAGAAAGCCACAACGATAATTAATCATCCTTAAAATTCTCTAATTAACATTATAAATACATGATTGTATTTTATTTATTCACATATATTTACACGGTTTAGCAAAAATGTAGGTAAAGCTCGTTTCTCAGTTCCGATTCAATACTGACCTACCTACGGAGTAGCTAAGAGTAGTGACAGTTTTTATAGCACAGCGATCTTTTATTGTCAATGATGATAATTATAATATATGTAGGGCTGCAGGTACCTACTTGTAACTTAACAAACACAATAAATATTAAGTTACAATTTCTCACAGTATTTATACTTTTCCTGTAAGCTGTAAACTCCCATCTCCATAAAAAAGTATACCGACATACTAATATATACGTAATTAGGGTAGGTTTTTAATCCAATATTGATATACTATACGGTCTATACGTATTATGAATCCAATATTGATACATATAGCAATGGATATAGTAGCTGCTCTCACTGACCCAATAATAAAATCCACCTCGTAGCTATACATGCGTGGCGTAATCGTGGTAGCGCCACTGACAGAGCTCCCCTTCAATTGTTTACGAAATACCTTTCTAGTTTTTTACAGCGTAAGAGACGTAGCCATTGACGGACCTTTGCGGTTACGATTACGTCGATTACCTTTAATTTTGGATAGTTTTAACACTATTGACAAGACATTATTAATGGATATCGTGATTAAGTTATATTACCTAATACTTAGAATTCAGTTTACCGTCTTTTATGGCAAAATATATAAATATTTCAAGATTCCCACGCTTAGAATAGATATATATTTATTATGTTACTGTAAGATTACTTCCTTAAAGATTTCATCATCATCATCATCATCATCATCATCATCAGCCTATGTTAGTCCATTGCTGGACGTAGGCCTCTCCTATTAACTATGAGTATAGACGCATTAGGAGGTAAAGGCCCATAATCGCCACGCTGGGCAAACTTAAAGATTTAATCGGAAGTAATTCATTTACTAAAAACTTAGATATAAAAATATGTAGATATGTAAGTTTTATTATGATAACGTGAATATAGTACCTATAAGAACAACATACAACAACAACAAAACAACATACATAATTATGTTTTAAAGACTCCCGCAAAACTGGTTTAAGTCAGTTTGTCCCCAAACTGACTTAAACCAGTTTTGCGGGACTTTCGTTAATATAAAAATATTCTGTTATGTTATGTTAATATAAATGTATTCTTAATAAATAAATAAATATTAAAAACAAAATTGACCACTGACTGTGAAAGTAAAGTATTTAATTTGACTATTTTATGGTAGGTATTAAATCGAATACTTTGATAACTTTTAATTCGGGTCGGAGGGCCGGAACTTTGTTGTTGTTTCTGTTTCGTATCAGTACGCTGGTCGCTCGGGACTGCGGCGTTTATGAGTCGGTATTTAATGTGATTTATAGCTTCATTGTGCGCTGCCGGAGCTATTAACTTGTATACCCTCGCCGAAAAATGTATGAGTGCAGATAATGAAGGTTTCCACGATTAAATGGCGAGACCGTAAACACAGTTAATTCCTTTTACGTGGCGCGTGATTCACAACATCAATAGGAGTTCGCTCCATGGAGCATCTGGGTCCGCGTTCTATAAAAGCGCTCGTCTGCGGTCGGATGGCTAGGTGTAAGGTAACAATGGGGGCGCAAATTTCACGCAACATTATGCCGGCCGTGGGGGCAGCAGCAGCCGTGAGCGGAGCCCGGTGTCTGGCATGCAGCGAATCGATGCAGCCCCGCCCCTGCGCTCCGCTGCCTCGCTGCCTCCGCCCGGCGAGCCGCAATGTTTTCACAACTTTCCTCGCCCGATCTGGAAGAGCCCGGGACCTGCTCGCTCACCACGTTAACTCTCTACTCTCTTTTTATGGGTTCTGTATAGCCATTGTAAACGCCATAACGTGGCATTCACTTTGCTTAAAGATAGCTATTAGGATATTGTTTTGCTTGCATTTTAACGAAGTGCCTCTTAGAAATATTAACCGACTAGTTACGGCAGTATTATTCCAGTTAGGAGTTTGTACATTTACCTAATTGTTAGCGACCGAGATAATCTCATAACGATTGAGCGGATTTGACAGCTGTTTCCCGGGGGTGATAATAGAGGATGAATTTATGTCACCGCGCTGCTCCAGGAGGCAGATGTCTAAGCGAACATAAACAACAACATTAACATCGATCGGGTACAAAGCATCAACATCAATTGTTCTAGTTTGCGCGTGCCAAATCAGAGTATCCGGATGTTGCTAACCTAGTTAAAATATTATTTCGCTAAAAGCTTAATGTCGAACAGAACAATAAAATTTGTTTTGATGGGATCGATTATGTTGTGCCAAACTCCTACCTCTAGCTTCTAATCAAACTTTTAACTTGTAAATTGTTTAGCACTTTCACCTCGGCTTCAGATTTATTCGACCCGATGCCTGCATGGTTGATTGTGAAGTTAACGTGCGACCTAAACATGTTTCTAAAAGTTGTCCGAAAGAGGTCATTGTTTAGTGAAGAATGTATAAATGATGATAAATACGTCCATTTATTAAGGTTCCGTAGTCAACTAGGAACGTTTACAGTTCCGCTATGTCTGTCAGTTCGTCCGTCCTTCGGCGAATAACCCCAGTGACCGTTAGCACTAAAAAACCGGCCAAGAGCATGTCGGGCCATGCTCAGTTTGGGTTTTCGTAGTTATCTACTCGTATTCAAAAACCACTTTGCCGATTATGTTACATTTTTTATTTTGCCGTAATCCTATAGTGTGAGGTGTCGTTGAATACCTTCGTCTTTCAAAAATAATAGGGGTCTCAAAATATTTTTTTTTCTAATTTCAATATTTTCAGAGATAACTACACCAGAATTTTTGAAAAACAACCCTTTTGATCTGTGAGTTCAAAAAATATGGAAAAACTCATGAATAGTAAATGAGCTAATAAAATCATGAACAGGCTTATAAAATACCTACCTACTTATAAAATAAAGCTATTTTGAACATACCAGCCGTTTTTGAATAACTACGGAACCCTACATCGAGCATGACCCGACATGCTCTTAGCCGGTTTTTTTTCTTTTGGCGCCGACATCAAAAAGATCAGTAGGTACCTAGCAATAATATTTTATTTCAATGAAAAGGGCATTAAGGTTTGAGTAAGAAATCCTAAGTGGTAGGAACCAATATATTTTTTATTTTTTCCAGCGAATTTTTGAAGGCGGTTTTTTTTTATTTTTAAAATAAATATTTTTAGGCATATATGTACAAATAATGTCTGTAGGCAAATAATTAAGTAAGTCTACTGTGGATTACCTGAACACTATAAACCACAATATTGTTACATCCGCTATACTTAACCGTATGAAGTCGTTAATCACCGCGCTGGCAATTAACGTCGCGATCATACCTACTGCACCAAGCGCCGCGTACTCGACAGAACAGATCATCAGAGCGTAGAATTAGCATACTGGCTCGTTTCAAATGTCGAGTATTATGTTTTTTTTGTAGGGAAAACTTACTTTTATAATATTATTTAAATTATACTACTTACGTCACTGGAAATAAAAAAAAATATGTTAAACAGCTATTTTTACCTGTATCTAGTCACAATTGTAGTTCGAAATGTAAAACTTAGGTTAATAGGGTAGTTACCTTCTGGTATACTAGTATTATATTTTATAAAAATATTAAAAAAAGGAAAAGTAGAAGTTTTATACATTATTCGCTTATTCTATCTCTATCTAATGAAAGTAATCAATGTCTACATAGGTACTTAGATACTTATTCTTCCAAAAAAGTCCTGTTTACAACAAGGGACTGCAGGAATTATGTTGCAAACGTGTCCGGAATATGAACGCTCTATAATTTATTTTTTGTTGAATTCGTATGTAGGTAGTAAGCAAGTTCCCATGTTAGCCCAGTTATTAACTTCAAACGTCCAGTGAGACCCGAGGGAATCCAAATCAAAAGTTAGTGGCGCGCCGTACTCGCGGCACGTTCGTGCCCGTATATCGCTATACAGTACTTAACTGCTAAGTTTACTGTTATTATACTCCTACCAGTGAGTTCACAGTTACTGAAAGTTAAGTGAAAATACTAGCTACGCATTCAAACATTTTATAAGGATAAATATCTAGTAGATACAATGGTGGAATAGGAACTGCTACCCTTTTAACCAAGCGAATATACAATGTGTTTTTATTGATTTCCGTTAAATTGCACAGGTTACTTGGGACATTAATAGAAGTTGCCTGGTATATCGGCTTTTGTTCATTTCGTAAAAAAATTTTTTTTTTCGTTTTCTTACATAATAATTGTAATGGCAAGTGTGAGAGAACCTTAAGAATAAGATCTCAGGTGACTGACGGCACATGTCAAAATAAGTAACATTAGGATGTAATAAAGGTTGCAATACACTTATTCAGTCATTAAACTATTTTTTTTAATAAATAACTCAATAACAGTAAGAGTTAAGACACTAGTTTCTTAGAAGCATTGATTATTTTTGACCTAAATAAGCTTCCCTTTAATTTAACGGAAATCAATAAAAACACGGTGTATAAAATTAGACGCTTATATGTGTATAATTTATACATTTTATATTTTCTCATTTTGATAGTTTGACAGTCATAATAGGATGGATTTAAAACCAATATGATAACTAAACCAATGCTACCTACTTCCGTCATTTTCTCGAGTCCAGGGTCGCGTTTTATAAAATTACAATTTACAATTTGGCTGTTTGCCTCTCTAACGCACGCACATATTGGCTAGAAAGAGAGGCAAACAGCATTTATAAAGTTACAATTTACATTGTAAATTGTAACTTTATAAAACGCGACCCAGCGAGGCTTTCGAGTATATTCTTAAAAGGTATATTTAGTTATGTTGCATTGCAATATAAGTACTTTGAACTATTCTGAATATTAACTTCGTAGAAATGGAACTAGAAAACAGTAAGTATTAACATATATTTATTAAAGGTCTGAAACGGACCTCTATGGAGCTATGGACACGGTTTCGGTGCATGGCGAATACGGTCGACGACTACTCGTACATCTATGTATATAATACGTAGATATTAACTACATACTCAAATCCGCGTATGAACTTCTGACTGGGTAACTTGTACTATGAAACATAACGTCCATAAGCATCTTTCCACAATATGTGCCCGATAACAATTTTCCCTGCAGCATCAGTATATAGGTCAAGGCATTGCCATGCCGGCGGGCGAGCGCGGGCGCAATCAACTTAGGTCCGTTTACACTCTCCGTCCAGTCAATAATGCTGCGACAATTCGCAGCATTATTCCGAATATCATCGAACCGTTCCAAGTGTTTTTCGTAGTCCAATTATATGCCATTGAAAACATCAGTGAATTTTGCCAAATTATTTATTTATTATCATTACAGCATACAATAAATTCTAATACAGGCCTACTACCGCGAAAATCGAAATACGGAAATTTCGAGGATTTTTCTCTGTCACCTAAACGAAGGCGTCATTAGAATGAGAGAGACATCCTCGAAATTTACGAATTTCGTTTTTCGCGGTAGGGCCGCAGTTCCCTGCATATTGTTTCCACAGTTTGGTAAAGTTTGGTTGCAGGCATGAGTCTCTGTTGCGCATAGGTTTAAGTACATACATGATATAAATAGATCATAATTTAAATAAAAAAATTACTAATTATCTAAAACAGTCGAAGATAGAGTTAACTGTCTAAAGCATTCAGTGTCTGTATTGTAGAGTAGGTATGTACCAAAGAGGGTAAAGATTGCTAATAATGTCCTTGATCGTATATTCGAATTTTAAAAATGCTACTAATTAGTGTTATTATAACATAGAGCATAACGCGATACGAATACTTGACAGAAATCTCATAAATTATGACATAGAAATTAAAAACATTGCTTTTCATTTACACTAAAACTTCAAAGTGCGTCATTACAACATTCATAAAGCTTTTTACGTGACATTTCAAGTTACCCGGAATAATTTAATAGTCACTAAGTACAAAATATGAGCAGTGTAATGAGGGCCTAATAGGATACTGAAGTCCCAGTGACTGAGCCAGTTCGCTCTGTAAATGGGTCAGAGGCTATTCGGGCCTCGCCTCACCCCTCTGTCGCCACCTTGCGCTACCCCTTGCTGTGCCTCCTGCATAATTGAACACGCGGTAAATTATTGTCACGCTTGATAAGAATTGCAACATTTTCCAATACCTTTTATGTTCAAGAATGGGCTTAGAAGCGATGAAATTAACTAGCCAATGGATTGTTTTTGTAGATAAAGCTGCTTTTACATTGTATCGGCTTTGTAATGTTCAGGAGGGAGCGATATTGCTTTTTCCGGGAAATATTTTTTCATCGGTCCTGTGATAAAGTCGGCTTATGTACCTAAGGACGAAGGTAATTAGATAGGTGCTTCAGTTAAGGATAGAGAGCTACTTGTAGTGATGGTTGACTCAGTGATTATATTCGGTTACTGCAGATGGTCCTTATAGATGTTTACGTTACTTTTTAGGCGCTTTGTAGGTATACTATAGTGTGGTCGCATGCATGCTATGTCGCTCATAATGGAAATGGAGTGATAGAGTTTAAATTTCCTGCACAAAGCACGCAATGCATCCTGATGCCTGGCGTCCGCCTCTTTCAGTTTGCTGCTGCTAGACTATTGCGCAGCACATAGGTGTGTATAGGTAGGTACATATATGGAACCTAATAATAGCAATAATAACTCCTACCATCTTGTCAAACTAATAAGGTGTCCTAATATTATTTATTTGATATTTTATGTGTTTGCATGATGCCTAATTTCCTATAGGCAAATCGCAAAATACAGTAGTATTTAATTGTATATTACAGAAAAACTTTTATATCTAATAGTTATTTATTATACAAGGGGGCAAAGTTGTTGTTTAGCTGTCATGTCAATATTGAGACCTGAGGTAGCAGAAGATTCCAAAATTGAGCCACGAGCGTAGCGAGTGGTTCAAAAACTGGAATCTTGAGCATTGCGAAGGTCTCAAGGCACGAGAGTTGAACAAACTTTGCCGCCAAGTGTAAACATATACGCCAAGTGTAAATATAAACGTATACAACTTTTTTCCCCTCATTATCGCGAGGAAATATGATTAAAAATCTCATCCAAATGTAAATTAACTTAAAGAAACCATTTAAAACTCAATGTCGAATAGTATCGTAGAGTTACTCCTGGTACCTACTTAAATATAACCAATGGCTTACAAAGTCACCAATGAGAATTGACCAATTTAACATGTGAGCTCCGATTGCGCATGTTTACTACGGTCATGCGGATCCACTTATACTAGGCAGTAGTGGGCCATAGGAATTAGAGCATGGTCAAATTACTTTATCCACAAGTTGGTAAAAAGCGTTTTTACCCGCTCGTATTAAAGGATAAACGAGCGCTTTACGAGCTAGCGAGGGGAAAAATATATTCACCCCTAGGTTTAGTTGGGATGGGATGATATAATTATATTATGTGACTAGTGTAGGTGGCTTTTATTTTAAACATAGGTACGATAACCTTGTTCAGAACACTTTAAGGAAATACACAAGTATACAATTTCATATTATCGGCTTACAAGATTTTTGCTAGGTATTTGGAAGTAGTTAACGTGCATTAGGTAAGCCTAGCTTATGCCGCACATTAACTCGTTCTCCACTAGTTATAAGCACAATTTTTGCAGAATCCGATTAAACGTGTTATATGGCCACGTCAAAGGAAATATTTATCTTTTACATAATAATTATTTCATTACTTACGTCAGTCCTTCCAATCCATTGTCAACGTTCGCAAGATTACATTTAATCAGGCAACGCGCCGCGGAACGGGGGCACAAGAACCATAATGAGTCGTGTATGTAAAATAATAATATGTTAACAAAGCTGCCTCCAGAATTAAGCAATTTGTAAGACTTGATGAAGATAAATTATACAAGGTTAGAAATTAATAGCCTCCTGTCTGCTTAATTCGCGAAAATTAAATTAATTAAATCTGGCGTTTTCCTGTGTCACAAAATGATATGAAATTACGTTTCACTTGTTACAGGCGGCAGTACCGGAGGGTATGACGTTTTCCGGGCCGCTGCCAGATGTGGCGGAGCGGTGCGGGCGCTGGGCGCCGGACTCGCTGTCCGCCTCCGCCTCGGGCAGCTCCGACGAGAAGCCCACGCCGCGGCGCCCGCGCTGGCGCATCGCGCTGGCGGCGCTCGTCGTGCTGGCTGCGCTCGGGGCTGCGCTGGCGCTACCGCTCGCGCTGGGCGGCGGCGGCCGCGCTACACCCGAGCAGAGGATGACCACCATACGCCGTATGCTACGTGACTCGCCCCTCGTAGATGGACATAACGACTTAGCGTGGAACGTCCGAAAGTTTTTACACAATAAAATTGGTGATTTCAACTTGAGCGCCGGGCTAGAGGGCCTCGAGCCGTGGGCGCGATCGCGCTGGTCGCACACAGACATTCCGCGCCTGAGGCTCGGGCAGGTCGGTGCTCAGTTTTGGTCGGCGTATGTGCCGTGCGGTGCTCGGGACCGAGATGCTGTGCAACTCGCTCTCGAGCAGATGGATGTTATCAGGCGCATTGTGGAGATGAATGGCGCTCACCTCGCTCTCGTCACCGATGCCACGGAATTGTTGGATGCACATCGCGAAGGCCGCATAGCCTCTTTAATTGGTGTAGAAGGGGGTCACGCGCTTGGTGATTCTTTAGCCGTTCTTAGAGCCTTCTATCAACTTGGAGCTCGTTATCTAACTGTAACTCACACGTGCGATACGCGGTGGGCTCGTGCGGCTGGAACATCTGGCGGCCTCACCGAATTCGGCAAAGCAGTCGTGCGCGAAATGAATCGACTGGGAATGATCGTCGATTTATCACATGCGGGCGAAGAAACAGCTCGAGACGCTTTGGAGACGTCACAAGCGCCTGTCGTATTCTCGCATTCGGGAGCAGCGGCACTATGCAATTCGACGAGAAACGTCCCCGACGATTTACTCCGAAAGATTGCCGAAAATGGCGGAGTGGTTATGATCAATTTCTATGCGAAACTGGTGACGTGCGGTGAGCGAGCGACAGTGGAAGACGTCGTGGCGCATATAAATCACGTGCGCAGCGTGGCGGGCGTCGAGCACGTGGGGCTAGGCGCCGGGTACGACGGCATCGACGCGCCACCCGAGGGGCTGGAGGACGTGTCGCGGTACCCGCACCTGCTGGCCGAGCTGCTGCGCGACCCGGCCTGGAGCGAGGAGGACGTGCGCAAGCTGGCCGGCATGAACGTGGTGCGCGTGCTGCGGCACGTGGAGCGCGTGCGCGACCAGTGGCGCCGCGCCGCCGTGCTGCCCGGCGAAGAGACGCCCGCCACCGCGCGCCGCGGCGACTGCGTCTACGGGCCCGCGTGACGCAGGCTGCGCGCCGCGACCATCCGCGGCCCACCTCGTACTGCTCAATATTGACACTTGTTAAACGTAGTTATACATGTATATTAGTGTCCAAATGTGATTTAGAGATTAAAATAATACCAAACCTAATGCACAAATTGTTTAGCTAAGGACCCGCGCGCGCTGGGCGGTTCGTCTCGCGTCGCCCCGCGGTTCTCCGCTGAACTCTTTTCCATCCACGCACACGACTTCGTTGACGAAAGCCCAATGCGATCCGCGATTTATATGATGTGAGCCAATGAAGATATAAAAGGAATAATGTGTTTATAGAAAAATAAATATTCTTTATTTATAATCCTGCCTATATTTATTTCCACCTCAAATATTTTACAAATTTTTAGGATTCTGTAGTAAACAAAGAAACCCTTATATTTTCACCATGTCAGTCTGTCCGTCTGTCTGTCTGTCCGCTGCATACGAGTAGCTTAGTGGCCGTTAGTTCTAGAAATCTGCAATTCGATACAGGTATACTATACAACTATAGATACATACATATTTATCACGGCGACAAAGTACAATAAAATATAGAAGGTTTTTTTTGGGTAACTCCGCTATTCGTAAAGTGGGGATGATTTTTTTGTTTTGCTGTAATCCTTTAGTATGGGTATGATTGAAAAGATTTCTAATCTCTTAAAAATAATAAGGGTAGGTATCATTAGAAAGTTTTTTTTCGAAAATCAATATTTTCTGAGATACGTAGCTCACACTGAAAATTTCGAGAATGATAAAGATAACTCAGCATACAGAAATAATTATTTTCTGAAAGTATAACTCTTTAGTATTTTTTGAGGAATTAATACACTTTCGATACCACTAATTACCACCAAATTTATTCGGTTGACACCTGTATTTTAGGATTACTTGCCATTTGAAAATTGTGTGTCGGGCGATTTTACGAAAATCGCCCAAAGTTTTTATTTTGTAGCGTTTTTACACTACTTCAATATGTCCTTATTCAACATTCAACAATGAAGCAGAAATAGGCTTAGATTCTTATTTAGTAACAAAGCTCAGTTCTTGTAGGACTGCTTGTAATAGTTTTCACAAAATATATTGCTTTCGATTTTTTCTTATGGATGATTATAGAGATCAACGTCTTTTAACAGCCATACCCTAATTTTAAATCGCACTAACGTAGTAAATCATCGAGAAGAGAATTCATAAAACAAATTATGTTACGAAAATCGGACATCCTTAGGTATCCATATGACTCACTAGAAAAAAATCCAATATAAATATGTTTTCTTAAAAAGCTATAGTTTCAGTGAATTACCCAAACCTTCCATACAAAGTTCCAAAAACTGAACATTTTCATACAAAAAGTTATCTAGGAAAAATGGGTTGCGAGCTTTGAGAGTTGGTTCAATAGTACTAAAAATTTGTACACATTATCAAAAAGAGTTAAGAAAGGTGATAATTTAAACAATAGAGGCATAATTAATACAGTTTCCTAGATTCCCGACACTTTCAGTGTGGCCTACGTAACAGCTCCAGGAAAAAAAATGATATTCCCCCGAAAAATTGTTTCATCCATGGGTAAAAAATATCTAAAAATATTTTTTAATATAACAATTTGAGTTGTTCCACAAAAATAATATAAATAAATGTAGATGGCAGCACCAACTCCCACGCTATACCCACGCTAGATAGCATACTCGAGAAATTCGACCGATGTCCGCTAAGCGACTGGCCGAGTAATTTAGGCATCAACCGCCAACACCGAAGTTCGTAAATTTTGGGGGATTTATCTCTGTCACTCCAACGAAGGTGTCATTAGAGCGACCGAGAAAAATATCCGAAATTTGCGGATGTCGAAGTTCGCGGTTGGGCCGCAGCCGCGGAAGCTGTGGGTTCGAATCCTACCTTCGGCGTTGGTCAAGTCGATATTTTTTCTTTGGTATAATGACATCTAATATTTAAAATTTATATACATAATAGTGTTACTACTTAAAGGGCACAACTCAAAAATATTTAACAAAACAATTTGAGTTGTCCCACAAAAATAGAAAAAAATATTTCGCTATACAGGGTGTAATCGATAAGTGTTTACAGGTCATAATTCGGTAAATATGAGAGATATCAGAAACAATTTAAATGGTATCGAAAGTGCATTACCCAATGAGTAAAATTACACTAATAACTTTTTTGAAATAAAATTAGAAGTATCTCAAATATTAACTTCTAACCCTCCAATACATTTAGTACGTAACCGTTCATTCAAAGACTAGTTTAATACAAATATTTTTTTAATTAAGAATAAATATTAGATTAATTATTTCTTAAACGATAGTATTATTATTTTATTACAATATATTCGTACAAATAACGAATCTCTAACAGTTTTATCTCTTACAACACCCGACATCCTTTAAGGCTGTAAGTCGTCATACTAAATGTATGGGAGCGTTTTAAGTTAGTATTTTTAATATTACTTAATCTATTTAGAAAAAAATATTAATGTAATTTTACTCGTTGAGTAACGTACTTTCGATATCAGTTAAAAGTTTTCTGATATCTCTCATATTTACGGAATTATGGCCTGTAAACACTTATCGATTACACCCTGTATATCTGTTGTCTCTATAGTGAAAACTGCTCAGCGTGTCGTCCCTAGGGCCTAGGTACCCTGTACGTACACCCCTGCTCCACGACCCAGATATCACCCTGTATTTGGTTTGACAAACGACCTCATCAGTAGATAAGAGAAAAGGCGGCAAATTCAAAATTTCGAAATACGTCCATCAGCATCACCTCTTTCCTATTTGCTACTTTCCAGGTATATGAAATATAGTTTTAATACTGATAATAAATGATGTTATAGGCATTTGCCTCCGAATGCGTATATACGCAATACGCTACGCATAGTTAATATGAGAGGCCTACGTCCAGCACTGGACTATCATGGGCTGATAATAGTGATAATGATGATGATGAATACATAATCAATGGTTCACGAGGTTGAACTGCTTATTCACTAATTTTACATGACCTACACCTGGCTCCAATTTCACCACGCTGACAAGTGTGACAATTGTATCAAAATTTGACATATGTAGAATTATCGGTTTCACCATGATGACAGGCGCGACAATTGTAGAATACAATTGTAGAACACAATTGTCACGAGTAAACAGAGGGAAAAATGTATCAAATATATTATTACAAAAAAGTGTTTATACTCAAACATCAATCAATTTTATTTTCACGTCAGCGGCTCTAGCATAATAGCGGTTTTGCTACTTGAAACTAGTGAGCAATATGCAATTTTGCTGCGAGAGTGAGAAAAACTAACTTTTTATATTTCCGTATCGTTGCTTAGTCGCAGGTCATATTTTCATACTGCGGGGTGAATTACGAACTTTGAACATTTAAACTTCATTACATCCGTCACTTTCATTCCGTTGCTGAAAAAAGAGATAGATATTAAATATATCGATTCGTAGTCGAATGACGAAATCTTCGTAGTGGGCCCCCATTTTTTTTTTTAATTTTACGTCTTGTGGACAGGCAAAAGCACTAAGCCATACTGCCTAGTAGGCGGCCAAAAGGCGGGAATGAAAAATATCGTTCGGATACAAAATAAAATTGGAGCTTGTGTTAAACTTGTATATTTCGATGCTAGTAGGGAAGGTATGTCATTATTTCACGAGTCCCGAGATATCCACGAGCCAAAGGCGAGTGGCAAGACTTGGGACGAGTGAAGAATAACATTTCCGCGCGTGAATCGATCGACGTTTTTCAAAACAGTTGCAAAATATTAAAAGATGATAAACAATTTAAACAAAATACTTAGTTATGAGTAGTAACTTTTGACAATGAACTTTTTGACGGACAAAAGGTGTTTTTCTAGCTCCAAAACTTGCATTCATAATTTAAGAGGTAATAGATTTTGCTATTCAACCAACTCAAATGTTTTTATTTGAAAATACATAGTTTATAAGCAAATTAAATGTATAAATCTTCACTTTTAATAACTTTCGTAACACCATGTTCGATTATCTGTGTAAATATTTTTTTTATTTTTAATTAGGTACTTAATAAACATGCTTGCATTTAAGAAAAACGCCTCTAGTTTGATAGGCGATTCGAGACCGTTCCGTTCTCACAAATGTTTTTCAATGTTCAATATTAAAAAAAATATCAATACTTTTAATTGTTTTGCATTAGCTGTAGGTTTTTAGTTTTAATTCGTCTTGGTAAAGTACAGTAACATGAAAACTCTTTGGTAAGTTGCACGAATTGGAACGACTATAAATTTTAAAAATTGAAAAAGTAAAAGCACGAGTGCTCAAAAACGAACTTTGCACACGCAAAACAGCCAAAAAAGAGCAATTTTTGAGCAACTGTATTGAAAAATAATATTAAACCTAAAAACTAATATAAATCTAATATTATATTAATCATATGAGTATTTAATTAATCTTAAAATACAATGAATGAAGAGAGCCAATATTCGTCACGATTTTTATTACTATAATTTGATTTTTTTTTATTGAGAATGAATATTTAAGCCAAATTTAATTCTTTCCTTATATCTTCTTATTTGTGCGAATTCATCAAGATCACTGTTACTATCACTACCAGCGTCACTATCACTACTACTTGCATGGAAAGCCATTTTGAACTAGGTACGCGTGTATCAACAACGAAAAATTACTTACAATTGTCACGCAAATCCGACACATCTTTAATCACATGTCAAGATTCTCCGACAATTCTACAAATATGTCGACTAAAAATAATAATTCTTGTTTCACAACATAATTGTAATACATACAATTGTACCAAAATGCCTGTCATGTTTGTAAGGATTTCTATAGAAAATATTTCTTAAAATTGTAATATGTCACCTGTCGCTTGACAATTGTAGCTCTACATATGTAACTTACAATTGTAGCCGTGATGAAATTGGGGCCTGCTCGTAACGTCAAATTTGTATGGAAATAGCTCACACTCGGCGATCATTGGTAATAATAAGATTTACATTGGTTTTTAACCGACTTCAAAAAAGGAGGAGGTTCTCAATTCGACTGAATTTTTTTTTTTTTATGTTGTATGTATGTTACCCGATATCTCCGAGAATAGTGAACCGATTTTAAAATTTCTTTTTGTGATCGAACGTGTATTACCCCAAGATGGTCCCGTTGGCACCAAGTTGCGGTCTGATGATGGGATCTTGGAGAAATCGAGGGATCTCTTCAATTGTTATAGGTACATGTATGGCGCTTTTGGTAATTTTCATTCATTTACAAGAATTTGCATTCAGAAAGTAGGATTTGAGGAAACCAATGATGGAAACAAATCGGGAATCTTGGAGAAACCGGTTGAAGTCGGTTTTTTAAATTTTTAATTTGGTGATTATTTCTCACACCGTTTTATGGTAACACTATTTAATATACTCAGTACAAAATTATGTTGATAAGCCATACCGGCTTCGACCCACCTTTATAGGGTTCCGTAGTAAACTAGGAACCCTTATAGTTTCGCCTTATCCGTCTGTCCGTCTGTCTTTCAGCAGATAGCTGAGTGGCTGTTAGTACTAGAAATTGATAGGTACTCCTTACTCGTATTAATCAAGCCGACCAAATGGTAGAATAAAATTCAGAAACAAAAATATTTAGGGTACAGTCAAGGGCATTAATATATATACACTTCTCCATACTGATCCCTTACAAATGTGTCTATACAGGGTGGAAAGGGACGACGTTCCATCCCGCTACCTACCGAGTCTACCAACCATTACGATGAACTTTCAGTATGGGACCAACATCGAAATATTGAAAAAAAATTAACCCCTCATACAAAGTGAGTGATTAGTTAGAATTCAATAGTATGGAAAAGTCAATTTTCCATGTACGCTTTCGATGTTGGTCCCATACTGAAAGTTCATCGTAATGGTTGGTAGACTCGGTCGGTAGCGGGATGGAACGTCGTCCCTTTCCACCCTGTATATTAATGCACTCGACTGTACCTGCCCTAGTAGTAAATGTGGGGATGATTTTTTTTATTTTGCTGTACTCTTATAGTCTGGGGTATTGTTAAATAGGTCTTTGAAAAAGAATAAGGTCTCAAAAAGAGCTTTTCCTTTGTTTTTAAAAACAATAAATTCTGAATTTAATGATAACAACATAGACATATAAATTTATAGACCGAGTCTATTATTATCTGTGGGTGACGCCGCTAATGCCTGTCAACGATCTTTGTTTGGGTATACTAGTGCACCTAAACCGCAAGTAGTAAAAGTGATTAAAATAAAGCTTTTTATGTATATTTCTGTTCGATAAGTGCACGGAATGTGATAAAAGTGATGACTTGTGTGGTTCCAGGGTGCAAAAACCGCCAGGGTTACCTGAATGAACAAAATAAAGACATTACGTTTCACCGGTAATTTAGTTTTGACTTGAATTTTAAGATTTCGAACCTTATTAAGGTAAAAGTAACTGAAAATCTTATTCAATATTTGTTGCCAAATACATGTGTAGTTTTGTGAATTAACCATTCGTATTTGCCTTCGTAATGTAATTATAAATAGTGGGATTCAAATATTTGTATGGCATAGTGTTGTACCTAAGAGACCGATCGTGATATCGATAAAAGTATTGATAGCCAACTCAGAAAATGAATCTATGTTTTTAATTTCCAACAGGTTGCCATAGGACACTGAACAGAGGCTATTATGGGTCAAAAATATCAAAAAGGCAGACGACTGGTTCCCTAAAAAGTATTCAAAAATATGCTCCGTACATTTTTAAGCTGTTGTTTCAGGCAAGGGTACGCGCATAAGTGATTACATTCTGACGTAGTACCCACCATATTTGGTAATCATCCAATGTCATGTCAACCAGAAAGTAAATTAAGTTTAGTTTAATAATGACACACGTGATTAATTACAAAAAAGCCATCATACGAAAATTGTTAGGTATGCTTTAATAATAATAATAATAACGACCGACCTTAACCACCGGCAGCTTGGGCCCGCCCCGTTGCCGGCGGCACCCTAGGTTAGGTTTTTATAATGTGTTTATATTTTATATTGTTTTTGTATGTTGTATTGTATTTTACTTTTATAACCATATTATAACAACCTAGCCTAAGAAAATATTGAAATAAAGAGATAATAATAATAATAATAAAATTTTATTTCAGACAAAGTCCATACAGTTTTTTAACTTATCACTAATTAAACTTAACTATCTATGTTAATATTAAAATAAGACAAAGCACACAAACAAATAATCAGGTTTTGACAACATGCAAAGACGTCCACCTGGCTAACATAGGGCTGTCAAAGCGGTTAGCGAACACATTCAGAATGCGGTTGGGACTGCCGCGCAAACGAAACAGGAGCGAGGCACATCTTTTTCTCACGATGGCCGCAAAACCATCAATTCGCGCGTCGGCAAACATGCCAGACGCACTACAAAATCGCGGCAGTCCCATCAGCACCCGGAACGCGTTATTACATAGGACCCGAAGGTCATTGTACGCCCTCTGCGTGTAATTGACCCACAGGCTGCATGAGTAAAATGAAACACAGAAGGCTTTGAACAGGGTAACTTTAACTTCTTCTGTGCATCGAGCAAACCTGCGTGCCAACATGTTACATCGAACGGCCAACGACCTCCGCTCCCTCTCTATGTCCATATTGTCTTTTAAGTCCTCGGTGACCCAGTGACCCAAATACTTGAACTGGCTAACTTGCTTCAAGGGAACACCTGCTAAAGTGATAGGTGGTATGGCGTAAGATTTGGTACCAGCCTTGAAAACCATCAGTTCACTTTTGTTCCCGTTATATTTGAGTCCATGAGTCACCGCGTAACATTCACAAATGGCCAAAAGGCGCTTGAGGGCTCCAGTTGAAGGGCTTAGCAGCACCATGTCATCAGCGTAACTAATGTTGTTAACACAAACTCCATTAATATGACATCCGACATTAGTCCTGCTCAGCCTCTCGACTAGCCCATTCATATACAGGTTAAAGAGTCGAGGTGAGGTAAGCCCCCCTGCCTCACCCCACACTCCAACCGATATTCATCAGACAAACACCCATTCCACTTCACAAAATTAATCTGGTGGTTATACCAATATCTCATGAGAGATGTGATTTCGTTGGGTATTGTCGTTTCATTCTTTACCTTCTCCCACAGCACATCGTAATGTACAAGGTCGAAAGCCTTCGACAGATCCAGGTAACAGGCGAAAACCGGTGTTCTTCCTTTTGTATAGTATTGGACAGTCTGTTTAAGGCTCAGAATAGCACTTTCCGTAGATAGCCCCGGCCTAAATCCAAACTGGGCATCATTAAGAACGAGGTGTCTATCTACATGATCATTCATCAGACTGTCCAATACCTTGGCTAAAATAGATGCTAATGATATAGGCCTATAATTTGACAGTTTGGAAGCATCACCGGTTTTGTTTTTCGCAACTGGGACCACAATGGTGCGCATAAGGTCATCTGGTAAATACGAATGCTTTATACACAAGGTATAAAACATTGCCAGGATCCTCGGCAAATGCGCACCAGCATATTGCAGGTGTTCAATACTGAGACCGTCATGCTCCGGTGACTTACCCCTAACCATATTTTTAATTACGGCTGAAACTTGCCTCGCAGTTATGATAAGGGTCTCCTCCAGTGCACCGGTCCCAGCATTAAGCCCCCGCGAGGGCGGCCCCAGCGGCGACTCAACCCTGAAATGCCGCCGAAACGCGTTGGCAATGTCTTTAGGGTCACACACACCAGCGACGCTCACCGGAATGCTAGCTTTGGGATTCTGTTTCTTTACGGCTTTCCAAAACTGTCCAAAGCTTTTATTGGAATGGTGTTCAGCAATCATGTTACATTTTATTTGCTGTTCGTTGTTCTGACACCATTTCAATTTGGCCTTGAAGACCTTTCGCGACTCAACCATATCCTTGTAGCTATCTATAAGGATATGGTTGAGTCGCGATGCCCCACTGATGGTTTGCCGTGCAGAACCCAGGTTTGAAACGATAGTCTAGCCCTCCCATGAGCGTCACGCACGTGTCGATTCCAGCCTATTACCTGTCTCTTTTTTTTACTATTATTAGCATTACAAGAACTTTTGGCGGCATCGGACATTACATTAATAATACTTGCGTACATGTTTGTGAGCAGTACCATGTGATTTTTATTGTCACGAGTACCACTATTACAGTTACGAAATTCAGCCGGAAAATCAAGATGTTTCAATTTAGAATTACATATATCTGCATATAAACCTATTTGCGTTGAGTCTCGATCTCCCCACACTATGTCGCGATTTATCTTATAACAAACTGTAACATCAATTTTAGGCCTTATCAGTTGAATATTACACTCGACTAGTAAAGGGTAATGATCGGACCAATAAGTGTCATAAAGTACCGACATATTAATTACTGTTTGTCGCGCGGCACTCGTAACAATGCAATGGTCCAGCCACCGCTTGCATCCATGCGCCTCGCTTACAAAAGTGTAGGAGCCCGACGGCAGTAGGTCCATATCTACACACGACCATGATTGCTCGTTACAAAACTGCGTAAGTTCTGACGCGAAGGGTTGCCCAGGATGCGCGTTAAAATCACCCAATAAAAATACAGTTTCTACATCCTGACTTTCAATGACAGCACCAATTTCCGCTAGACAGTCCACAAACTCGACTAGATTTTCAGTACAGTCAGTTGGCATGTATACAGAAAATATTAACATTGGGCGGTCTACGATATTTATCCGTATAGCGGTCAAACGAACACTTTTACACGGGATCACTGACACGGCAGTAAATAAATCCTTCCTCCATAACAGCGCAACGCCACCATGTGGACGCCCTCGAAGTACTCCACTTGACGTGTCGACGGCTGAGGTACCCGTGTAGGCGAAACGGTCGTCAATTGTTCCCAAAAAACCCAGGTCATGCTCTAACATCCAAGTTTCTTGCAAAGCGACAATTTCCGCCATAGAACATAGCCTTCTCACACAATCAACTGATCTCATAATATTCTTACAATTAAAAGTTACAAATTTAGATGTGTTACTCATATTCGATATATTTATTTCTCTATAAGGGATGATCTTTCTCTTTAAGGGATGATAAGTTCCATAAAACATGTTATAATGAGGGTTTTCTGAAATGCCGTTCACCAGGGCGGCAGCACTGAGGCGTCAGGTCCAGAAACTTGTCTAAATTCTAAGATTTGTACGAGTTAATTAAATTATGTAAAAAAATAAAATGACCTTCTAGTTAGTTTTTCTTTGAGGCTAAATAATTGTTTCTTAGCGAGACCTTACCGCTAAGTGGCGCCAACTAGTGGCATACGTTTTAGACAGAACACTTCTTATGACATTTTAATTTAAAAAAATATTTCATTAATTTTGTGATTTTATTTTTATCCTAAAATGTAGATTTAGAAATCATGACATTAAGGATCGCAGAAGATCGTGATTCTGAGTAGGAAATAAGGTTTATTCCTACTGTATTCGCTACCTAATTTGGTAAAAATATTATTATTGCCGATAAAAGCATACGATGAAGACTGGACAACACTAATAGTAATGACATTTTCATCTAGTCAGGTTGGTAGCATTGTTCAAGAAAATGGAGTCATTGATAGAATTCAAGACCAAGTAGAGCTACCTTATTTGTCTCTTTTCCTTATGGAATACATCTTGAGATGGTAAAGGATGACAATAGTTTGTTCAGGTATGTCTTAATACACGGAATCTTCCCTATATTTTATCTGTGGATAATAAATAAAATAGTCGGGATTCGTGCCCGGAACCTCCAGCTTCATATCTTCGTAGCTTCGGTCACTATCAACCGGAGGCTGGCTTAAAATTGTGTCCCCAAAAATCATGAATAGTAATGGGCTATTGGGCTTATAGAATAGGTACTTTGAAATAAAACTATTTCTAACGTAATCAGTATTTTTTAAATTAAATATCTGAGTAATATTTACGTCTTACCTTCGAGCTGTGGATTGCTGCGTTGTATAACATAAGTAAGTATTATGTCGCTCTGACACAAGTATCTGCGGCCCTACCGCGAAAAACGAAATTCGTAAATTTTGAGGATTTGTCTCTCTCACTCTAATGACGCCTTCGTTTGAGTGACAGAGAAAAATCCTCAAAATTTACGAATTTCGATTTTCGCAGTGGTAGGCCTGTTATAATATAACGAGACAATACTTTCTTTTCGCCGAATTACATTTTGACGAATATAACTCGCCAGCCAACTTTTTGCCGATAAGTAATTCACTTGGCATATTTACCAACATTTGCCAAATTTTCCAACATTCATTTGGCCGAATTTTCATTTGCCTTCTACGATACGTCTACGAAACGTGACCGTTAATATCTGGCACAGCGGCCCTACCGCGAACTCCTATGTTGGATGTTGGATTTGTCTCTGTCACTCTAATGATGCCTTCGTTGTTGTGACAGAGACTAATCCTCGTAATTTTCGAACTTCGGAGTTCGCGGTAGGCCGACTGGTACTGTCGCCAACTTCGATAATGAGGGTTTTCGATAATTTTTCTGCCACCAGGGTCGCGTTTTATAAAGTTACAATTTACAATTTCGCTGTTTGCCTCTCTTTCTAGCCAATATGTGCGTGCGTTAGAGAGGCAAACAGCGAAATTGTAAATTGTAACCTTATAAAACGCGACCCAGGGCGGCGCTTCGTACGCACCTGGTCTCGACAGCTGTCAGATTCATACTATTCATAGGCACCTGGGCCTAAAATATTGTAATTCTATTTTATTTGGAAGAGAATTGATTTTGTAATGGATTACGACTAATACATGGTCGTCGAACTGAAGATTGAACTCTAAAACAGGCGCTCAAAGTCACTGGTATTCAAAATAATTACTATAACTTTGTTAATTTCATGAGAATTGACTTGGAACTATTTTATTTATTTATTTTAGGTAACAATATGACTAAAGTAATGGTTTTCAGAATAAATAAACCTATAAATATGTTGAAAATTAAATGCGCGTATTTATTTTGACAGTTCGTTATATGGTCGGCTCAGTGCTGCCATCTCACCTCCCCATAGCGGCAGAAAAAGTATCAAAAACCCTCATTGTAAATTTCCTGTATCTGTCTCGGTCACTCCAACAAAGGCGCCATTAGAGTGACAGAGACAAATCCTCAAAATTTGCGGATTCCGAAGTTCGCGGCAGGGATCGCTGTATCGCTTCGCTTGTAGAGCCCTTCTTTTCTAGTAGTTGACAGATCGTAATGATAAATCGCGTCATCTGTGTCGTCTGTAGTGTCCATGGTCTTAGAAAAAAACATTCATTTTTTATTTATTTCGATTATGTATGTCTCTCAAGTCAAGTGTCTCACTGTGTAATGTAAACTATTATTTCGTTTTCATTTAGTTTTAATCTTCAGTATTGGTTGTAACATTGCCGTAACAAGGCTTCCATCAGGAATCATTTGTCCTCGACGCAGGGACCAACTGAAATGTACTTTATATATTAATTTTTTTGCTTGAAGGTAAGCCAGTTAGGTTTCTTATAAAAAGTAAACGAGTATTGTGAGCTTTGTATACATCTTGCACGTATGTTTCATATCAGTATCCTCTCATATTGCATGCTGCGTTACCTTGACTCGACTAAGGATGGATCCCAGGCAAGGTTGGTCTCGCCAGCGAACATGATAGTCGTCCTTGTAAACTCCTACCGCGGTGTGACCGAAACAATAAACTCCTTGTGTTGTCTCGTGATGGTTCATTCCATTTGTTTAGCTATGCAATTGTCGATTATTAACGCTAAATATGCTATTGTACGGCTCGTTTTATGATAATAATAAATACCATAACTTTACTGTTTCACACTTTGAATAAATTGACGCAACATTATATTTTAAAATAATAAGTTCTCTGTTGTAATTGTTATGATCTTCATATGAATAAGGTTTTTCAGATACTTTTAATGAGTCAGTGTCTTCAATATTAGAGCGGAAAGTTAGAGGGTGGTTAAGTGGAGTGATTGATGACATGCGCCGCAGCAGCCCTGTGCAGCAGTGGCTGGACTCGCTCCCAGCTGACAGTGGAGAACATGACACCGAGAAACCTGATGAAGAGACCCTTAAAGAAGTCAAATCTGATGACAGCAAAGCTGAATCTGCCACTGAAAACACAGTTGTAGAAGCTACTGATGAAGTACAAGAACAAAACTTAGAAGTACCTAGTCCTAAAGATTGGAAAAGGAAGTCATTAGAAAGTGGGGTGCTAATCAGTTCACCTCAGGCTAATGTTAGGAAAAGACTACAGAGAGATCATTCTGTACAATCTGAAGGTTATTCACCTAAGCTGAAAAATCCACTTCTAAGAGATTATTCTCTTCAGGTAAGAATAACCAACTGCTCTCCAATCATTCTTGGTTAAAGATGCTCCCTCATAACTCCATCACATAATGTAATTTGTCTGAATGTTATCAATGTTATCATTTTGTGGATATAAGTTATTCTAACTACCTACATGTTCCATAACACTAGCATGAAAACAGATGGAGTAATATATTTTTTATGACTTTTATATTGACAGTTGAGCAAGACAATTAGGCCAATATATCAAGCAAAGCTACATTAATAGGAGGGCTTCTCTGCTCAAGCTTGGGTGCTTTACTTTAAAAAACAACTGTAATTCAAATTACTGTGTTAATAGTAGGTACCTACTTATCTGTGAAAAATTTGCAAACTTCTATTTCACTTTTATTTCCAGTCTGACGCAAGTGGATCTAGTGGCAGTTCTGTACTGAATGTGCTGGGAGCAAGAAAAGTGGATGCAGAGTCGGTACTACTGGCATTGGGATTTGGACCTAGTGAGAAACAACAGAAACTGCAAAGGATACCTGATAGATTTTTAGTTCCATCAAAAGTAAGTATGGATAAAAATATAGAGATATTTTTTATTATTTAGTTACATATCATGCATAAAATATGTCATTCACAAGTTTCACAACCATAAAAAGTTACCTATATGGTTGGCATCTATGTCTGTATTTTACCTTGACTGTATCTACTTGACTATGATGTAGTTAAAAGTTTAGCTGCAAGCAACAAGTATAATTTGTATAATATTCAGAAAATACAATTACAACATTAAGTAACTATGGAAAATTTTCTTGCAAATTCTACAAACATTCTACTTAAACATAGTTAATGTGATTAGAGATGTGGGTTTGTAAAGCAATTAGTAGTAAATTGAATTAGTGTATACTTTGGAATAACATTATCATATTACTGGCATTCTTTACACTTGAGAGCCTAGAGAATAGCATATTTATTTCACTAAATGGTTTTGGCATTATTTATTTATTTATTTAAACTATATTGCACAAAAGTAAAACTTAACATACAAAAGGCATTACCATATATGTAATTCTGATTATGGGCATTTGCCTCCTATTATTCCTCCTTGTCCAGCTGTGGACTCATATAGGCTGTTGGTAATTCTCAATAAATACATTTGTATTTCAGCTAAAAGGCATAAGTACGGATAAGTTTATTAAAGACGAGCAACATTCAATGCGGATGCATGACTGTGGAGTGTTTGGATACAGAGGCCTGACTGGTGAGTGATTTCTTTTTAATAAGTAAGTAAAGAATAACCCTAATCATAACCAAACGGTGGGATGTGGGAGCCAATAACCAATTTATTAAACATGCTTAACCTTTTGGATGCCAACAACTGATATATTGGCACTATAGGTTCAATACCAAAGACCGAAATATAAGTCTTGGACCGCAGAGCAGTATGTATAGACCAACATGCATGTGCGCAAAATTCAATTTCGGTTTGACATTTTGTTGGTGTGGTGTGTGTGTGACGGCTTTGGTATTTGACATGGCGTCAAAAAGGTTAATAAGTATGTAAAGAATAACCCTAATGTTAACGTAAAGTTGGGGTGTGGGAAGCCAATGTATTTAGCATGCTTAATAGGGCTATATAACAGGATACAGGTGGCCTTAGGAGGGTTTTATATCTTATTGACATGTCAGAAATGGAAACACTAATCATAATTTGTAATCAGTGTAATCACTACATATTAAAATATTTTACCTCTGGATGGCTAATTGGGTCAAACTAATAACCTATATTACTTAGATATCCCTAATCAAGGAGAATAACACTAGGTGGTCCATTGGGCAAACATTTATTTTTACCCAAATTCACACTTAATCATAATTTCTAACACTTTATGGCAAGTTGTTCCATATATGGCCGTTATAAATTATATTGTCATCTCTTAAAGTAATCAGTTTTAAACAAATATGTCCATGCGATAAAAGGTTAGGTAAATAAAATGTTTGTTTAAAGGTCACCTAGTTTTGTTTATATACTGCTGTAAGTACTAACCTATATTTATTTATCATCAATATGTGTATAAGTGTTTTGATAAAGCGGAAATAATAACAGTGACTAATACTACTAACCGCAAAATAACAACCTCACTAACAGATCACTGTACTCCGGTCTGCCGGTTCATGAAAGTCATGCCTTCTACCAGTCATATTGCAGTACCTGAGATAGCTGTACAGTAAGTATCCTAATTAGTTAATATATTAACACACATACTTAATTTTCGTAGCAATGGTTAATTGGTTATACATTCTACAGTCGACATCAGCTGTATCGGAGCGGCCAGACTGCTCTCAAATATGTGAACAAAAATGTATTGTCTGCGAACAAATAAAACATGGAAGCCGCACGCCATACTAAAATGCCTTTAAAAAACGGTCCTTATTTTTAGTTGACAAGTGTCACCCCTTCTGCAATGCATCTCAGTAATGTATTTCAATATCAACCTTCACAGTAATGTATTTCAATATCAACCTATAAAAACTTAACCTGCCATTTAAAAATAATTCTAATTGGTCCGTCTAAGTGTTGATTAGCTATACATATTCTATAAACACTTATCAAAGATGTTGCGCCGAAATATGCGCGGTGTTAAGAAAAGCGCTATGTCCTGCCCATCTTGCCACAATTGAACAATTCTTTTTGGGGGCATTTTTAAGCTGACGTTAGACGTCCATGTTATACACCGTGTTTTTATTGATTTCCGTTAAATTAAAAGGAAGCTTATTTAGGTCAAAAATAATCAATTTGTCTAAGAAACTAGTATCTTAACTCTTACTGTTATTGAGTTATTCAAAAAATAAGTTTAATGACGGAACAAGTGTATTGCAACCTTTATTACATCCTAATGAAACTTATTTTGACATGTGCCGTCAGTCACCTGAGATCTTATTCTTGTAAAAATAATTAAACTACGTCGAGGCGAATCAATACTTTTAATTCCTTAAAGTAGTTACACTGCTCTCAGCTCGAGTGTCCGCAACAGAATGCCGACCAGACTGCCCAACCAGAACCTCCCTTCCACCAAAAAGCCCGCCATTCTTCATCAAGGTTCTGATTGGTCACTCGTAATTGCAAGTAGTTGGTCGATTGACTATCGACCAATCACGTGCAACTTCCGGTATTTCCAATAATTATCTTATTTATAAATCAATTATTCGTAAAACAACTAAACTAAATAATACAATCATAAAAATCATCACATTCGGCCATCCGTATGAGTGCAACTCCTGGTGCATGATTCGTTGCAGTACAATAAGCATGTAACAAATAATTCTAAAAGTTACTTAATCTGATTACAAGAATGGGCATGTTCTTCAACAATGTTAATAAACACCTTAATTACATACAATAGGTTCCTCTGGACAAAGTAGGAGCGAAAATAACTTTTATTTTTATTGCCAAAGATAATGTTTAGGAAATAATGTTGACAATGAGTAAGATATATATTTAGAGCTTTGTCCAGAGTTAAAGTCCACTTATTTATTTTACAATTCACTTTTTTTTTTTTACGTTCATTTTTTTACACTCATTTTAAAGTTCCTTTATTTATTTTACAATAAAAGAATACCAATCATCACATTCGCGGGTTTTATTTATTTCCTTACTATCGTTTGACACTGTTGTCGCAAGCAAGACAGAGGTACATTATCATCGCTATCATAGTCAGATGATTCGTCAGGACCACCGATGTGGTCTTCAGTCTTAGAATCACGAGAACTTATGTTTATCCAGGGTCTTACTCGGTCTGCAGCAACAACAGTCTCAAACGATTTATTTATTTTATTTTTCAATCCGGGTACATTACTTATTTTGTACCTATCATTACCAAGAACTTTCACAACTTTATATGGACCAACAAATTTTGGTAAAAGCTTAGTACTATTACCATTGTTATAATAATTAGTTCTAGTAATTTTTACTAAGTCTCCCTCTTTATAAACGGCAGCGGGTGCTCGTCCGCGATCATAACGAAGCTTTTGCTTCTGCTGAACTGTATCTATAGTAGCACTTATGTCTTTTCTCAAGGACTCAACGTCATGGTGTGTTTCCCCAGAATTCATACCTAATTTGTTAGTCATACTATCGGGAAATCTACTTGCGAATAAAGCTTCCGATGCCGTTCTTTGAGTGGAGGAATGAACAGTATTATTTATGCCCCATTGTATTTTACCAAGCCACGTGTCCCAGTCACGTTCATCCTTACCAGTAGTACATTTTGTTAGAGAGTTCAATATCGTCTGGTTAAATCGCTCAGCTTGGCCGTTAGCCCTGGGACACGCGACTGCGTTTAATACATGTTTTATCCCATGAAGGTTACAAAAACTTTTGAAAGCGCCCGATGTAAAGGAAGTCCCACGATCGGATATAATCCGACAAGGAAAACGAAAATCATAAAACACGCTTTCCAGTACTTGCAGAGTACTTTTTGTTTTTGTATCCTTCACCGGTTTCACAAAGACATATTTTGTAAATCCGTCAACGATTGTCAAAATGTAGGCGTTCCCTTTCTTACTCTTTGTAAACGGACCCAAGTGATCAATGTGCACCGTATGAAAGAGAATGTCTACCTTTTGAATAGGGTATAATTGACCAGATTTCTTAATTTTAGCATTATCTTTATTGTAAGCGCACTGAATACACGACCGTACGTATTTTTTTACGAACTTGCGTAACCTTGGAAACCAATAGTTTGCCTGAATCTTCTCGATAGTTTTAGCTTCACCTAAATGCCCGATATCATCGTGGTTTGATCGGCAAATCTGAAACCGCGCACTACGTGGTACCACAAGACACAATTTACTATCTATTCTTCTATAGACTTTATGGTCTCTAACGACGAAGTTTTTCTTTATGTCTTGTGATTCCTCGTCATTACTCGGTTTCAGAATCTTAACTATCCTTGCAATGTCAGGGTCAGTCATTTGTAACGTTAATAGCCAGTCTTGCGTGTCGATATGGTAAATAGTTGCTGCTAACTCGTCATTACCGTCAGTTAACTTGGTGTTCCGACTTAGAGCGTCAACGTGTGCCATTTGGGCACCTGGCCTGTACTCTATCTCAAATGTAAACTCACTTATCTGGAGCCACCATCTTGCGATGCGCGGCACCAGATCACGTTTGGTGAGTGTTGTCCTTATGGCATGACAATCCGTTACTACTTTGAAATTGAGGCCTAAAAGGTAAACCCTAAATTTCCTTAGCGAACAGACAATCGCCAAGGTCTCTAGCTCATACGAGTGTAGGTGTTTCTCCTCTGCAGTAGTTTGCCTACTGAAGTAAGCGACTGGCTTTAGAACCCGTGGGCTTTCTTGCCACTGCAGCAGAATGCCACCTACACCCAATGCGCTAGCGTCCGTGTGAAGCTCAGTGTCTAATTTAGGGTTATAAAGAGCTAAAATAGGACGTTCTATTAATCTATCTTTTAACTGAGTAAATGCGGCAAATTCCTTTTCAGACCACTTGAAAGGAACGTCCTTTTTCAACAAATTTGTGAGACAGCGCGCTATTTCTCCAAAACCCTTGACAAATTTTCGAAAATACCCAGCTAACCCCAAAAATTGACGAACTTCATGGACGTTTTTGGGGACAGGGAATTCTTTTACTGCCAATATTTTTTGTTCGTCTGGCCGTATTCCTTCGAAAGAAATCTCATAGCCCAGATATTTGATTACGTTACCAAAAAATGAACATTTCGACAATTTTAATGTTAGCCCGTACTCCCGTATCAATTTCAACACAGCCTCCAGTCTCTTAAATCCCTCCTCAACACTATCTGATGGCACAAGAATGTCGTCTAGGTATGCCAGAGCAGAGTCGAACCGCTTTGACCCAAGCATCTTATTGATAAGTCTCTGAAATACCGCCGGTGCATTAGCGAGACCGAACGGCATCCTTTTAAATTCAAAGTGTCCGTCCGGTGTCACGAATGCTGTGAAACGGCGGCTTTCTTGTGCCATAGGGACCTGATAGTATCCTGACGCGAGATCTAACGACGTAAACAATCGATTACCACTAAGATTACTCAACTGATCCTCTATGAGAGGTAAGGGGAAACAGTCTTTTTTTGTCTTATTGTTTAGCGCTCGGAAGTCAACACAAAGACGTTGTTCCCCTGTTTTCTTCTTCACCATCAAAATGGGACTTGCAAATTCGGAATCAGACTCTTGTATAATATCGTTTTGTAATAGCTCATCAATTATTACGCGCACTTGCTCCCTCTCAGAACAAGACAGGCGATACGGCCGGTACACTACGGGTCTATCGTCATTTAAGTCGATGGTCATCTCAACGTCCTTTGCAAGCCCTATTTCGCTAAGGTCCATCGCGAAACAATCACGATACGAATCTAACAACTTATGTAGTCTAAGTACATCCTCATCACTGATACCCCCGCCAACTTTGATTTCGTCCCTATCTAAGGGTTTCATTGTAGAAAAATCTTTTTGTATTCGATTGACACTATAAACTGTCCTCTCTACCAAAGGTATTGCTCGGGACAGCGTCATATTCGGAGAGATTTTATTTTTTTCTGATTTTAAGTTCGTCACTACTAAATGACCTTTACCCTGACTAATGCGATACGCACCCTTATGAAGGTGGTATTCCCTACCAGGTTCCGAACAATTGTACCCTTCTATATAAACGTCACCACAGAAAGTAGGATCCTCCGTACACACTTCTACTAAGCCGATTTTCTCTATTTCAGTAGATTCAACCGTCATAAGTCTAATACTAGTCTCGTGGAGTGTTAGTTTGTCATCTACAGGACTCTTATAAAAAAGAAGTCTATTAGAGTCTTTCAAAACGGTCACAAATGGTAATTCTGTGAAATTTTGACCGATGAGGAGGGGAGTACGCATAAATTCATCTTGTACCACTAGGACTTCTATATTAGCTTCGACATCATCTAGATTTATTGTTATGAAGCTCCTATATACAGGCATAACTGAAGAATTTCCAAAACCGTTAATTGCGGGGAGTTGAGTGAACAACTTGGGTAAATTTAAATCTTGAGCTTCTGATTCGCGCATTAAGGTGCATTCACTACCAAAATCAATAAACGAAAGATAGGTTTGCTCATTAACAGTTACCTTTTTAAAGAACTTATCATTGGTGCTATTAACAGTCGATATTGTCAAGGTCTTTCGTCCCTCTAAGTTAGTCTTAACGTCATCGGTCTGTCGTGACGTTAAAGGGGAAAGCTTACGTGAAGTTGAGTCATGGCCTACACGAGAACACGTTTTGCACCTAATAATGGGCTTGGAACATTTTTGAAAAGTGTGTCCCCTTTCACGGCAATTGAAACAAGTTAATCGCGCACTAGAGTCACTAGAATTGGAAGCAATATTAGTAACACGATTAGGCTGAATGTATTCATTGCGCTTTTTAGGATAAATTATGTCAGTGGGTCGTTGCGAATTGAGAAAACCTAGGAGATCTTCAGGTTCTTTACAATTCAATGCTTGCGCGCCATTCCTGACAGACTTGTCAAGAATACCGTGTATGACACAGTCCACAGCCTTTTGGCCTTTGATTTCACAGCGATTCAGTAATGTTAACTTGTCATAGAAATATTCTCGTAAATTTTCGTTAATGCGTGTGGTGCGGGCAAGCATTTCTTCCAGAAGCCGACCATAATTCTGCTCGTTAGGGAACGCTTTCCGAAGCTTTGCTTGCCACTCATCCCATTAGTAACTAACGGATGGCAAAGCCTCGAACCATTTCTTTGCAAGACCAACCAATTTTTGAAGAGCAAAATGTATGGTCTGCTTCTGGTCCCAATCGTAAATACATGCACACTCGTTTACTTTCCTTAACCAACTGTCTATATTCTGAGCTTTGCTTGTGGGGTCAAACTCTGGTATTACGTTATTCACATGATTATTACTTAACTGATGGGATTTAGTCTTTTCACTACTTTTGACGGAAGATATAAGCTTTAGTACCTCGTCCAAAGTGAAGCCGGACGACTGCTGATCCAGTGAAGCCTGCGTCATCACCTGCTGTGGCTGGCTCTGAAGCTCATCTTGCAGAGCAGCATGCGGCGTAGCTAAAAGCTCAGCTGGTGACACCTCTTCTACCACCCATGTTGGTGCAGCAACGTTTCTCGGCACTTTACGACCGCGTCTTCCTTTGGAAAGTGATGGAGACGTTATCCTTGGGCGCTTTCCTTGGCGTTTTGTTCGTTCTCGACTCCTTCGACTCGTCGGGTTGTCCATCGTCTCGGTAACAAAAATAACACAAAATAAGTAACTAGAAGCTCATAACTATATATAAATATAAATCACCATCATGATCACCATCGCCACCATGATCATCATAATCACCACGATCACCATGATCACCACCATTACCATCATCATCATGATCATCATCATCACGACCACCACCATCACCATGATCATCACTATCACCATGATCATCACCATCACCATGATCATCACCATCACCATGATCACCATCATCATCATGATCATCATCATCATCATGATCACCATCATCATCATGATCATCATCATCACCATGATCACCATCATCATCATGATCATCATCATCACCATGATCACCATCATCATCATGATCATCATCATCATCATGATCACCACCACCATGATCATCATCATCATGATCATCATCATCATGACCATCATCACCATGATCGCCATGATCATCATCATCATGATCATCATCACCACCATCATCATGATCATCATCATCACCACTATCATCATGATCATCATCAAATGGTGGTAGTTCATTGTAACTTAACCCTTCGTATGCCTTGTCCCGTATCCGTCCCATGCAATTGGACGATAATTTATAAACTTCAAGGTCATAAATTCAATACCATTCTTTGACGGCGGCATACGAAAGGTTAAACAATTATTTAATCGAAAACAATTGTACAGTTTAGTAAAGAGCAACATCATTTTTATAAAACGAATTACGAATAGTCTACAATATGTCAGGTGTCGGGTACACTCATAAGTTTCCCCAACCTTCTTGGCGCACATGGCCTTATTCAAAGCTAGAACATACATAGTTCTCCTAGGACACACTTGGCCCTTGTCTGTTGGAACATACATAGTTCCCTTAGGACACACATGGTCCTATACTAATAATGGAATACACATGATTCCATTGGGACACACATGGCCCCAGACTGCTGTGGGATATACATAATCCCATTCGGTACACATGACCAACTGATTAATAAACATAATTTAAATAGCTCTGGGCTTGGCACACATGACCAAAAATCGTAACGTTTGTAACTGACGTAAAATAATCAAAGTGATCAAAAATAAACACTAGAGGACTTTGCAAAATTGAATTTAATACCCATGTAACACCAAAATATAAAAATAATAAGGAATGTGTTATCTTATTTTCAATGGACTAGGTCTATTTGTATAATATGTCCCAAGATATTTATTTATTATTATTATTCATTAAATGCCGTTGTATCTTACAATTGATTACAACCTAGGAATTCTAAGCTTCAACTATAGTAATCTATTCTCCAGCGGCATTTAAGTCATTACTGTCAGTAGTCAAATTAGCGTCGTTTTAATGTAATCAAAAGCAACGAATATGGATATTAACATGTTGCCTTAGTATAAAGTATTCAGACTCGATTATGTACGTACATACGGTATGAACTAACATAACACACAATAATGTTAAAGTGATCATAACATCGTACGTACCTTTGGGCTTGTTGATCACGTACCACTTCCGAGATGTAAAAATAATTAAACTACGTCGAGGCGAATCAATACTTTTAATTCCTTAAAGTAGTTACACTGCTCTCAGCTCGAGTGTCCGCAACAGAATGCCGACCAGACTGCCCAACCAGAACCTCCCTTCCACCAAAAAGCCCGCCATTCTTCATCAAGGTTCTGATTGGTCACTCGTAATTGCAAGTAGTTGGTCGATTGACTATCGACCAATCACGTGCAACTTCCGGTATTTCCAATAATTATCTTATTTATAAATCAATTATTCGTAAAACAACTAAACTAAATAATACAATCATAAAAATCATCACATTCTTAAGGTTATCTCACACTTACCATTTCATTTATTATGTATGAAAACGAAAAAAAATTTTTTTTTTTCGAATTCGATTAAAAGCAATATACCAGGTAGCTCCAATTAACGTACCAAGCAGCCTGTTAAAATTAACGGAATTAAAAAAAACACGGTGTATATGGTCTTAGTGTATTGTCATACCATGACGTTAGAGCGTATGTTCTGCTGATGAGTGATATTTTTGAGCACCGTGTCCGCTCTGGGGGCTTAGACAAGTTGCCAATCGCTAACGCTTAATCGTCAAGCGTAAACGATAGGCAGCTAACTGTCTTTGTCGCACTAATATGAAAGAGTGTCAGAGAGGTAAAACTACGATACGCTACCAAGCGTCAGCGATTGGCAACTTGGCTAAGCATCCTGATATGCCTGATGGCAACTGCACTTTTAGGCCACCGCTGTTGTCGATTGCTTCGTGTGCCTACCGCTTTATAAAGGAAAGCGACTACCCGGGTTTCTACATTTATTAGTATTTGTTTAAACACCTAATTACATTTAAACATTGTAACCATTTGTAATAAAGGAAATGGATTCAAGTACCTACTATTTAGAACTGTTTGTTACAACGGCAATCAATATGACAGTTACCTACTACTCTCTCTCATATTATTGTCACTACGATAAAGTACGAAATGCAAAATAAATCAATTTCCTTGACTGTACATATGAACATCACTGACAGTCTTAAACCTGCTTAGTTGCTTTAGACAAGGAAAATCGTGTCTAATTTTAGAGATGAAACACTAACCATTGTATAAATTGCAAGTCGTGCAAATGGATTCAAGGTCGAGTGTTTAGTTACCTACTCATATTTCCTAGCCTATTTATATCTACCTGTAATAACATTATAACACTAACAAAAATTAAAGCTTTCTAGCCCTCTTTGAGTAAATTTTACTATTAAGAGTAAAAAAGAAGACGATTTTCCTTGCCAATGCAAGCAATTTCCAGTATTAGTAATCAACCTTAGCTAATAAAGGTATCCAATTTAATTCTATTTTAGCAAAATAATATAAGTTTTAAGTTCACTTGATCATTTACATGAAGTATAAATTTATCATGTAGGTAAATTTTGATTAATAAACACCCGATATTTTGACACTGTTGCACATGCTAATAAAGCAATATAAGCAGGTATATTTATAATACAGGGTGATTCTTAAGTCATGAGCAGGAGTCAACAGGGTACTAGGGACGGTCACGCTGAGCAACTTTTACTTCGGAGACAACCAAGAAATTGCATAAATAGTTATTTGTTGTACAAGGGAGGAAAGTGGTTGTTTAATCATCGTGCCAACATTTAAAAAGGTTTAAAAATGGAATCTCGAGCGTTGCGAGGGTTTCAAGGCACGATAATCAAACAAACTTTGCTCCCATGTGCAACACAACATTTTTCCCCACACGAAAGCGAGGAAGCAGCAACGAACGTGTAAAAAAAACAATCAATGCAACAAATCAGTCTTTATTAAATAACTTAGAGTAGTTCTAGTACTACCTATAATACCTAACAAAATATATTTTTTAGTATTTAACGTGAAAGTCGGTCGCCGTAGTGAAAGTCGGTCAGCATGACCGTCCGTAGTAGCCTGTTCACTCCTGCTCATGACTCATGAATCATCCTGTATATCTGTAGACTGTAGTTGTTTACATAAATTTAGCTCAAGTTTAATTTTCAAGTTGTCTTTCCAGGGAATCCCCATGTACCACCGTCGACAATTGTAGCTAAAATAATGGACTGCATACTCCAAGACGACGTATGCCGCGAGGAGGCGATGCTGAAGGCGCGGCACTCCATCGCCGACATGCGCAGCCCGCTCGCCGCGCATCTCGTGGCCGCGCGCCATTCGCGCGGACACCATTAGTGAGGGGCCCTTACTTAACACGTTCGCCTCCGGTACTGTTTCAATAAGTGGTAATACTATGCCGATCGAAGTTATATGATAGAAATCTTATGCCAGTGACACGCATGTGTGACCGAAAAGATTGTACTCCTATGCCGGCGACACAGCACTCCCAAGTAACAAAAGCGAATCTAAAAAGGGGATATTAGATATCTAATAGACTTCGATTTGATTGTCTACCATAAGAGTAACATTGCCCCCAAGCTATCTTCAATAACGCTTATAGATAGTCTATAGTAAAGTGGGCACAACCTTGTAACTATTCATAAGTCTCCCTCTAGAAACCACGAATAGACAGAGTTAAGAATTAAACATTTTCAAATAGTCCTAAGGCATTCTTCTAGAGTCTTTCTATACTATTTATAGACCACGATATGCACTAGTAGATGGTTAATAGATAAGCTTGAGAGCTAAACAGAAGTATTTACCTGAGAAGTTTTAAAACCAAATTAACTCAACCCTGCCAACCTTAAGAAAGATTTTAATAGAAATAGACAACGATACGTATAATGGCGCATATCTCAAAAGAATAATGCTAAGGTAATATTACAAAATGGCGTGACAAATTTCTAACTTCTTATTTCATGCGCCTAGTTTTCATCGGCTAATACTGATACTTAAACTTGCAAAACTTGGTGCGGATGAAAGTCTCTCGCTGAATTTGTGTAAAACTCTCTTTAAATAAGAGCGCCCGCTTGAAATGTAATATTTAATAAAATATTAACTAAATATAAAAATATTAAAAAAAATGTATATTGTGTTTATATGTTTAAGCCATTTGTTTCATTCATAATATAGTATATTAAAAAGTATAGTACGATTTGTTACAGAAAATATATTCATAAAAGTACAAAAACAAGCTAAAAAATAGTTCGCTACAATAATTTCACAAAATATTAGGCAGTAAAAATGGCGTCTAGTTAAACTTGTCTAGAAAAATGATTTCTTTAAAACAAACTTTCTAAAGAATAATCTGTAGTATAGCTCTAGTAAATGACAAGACAATTTTTACTTGTTGCAAACCAAACTTCCTAGTCGAGGAATAAACTGGTTTATGAGTGGTTTAAGATTACCTATAAACTGCCATTTTTGTATACTGTTTTAACTTCTCACAGTATTTCTAGACATCAATCAGAGAACTGGCATTTTGAGTGCGTTGTGTATCATTTTGGATGGATTAATGCAGAACGAATTCAAGAAGTTACCTTCTTAAAGAAATTCGTTTTTTATTTGTTGACAATATGAAATAATGTAATGGTATAATCGCAACTTCGCGCCGCCGGCGTGCGCGCGTGCGGAGTAGTCGCGAGACGCACGTCTTGACATGTTGAATTGTTTGGTGTATCCACGGTTCACGCGGCCGATTTGTAGCAGTTTTAACGTGTTATGTTTAGTTTTATCAGTGTATTTGAAAAGGGCGGAAAGTTTATTTTTTGTGGATCGTATTAAATTAGGTAGATATATCTAAATTATCATATTCGTACCTATCTGTATAAAGTTTCCCCGATTTCTAAGAATGAACATTTGACACGCATTGTTTATTTATTTATAGGTAGATGGAACCATTTCGTAATTAAAATTATTGCCTAATCTTTATTTATTATTTTAATAATCTTACCCGCTTAATTCATGAGTCGCAATCAGCATCTGAACTCCTTTTGCTCCTTCTCTGTATTTTCTTCCATTTTGAAACATTTGCTGACTCTCCGACGAAAGCCACCAGATCTTTTAATTTGTTTTACTGTCTCCATTGCATAAAGCCAGCTGATCTAGTAAAATTGCACTTATTTACATTATCTTTAAGCAAATAAACACTGGAACCACTATTTCACTAACATATTATTAGACTTACTGAAAGATATCTACAAAAGTAGTTTATGTAGACTTTAGTCTTTTTATAAACAAACATAAGAGTACCACTAGCTAATACGGAATATCTGTAGAAAGTTAAATCTTAACATTTCCCATCTTATCTAATAAAATACTGGAGAATAGGTACCTTTAGGCTTTATTAACTATTTATAGAACAATATGTCCTAAGATAATCTTCATACCTAGAAATGTACTTAAAATACGTGTTCTATAGATCAAATCATCTAAAAAAAATCAAATATGAGAAAAGATACACTATAAGGATACTTTTTCTTCATAGAAACCATTTATAGAAAGCCCTTTTCTAGAAATAAACTGCGAATAGACTATCAATAGATAAATTCGTTTTAAGCCTTCAGGCCCATGTTACTTGGGCTTGTCACTGGTCTGGTCACTGGCATAGGAGTCAAATGTTTTTGTTCACAGACGCTGTGTCACCGGCGTCGAATGTGTTAAGCGCCTATTACACCTTCCTGAATCAGTCACTGACGATTGAGATGCCGAAGGTGTAATAGGCGCATTACGAGTACTAAGGCCTGACGTATACCATTCGTGAGTAGAATAACAAAAAAATAAAAAAAACATTGCTAACTTTCCTTAGCATTTGATAGAAGAAAGAAAAAAAGAAAAAACATTTATTTCTGACACAAAATATACATTAAAACATAAACTCCAAGACGACGTATGTCGCGAAGAGGCGATGTTGAAGGCGCGGCACTCCATCGCCGACATGCGCAGCCCGCTCGCCGCGCACCTCGTGGCCGCGCGCCATTCGCGCGGACACCATTAGTGAGGGGCCCTTACTTAAGTGCCTATTACACCTTGCTGAATCAGTCACTGGCGACAGAGATGCCATAATATGCTAGACACGGATAAAAATATCTCCATACGTGTCTTACATACTGCGTCGTCCCTGTCGTCAGTGCGTATACCATTCGTGAGTAGAATCTAAAAAAAATAAAAAAACACGGCTGACTTTCCTTAGCATTTGATGTCTTTGACGCATATCGCGAAACACGTTCGCAGATATATTTTTACTTAAATACTAATAAATATCAATAATATTAACTAAAAAAGTATGTGAACTCAAGGTTTATGGTTTTAATTTGGTAATAAAACCAAGATTGTGTTATAGTAATTCAGATGCCTTCTGACCGTGTTCTTTGTCTGTTGTTAGAAACCGCAAGATGCTACTGTATTTGCATAAAAAAAAATAACAGCTTATTTAAATTGCGACTCCATCATCCAAGCAATAAGTTTCAATGTTAACCAATACGGAAGAAAACAACCCTGCTTATAAAAAAAACATGTATTCCCTACGGTTCCCAAACGCACGAGGAGAGTAGGGCGCTCTCAAACCAGCTTAAAAGATGACATCTCAATCCGTTAGAAAGATGCGTTTCGGGGAGTGCGCTTGCAACAGTTGTCCGAGCGACCGCTGAGCGACCATTTGGAATTACACGTGGCACGCCGCACGCTTAATTCCAAATGGTCGCTCGTTGATAGGTCACTTGGTTAACATTGAATCTTATTGCTTGGGTGATAGAGCCGCAATTTAAATAATTGATTATTTTTTTATGCCAATACAGTAGCATCTTGCAGTTTTCTAACAATAGACAAAGAACACGGTCAGAATTCATCTGAATTACTATATATAAGTGCGTGATTAAGGAATAATGCAAGTTTTTAGGTTTGTTTGCATTTTACTTTCTTTTGACGAATGGTATTCACGCTCGAGCGGTACGGGCAGCGTGGCGTACATGTTAAACAAATGCAAGCGTATGCGAGCGACCTGAGTCAGGCGCGGATCCAGGGGGGGGGCAATGGGGGCACTTGCCCCCCCCCTCACGCTGGACTTATGTATGGCTAGGTGGTGTTTGAAGTGTAAAATACTATCATATCATAGGGCAGTGCCCCCCCCCCCCCCTCAACGAAGTCCTGGATCGCAGTGCCCCCCCCTCGACGAAGTTCTAGATCCGCGCCTGACCTGAGTGCACGCCGTCCAAATACCCTGAACGCTTGACGCACCGCTGCAAGCTCCGCCTGACGTGCCGCTTGTCGCTCGCCACTCAGGCCGTACATTTAGGTCGGTGGAATACCTACTTCGCAAAACTCACAATTGGTAGGTACGAATTTTAATGGTATTCATTTTTATTCTTAAAGTGTTAATTTAGTTTCGAAAAAAAATCTTGTCGTGTCTTTTTATCAAGAACCAATTAGGTAGTTGTCGACATGTATGTATAACTATTATCAATAAAGAAAAAATAAGTACCATTAAAAATCGTGTCTGTCCTATGGGATTGGGTTGCTCCATCTAATTGCTCACTACAAGGGGAACTGAGCTTCGCTATGCCAGCATGTCTGCATTTTATTACATGTGATGCAACAATATTTTATTTTTTTATAAATTGGACATTTTGTTAATACAGGCAATTTCATTAACGTAAATAATTAAGTCACCCAAAGGGCAATGGAGAGGGCTATGCTAGGAGTCTCTCTGCGTGATCGGATTAAAAATGAGACCATCCGCAGCAGAACCAAAGTAACCGAAATAGCTCTCCGAATCGCTAAACTGAAGTGGCAGTGGGCGGGGCACATTGCGCGTAGAACCGATGGCCGTTGGGGCGGGAAGGTTCTTGAGTGGCGGCCACGTACCGGAAGGCGTAGCGTGGGTAGGCCCCCCACAAGGTGGACCGATGACCTGGTGAAGGTCGCAGGAGTCCGCTGGATGCGGGTGGCGCAGGACCGGTCATTGTGGCAATCTTTGGGGGAGGCCTATGTTCAGCAGTGGACGTCTTTCGGCTGATATGATGATGATGATGATGATGATGATGATGATGAAATAATTAAATATTATAATTTTAATAGGGTTTAACGAAATACGTGAGCTTGCTTCATATCTCTCACATTATGTTCTTGTGCTAATCCAGTAATATGGTTATCGTTGTGTTGGATTGTTATTTGGAACCTAACTTATAATGGCTGAAAACGAATGAATCCAATACAGTTCGATACATTTTACAAAGGTAGATGCATAATTCTTTGGCTTTGTATTTTTACGGAAATGTCCAAAATCATATTGCTATCTCATTGAGCTTTAATACCCATTGCGCTGAAGTCGATGGAGACAGAACGATAAATTTATACGCTTCCGTGAAAATACGACCGATAAGGGTCGACTGCAAAAAATTGTACATAATTAATTAAGGTCTTAAACATAAGGCCAAAACAAAAATCATGATCGCCTCAATTGTGTTACGATAGCTAGTCATACAAATTATATGGTACTCTTCCAAGTTTGTGGTACTCGTCCAACAACTTTGGCAGTAGAGAAAGGCGGCAAATTTTGAAAATATAGGTACGTATCGTTAAATTTTGTTTTCATTAAAGGCCCCTGTGTATTTTTTGCAATTGACCAATAAAGATTATGCACTGTATCTGTATATGTACCCATAGATTTAAGCAATAGTTTCAGTAGTTACTTAAATACAATTTCCTCCAAGTTGCACAACTTTTGCAGATTTTTTAACCTTGTGATGATTACACATCTTCCTATATTAATGCATTTATTTAATAACATATTTTTTATGAGCACCTTGACCATGTCTTATGCAATTTATTAGGTAGTGATGTGTTGACGTGATTCTAGTGTAAACGTATAAAATGTTTTGTAGCGTTGTTAACTTTATTATATGACATTTAACTTCAGTGACTTATTTTATACTTATTAAATCTTACTATTTAAGATGAAACCTAAATTATTCAATACAATCTTAAACCGACTGATTATTCAGTGTACCTAGTACTTACTATATTGGTAAATGAACTTAAAATGAAACCCGAAATACTTTAACTGTTTACTTAATAATGTAATACGCATAATACTTGCCTCTGTGTACCCAGTATGGATATATGGTAGCGCTTTTAATCGTGCGAATTATGTCAAGCGTCACTGTCGCTCTTCCTGACGTTAATTAGCCCACGATAAAAACGCTACCGCAATGGGTCAGTGATAATAATGTAGAAAATAAATCTTATTGCGATTATTAACATGACCTTATTGCCATAAATTTAAGGTCGGATATATATTAAATATTAATGACAAAATTAGACCTTGACTGTACTGCGTTGGAGATTTCCATATCGTTGGCTGACAAGCAAAACTCACTATAAAAACTGTCACTACTCTTAGCAACCTCTTATGTCAGCATTAAATCAGAACTGAGATAGGAGCTAGATAGTTCAAGTAGGTATTTGTTACTTAGTGAGTTTTGCTTGTCAACCGACGATATGCAGTTTCAAGCTATTTAATCTGAATAAGTACCTAATCAAGTAACCATAGATGTTTGTTATTTTTACCAATAGGACTCTTACTTCCAGTTGTTTTAATTGTTTTATTATACATGAAAGTTTTTAAGATTAGGCATAATAATAATTTATTTCATCACTATTTAAAGTCATTATGAGAAACTAATACCTATTGTTTTTTGTCAGTCATGTCAATAGAAATAAGATAATTTAAAATCTATTTGTTTTATAGAGTGATGTTTATGTTTTGTTTGAATGTTTTCTACCAATGATGGATATTTAACAAGTTTATCTATGTGTAGTACCTAATTCCAGTGTGTTTCATTAGTAGCTACAGGCAGCGGTAGATATAACTATCGGTAACTTCTTCTGCATATAAATTTTTATGTACGTAGAAGAGCTGTCTTTGTGGCTCAATAAAATTCATTTATCTACTATGTAACGTAGGATGTGAATCGAGTATGATTAATTAAATATGTGATGGTTTACAACGTTTCCGCACAATATCCGATCCGTTTATTCTGAAAGTTACTATCTATGGATCGGGTGTGCTTCTTAGACTGTCTCACAAGTCGTATTGAGAATTATCATATCACATAGATTACTGTCAAAATGTTTACATAGGTACCACATTTTTATCACGTGTATCTTTTGGCTGTGTATAAGTAAACTTGTATTCAAATTTCGATTAGTTTAATTATGTGCAATATTATTGTGATTTTATTTGTCGGCTCAAGAGTGTAATTCTGCGAACTGCGTGATCTATTTACGTGAAAATGAACTGTTTATCGTCAATAGAATTTATTTTGGAAATCGATGTGTCTTTATAAAATGATAGAAGATATAACGGCTAAGCCGAAAGTAGATCCATAGATGTCTTAAAGCTCATTAGATTTGTAATTATAGATCACATTAGTTCCTCCCGCAAAGTCAAACTAAGAGGATGGGACAGTAATTTTAAATTGAATATAATATGTTAATATGTTATTTTTATATCATTAAAGTAGCTACCTACTGCACAGCCCTTCTCTCCTAAGCATAGAAAATATAGATACTAAAAAACTTTTTGTAGGATGAGAAAAGTGAAGAATTGATTGACATTTTTAAAACTAGCTAACACACTTGTGATTAGAAGGGCAGAGCCAAGAATGTGGTTTTTTTCATTGAAAACCTAGGATGGGAGCATTATTATAAAGATATAAAAAAACAGACTATGGTAGGTAGTGTAAATATTAATCAACCTATTATGCGTAATGTTTATTTAAAGTTTTACTAAATCTATAAACGTGTGAATTTATTTACCAGATTTCGAAACTTCTTAAATCTTATACTATTTATTGATGTACTATTTTCTGATACTAATACATTTATGCCACTTTATATTAAGGAATGATGACGTGTTTTGTATGAAAGGAGGTTTACTTCATCTTATTTGTGCCTTAAACTGGTACAGTCACTGCAAAAATATCTGTATGGAACACCAAAATTATACGAACAAATCTGAAGCTGTGCTTGTGAAATCGTTAAATTATAGATATTTTTGTCGGTACCTAACGTATATCGTCGGGGATAGTGCAATACCGCGTAGCTACCAAAGCAGATAGAGTTCAAATATCTATCAATTGAAATATTATCGAACCGGGTTACTCACGTATTTAAGTTGATGATTGCTCGACATGTTTCGACCCATTAAGAGGGTCCTCGTCCGGAGCACCCTCGGCCAAAGGCCGCGCGTACTCTTAAAGGGTCGAAACATGTCGAGCAATCATCGATTTAAATACGTGAGTAACCCGATTCGATAATATTTTAATATGTTAATTCTAAAATCTATCAATTGCCACTCAAATTGACACTAATTGAATTTGTTAGTTACGCGGTATTGCGCTATCCCAGACGATATAACGCATAGTAATATTATGACTTTGTCTGTACGCAGTTGATCATGATCAAACAATAAAGTAGGATCATTATCATTGTATACTTTATTCTATCAGTGACCTGAGTGATGTAAGCGTTTATTATTTATTGCTCATTTAATTAGTTTAGATACTAAAGGTAAACGGAGTATCACTGTGGGATCAAAAAGCGTGGCAAATAAATAAGCTCATGTCTTGAATGTCATCTTTTATTTTACTACAAAACTCACGACCTACCTATCCTATTTTTATTACTTGTTTCTTCTTAGTAGTTTAGTAATACGTCAACGTATTGAACCATCCGCCAAATAACTCTTTTCTTATACAATATCGTCTGAATTCGTCGAACGCAAACATGAACACTGCAAACGGGAGTGCCAGAAACCACCTGTAATAATAGTCATTTTCCCCTCACTAGCTCGTAAAGCGCTCGTTTATCCTTTAATACGAGCGGGTAAAAACGCTTTTTACACACTTGTGAATAAAGTAATTTGACATTTCTCTAATTCCTATAGCCCCCTACTGCCTAGTATAAGTGGATCTGTATGACCGTAGGAAACATGCGCAATCGGAGCTCACATGTTAAATTGGTCGTTTCTCATGTGACTTTGTAAGCCATTGGCAATATTTATGTTCCATAAGTAACTCTATTCTACGATACGTTTCGACATTGAGTTTTAAATAGTTTCTTTAAGTTAATTTACATTTGGATGAGATTTGTAATCATATTTCCTCGCGATAGTGAGGGGAAAAAAGTTGTATTACACTTGGCGGCAAAGTTTGTTCAACTCTCGTGCCTTGAGACCTTCGCAATGCTCAAGATTCCAGTTTTGAACCACTCGCTACGCTCGTGGCTCAATTTTGGAATCTTTCGCTAGCTCAGGTCTCAATATTGGCACGACAGTTAAACAACAACTTTGCCCCCTTGTATAATAAATAACTATTATTATACAAGGGGGCAAAGTTGTTGTTTAACTGTCGTGCCAATATTGAGCTAGCGAAAGATTCCAAAATTGAGCCACGAGCGTAGCGAGTGGTTCAAAAACTGGAATCTTGAAAAAAACTTTGCCGCCAAGTGTTATACAACTTTTTTCCCCTCACTATCGCGAGGAAATATGATTACAAATCTCATCCAAATGTAAATTAACTTAAAGAAACTATTTAAAACTCAATGTCGAAACGTATAGAGTTACTTATGGAACTCTCTGTATTCTGTGAAAGAATACATGGAATTAAATTTATAATATTACTGTATTTTATTATGTTTGTATCTCTTTTTCATCACGGGCCTATAAATCCCGGTCTTTTGATAGGCTTGCGCGGGGATACAGATCCAACACGTAGAGGCCCTTTGGAGAAATTTGCTGTGTTTTACACCTGCTGCAACCCATTCACGGGCACAAAAATAGATATCCGTGAACCGGTCCCAGCAGGCGTATAGAGACTATTGAGAAGGAATGGAAAAGACTAATGGGCTATGGTGATGGAGGATGGATGGATCAGAAATGGAGCTATAGAAAAGAGGTCCGGACACCTGCCATAACAATGATTTCTTTTGCTATCGAGGCAGGCGGTGACTCGCCGCCGACTAGATGGGCCCCCGTAAATGCCGTCACAAGAGACAGCCAGGGGCAACACCGGTGTAGGCGGCTCAGGAGTGTAGAGAGGTGTACACCGCTTTCTGCGCAGTGGCTTGACAGCCGCTGCACCAACTCGCGACTTATGCAAATTTACACTTCCACCCCTGGAGCATATAGCTCTGACGACTCCTCTCTGGACGGCCAGTAAAGGCAAGCCAGAGCTGAGAGTCCTACGGGTCCCCTTGGGGTTCCACTCCGACCGACGAAGACACGCCGGAGGCGGGGACCCTGACCGACTCTCGGGAGCACTCGGGTCCGTGGGGTCGTTACTCCCCAACAGCTCGCCACAAGCTGCCCTGCGGCCTATTTTATTATTATTATTGACATTGTTTTTTGTTGACAATCCTTATTGGGAGCTCATACCTACTTTTAATTATTGTTTTGTGTACCTATTGACGATTCTTATTGGGAGATATTTTTTTTTATACATATTCCTTTGTTCCAATTTTAATTTGTAATTATTGTTGTGGATTTATTTAGTAATTGACATTTTAATTCATTTCATTGCATATCATTGATCATTGTATAAGTATTTTCATACTTACTTACTTTGTTTTATTTTTTATTTCACTTGAGACAATCCTTATTGGGAGCTATAATTTTATTTTATTTTATTGCATTTTTTATTTGATTACTTTGTTATTATTATTCTTTTTCATTTGACGATCATGTTAGATATTCTTATATCGCTACAACGATGCATATTATGTAATTTTCTATACATGAAATAAATGAATCTGAATCTGAATCTTAAATATTGCCAATGGCTTACAAAGCCACATGAGAAACGTCCAATTTATCATGTGAGCTCCGATTGCGCATGTTTACTAGGGTCATGCTAGGGTCATACAGATCCACTTATACTAGGCAGTAGGGGGCTATAGGAATTAGAGAAATGTCAAATTACTTTATTCACAAGTGTGTAAAAAGCGTTTTTACCCGCTCGTATTAAAGGATAAACGAGCGCTTTACGAGCTAGTGAGGGGAAAATTTATTTTTAGACCAGTATCGAGATAAGATCTTATTTATTGCACATAGCGATCATAGAGGATGCATTATGTCGACAACGGGGACCTATAAATCGACACGTACTCTTGTCCTTAATGCCGAAATACCGAATCCTGTTCTTTAATCTAAACTGGGCAAAACACAAACTTGTCCTAATCTCGCGGCGTGGTGTTAATGACCAGTGATCGGTTTTTTGGATTTACCCGGCGGTTCTTCTATAGTAACTTGAAAAATAAACTTTAATTATTTACACGTATTTCCATGCAATTTGCCATGTTACTGTTCATAATGTAATATAATAGTATTTTTTTTTTTATAGCCACACCCGTAAATTATTATACGCGAAATCCCGCGAGGGTGAATCCAAAAAACCGATCACTGTTAATGACAAATGGTTTTTCTTAAAGGTTTGGCTTTTAATCTAAAGGGTTGGCCAGTCGCATGTACATACAATCCCGTTAGGTGTCCATTGGTTACGGTTCCGTATGCTTGTTTTGTAATACCATGAAACTTATAGGTTATAAAAAATCTTTAGCATGTCGATCTGACGTGGTCGCTCCCTGTCGTTAGAGCTCTATTTGAGCTCGACTGGGAAAGGGCTAAGGTATCATATAATATAAATTATAACGCTTATAACTGAAACTTACCACTGAAAACGTATCGGGTATGCTCTGAAGAAGGTGTTTACTCCCGGGCAGTAACAAACCAGACAGGCCACGAGTAGCTCTACCACCAGGCCCATATTCAGTACTCTGTTCTTCATACCTGAAACACAAACGTGGTTATTTTGCTTCGCAATTGTGCTTTATAAATACAATATACCTGTTGGCTCCGCTTGCCGATTTGATGGTAAGGCGATACAAACATAAATAAGTAGGTAGGTACTCCAAGAATGTACCGTACCTACATAGTGAATAAATAATAAATAATAATAAATGCGGTCTCTCATCATTGTGATAGCCTAGGGTAGCAGCAGTGTTATTCACTAAGAAACCGCCTTGCTATCAGCGCTGTGTCAGCGCTGCGGCAGCGTCGAGCCTAAAATGGTATTCACTAATGCACCTTAAACGACACTAGCGCTCGGCGACGAATGCGGCGTGAGCTGGAACTACCTATACACTGCGTCGAGAGTTACGTTAGTGTAAATCGTTTTTCGCAGCGCTGCGCTCGTCGTCGAAGTGAAGGCTGTCTCGTCGTCGAGCTCGTTGACGAACGCAGCGCCGAATGTGTGAATAAGAGAATAGCATAGCAGCAATACTTTCTTACCAATGTGTGCTATGGAGTTATATCTCGTCTTGCAAATGATGCCGTTCGTCATCTGCATAATGACGACGGCCACGAAGTAGGAGGCTTGCGCGGCGCGCTGCACCTGCGTGCGCGCCGCGTGCGTCCACTCCTGCCCCACGGAGTCGCGCAGGTCGCTCATGGCCTCGTTGTCCCAGTCACTGCGTATGCCTTTGTATCAAAAGTTTTAGGCGAAATTAAATTCTGCGGCTCTAATGGAAAAAGGTGCCACTTCCAGAGGGTCGTGAAGAAGGGTATCCTAGTTTAGGCACTGGGTCTCACCGCCCGGCGGTGATAGCTGATAGCTGGGCGAGCATCGCCGTGTCTCTTTTATTTACACGGGATTGCGTATCTTTTGTTTGTGTTTATAGCCGATAGTTCATAGCTTAGTAGCTCGCGGTGAGACCAGTGCCTAAGATAACACAAGTGCATCTTCAAAATGGCCGGCGAGCACTTTTTCACTAGGGCTAGTGTTTCACTTAGTTACAACCTTGTTCTACGAAAATCGCTAAAAATTCGTGATTTGTTATCTTATCAAAATGATCATTCGGATCACAGGTTTCCTTTTGTTGTTGTATTGCGTTCTGTTAAATAGTTTACTAGGAAAGTTCTGGGGGTAGCTCCGATTTTTTTACGTGTTTTGCCATCACTGAATAACGCGAATTTGCCGGTCACTACCTCGGATAACCCCAGATGTCCGTAAACTAGGCGCAGCACAGGACCAGAGAGATTAGTTGCTGGACACAACATGCTGGTGGCCAGCGACTGCCGTCCTCATCAAAAACGTATCAAAATTTACCAAACAAAACATCAGGGAAGAACCCGTGCTCAGCCATGACTACGAAGTACGCGAACATGCCGGCAGCCACCTCTAGCAGGCCGAGATGCCCGTAAGCCAGGCGCAGCATACGACCAGACACCAGTTGCTGGCCGCAGCGCGGCGGCCGCGCCATCACGTGCGGTGCGACTCGGCACGCTCATAGGCCAGCGACTAACGTCCTCATCAAAAACGTATCAAAAATTACCAAACAAAACATCAGGGAAGAACCCATGCTCAGCCATGACTACGAAGTACGCGAACATGCCGGCAGCCACCTCTAGCAGCCCAAGATGCCCGTAAGCCAGGCGCAGCATACGGCCAGACACCAGTTGCTGGCCGCGGCGCGGCGGCCGCGCCATCACGTCCGACTCGGAGCACTCATAGGCCAGCGACTAACGTCCTCATCAAAAACGTATCAAAATTTACCAAACAAAACATCAGGGAAGAACCCATGCTCAGCCATGACTACGAAGTACGCGAACATGCCAGCAGCCACCTCTAGCAGCCCGAGATGCCCGTAAGCCAGGCGCAGCATACGACCAGACACCAGTTGCTGGCCGCGGCGCGGCGGCCGCGCCATCACGTCCGACTCGGCGCGCTCGTAGGCAAACGACACGGCCGGCCACATGTCGGTACCGAGGTCCACGCATAGTATCGTCATTACGCCTGGAATGTGATCAACTTTCAGGTCCGGTCCAAGCAACATTCTTCTTGTGATGTTTTGATAGTTGATCAAGCAAAAATTACATGCTTCTATTGCTTCATAATTTCACGAATACAAGGATATGCTTCAAAGGTTAATTAATTAGGTAAACGATGTGAATGGGGGTGTGGTCTTTAGGCTAAAGAATCAGTCTGAATTTATGGCTACCTATATTTTACCAGCACACAGTTTTACCATTGGCAATAATCGAATCATAGAAGAATATCCATTCCATTGAAAGCTAGTTGGCAAAAGTAAATCTGAAACGATGATACAATTTTTTTCACAGCACTTACCCAGTGGCAGTGGTATTGAAAACAAAATGAACATCAGCACGGGGACGATTTCTGGTACATTCGATATGAGAATGTAACAAATAGATTTCTTTAAGTTATCGAATATTTTCCGCCCCTCCTCTATTCCAGTGACGATAGTTGCGAAGTTGTCATCCATCAAAATGATATCAGCAGTTTGTTTGGATACCTGCAAAAATGGTGAAATATAACTCATAGGAAAACTTTTGTCAAACTTTTGACCGCCAGACGGCGAAGGAATATGCCGAACTCCAAAAGTCCAAACGCTACGCCGCGCCGTCACGATTTGAGCGAAATTTAACTTTACGTCGTCCCACGTAAGTTCCTACTGTATTGAAGTGTACCTATTGGCGTAGCTGTCGGCCAGTACCTCATTGGCGTCGTAATCAAGCTCTTCCGCTGTCGTCTATGACTGTGGTCGACAAGAGGTTTATAGCTTTACTTGTGATCCCGTTATGCCCATGGAGATCCCGATGTCGGCACGCCGCAGCGCAGGCGCATCGTTGACGCCGTCGCCCGTCACCGCCACGATGCCGCCACGTCGCTGGCACGCCTCCACAATCTGCAGCTTTTGGGTGGGTGACGTTCTTGCAAATACTGCGGACAACAGGCACGATTAAGCAGCATGCTATCTCCATTTCGTCTAGCTCTGATGGCATGAAGTGAGATAAGAATGTCTGGGCTCAAAGGGGTATGGTTGAAAGGAATAATCAATCCAGCATGGCCAGGCTCCATTTTACCACGGTGACAAGTCCGACGATTGTAAATTTACTGTTTCTCCCATTGCAGGCGTCCATAGGCTACGGTTACTACTTATCATCAGACAGGCCATGTGGTTGTTTGCCATCAACATCAAATTGCAATATTGCAAGAACTTTTAGAAATCAATAATAAATACCGACTTTTTAGTGAAGAAAAATTACAATTGTCACAAAAAACACGACAATTGTTGTAGCGCAATTCCGACGTAGGTCGAACCTCATGACGAGAATTTATGAAAATTGTTCTAAGCCTTGTGACAATTTGTCACGACTTTCCAAAAGTCAGTCAGTGATATTTTACAATTGTCACACTTGTCATTATGGTGAAAAGGGGCCTGTAGTCGTACCATTGCGCGGCGTTATCGTTATTAACGCGTGTCTGCTTTCTCGCGCCAATACGCAATGTACGAGTGGGATGGATAAAAAGTTAATAACTTAGCGGCATCTCATGGCAGGGCTACTTTACCAATCTCATAGTATTTGTCAATGGTCCAGTCAAGCAGGTCAGGCGTCATGCTGCGCAGTTCGGCCCCCGTCAGCACATGGCACGCCGCCGTGGCGATGCCGACCTCGCCGGCCACCGCACGCGCCGTCTCGGGGTGGTCGCCTGTGACCATCATCACGCGCACGCCCGCTGCGCGCACGCGCTGTATCGCTGATCGCACCTTTGGAGATTTCGCGGTAAAGTCAGCGCAAGAGTGAATCAGACTAGCTTATAACTGTCATCTGTTGTTTTATGTATTTCAATGAAATAAATGGGTGCTACATTTGTCTCCCGTTTTAATTATCTCCTCTCATCTACTCAACTGGAAGAGATCCTTTGACGGGATAAGTTCGCCTTTCTACTCCCTCAACTAGATTAGGGAGTAGGGAGCCATTTAAGGATATAATTTGTTTACATTTAGTTAAATATCTAAAACAACAGAGGTGGAATATGTCATGCGAGCAATACTAATTGGTAATACAAATACTAATGCCAAAGAGTTAATTAACGAGCTAATGTTATTTTTCTCTTTTCTTCGTAGGTACTTGCGTGAGTTGTATTTATTAATACCGGTCTTAGTTGGCATTACCTCTCTTCTTGGCGGATCCATTAGTCCCACAATTCCTATTAGACGTAACTTGTCAACAGGGAAATTTATATCATCTGCGTCGAATTTAAAATTCAGTGGAAATTTGCTAGCGTCCAAAACTAGGTCGGCTAAAGCAAGAATCCTTTTGCCTAAAACATCATAAACTATTGTGTTTACTAGGCACTAAGAAATATTTAAAAGTACCTTTACTCCCAACAGGCAACAACCTTTGGCAGTTAAAAAGGCGGCAAATTGGAATTGTCTATGGGCAGTCAACAATATTTGTTAACCCTTTCGCAGCCGATCTCGTTGTTATTTCAACCCTATCAACCCTACTCACTCCCCTGGTTTTCAACTCTACTGATATAATTAATGTCTTATCTTCAAGTCTACTAGTAATGCTGGCTTGTAAATCGTTAAAATTTGCCGGCGTTTTCTACTGTCAAGATATATGTAAACTGAAAATAATATTATACTTATAGGTAGTGGACACGAGAGGTCGTTAGTCGTGCATACTCTATACAATATAGGTAAATTAATATTACCTACCAGTTTTGGCCATACTGACTCCAGCTGAGTCTGCAGTTGCCTTCATTTCTCTAGTTAACGTTTTTGTATCTTTATCCATAGCGATTGTGTCGCAGCGAGATATTATAATTTCTGGGGCTCCTTTCATCAGAACAACGTATCGTGATATATTTGTATCCAAGTGCACACTTACCTGCCGTTAAAGGATTGTAATAAGTTTATAATATTTCCAGTTGACCTCAAATATGTGTGTAAGAAACGTTAATTACTTGGTACTTGTAAGCAGAGTTAAAGGGAATCTCCGCGACTTTAGGGTACTGTGCCCTCAAAGTCTTCGGGTCACCATGTTTGTTAACAAAATCCAAGATGGCGGACTCAGAGGCGTCTCCGTGGATAGTGCCGTCGGGCTTCAGCGTGGCTGTGCTGCATAAAGCTCCGCATTTTATCAGGGCAGCATATGCTATAACGAGTTATTAGGAAAATGTGATTGGAAAGATGCCAGTAAAATGAAACGAGTAAAGGTAAAGTTATCTTGAAGCAATGAAACTGTTGACTCTTGGCAGATCTTGTGTAATACTTAGTAGTTGAAACTAAATAAATAAGTAAATCATATATATGTAGATATATTCAGTTACCTTATTGTAAGAATTGTTGTGTCATCTGTCAAATGTAAGATAATATAAATATCCATTATACAAGCCTAGATAGGTACCTATTTAGGTTATTGTGAGATTAGATAGATTTGTGTATAAGTTAGTAGGTATATATCTAAGATTGTTGCTTTTGTTTGATTGTATAGAATACATATTTTGATTAGGTAGGTACTTACAACGGCACACGGAAACATTTTCTTAAATATTATGACGGGCAAATCGGGGGATTTGGGATTCGTAGGAAGGCCAAGTTATACTTATCTCATTCAAGAAGGAGGAGGCTGCTGTTGCATCATATGAGAAGGTCAAACGTCTGGCGGCGGAGAAAGCAGATTGGAGATTACTCGATTGAGAGCACTACTCTTAAATAATGATGATGATGATTAGGTATTTAAGAAGAGATAACGGATACAATTGAGCTCCATATCTACCTTGATTATTGCGCAAAACATCTGAAAATATAAAATTACAATCACTTTTAGAAACCTGTAAAAGCTATCTAGTCCTTGAGGGATGTTATCAATGTTATCATGAAGAGTATTAGTACATCAATCCTATTATTTCACACGAAGCGTTGATATTATTATGAAAACCCATTACCTTCAAACGACGTTTGCGATACTGGCTGTATTTTGTTCCACGTCCACACATCATACACACACATCTTGTTTTCGGTAAGGGTGCCAGTTTTGTCTGAACATATAGTCGTACAAGCTCCTAAGGCTTCAATGGCATCTAGGTTCTTTATTAAACAATTCTTCTTGACCATCCGTTGAGCGGTTAAGGTTAGTGACGCTGTCACTGTCGGTTGTAGTCCTAAATGAAGACAAATTAAAATAGTAGAATGCCTTGAAGGAAGATTAACATATAGCTAAGTAGAAAATCATCCATTTTCATACAAAATCTAACTTCAATATGAAAATAAAGCCTAAAATGATTCATCAATGCAAGAGGCAAACTTAAAATCTAAAGCTCAGGTTTTAGCTGCATTCTCACCTTCAGGAATATTGGCAACAATGATTCCAATTACGAATATTATGGTCTGCATGAACGGGTATCCCAGCGCTAGCGAGGAACATGCCACAAATGCACCCAGGCACAGCGCCCAGATACACATGTAGCGCATAAATCGGGCTATCTCTTGGGATAAGGGTGATGGTTTTGGCTGGATCCTTGTAGCCAGACCTGCTACGCGGCCTAGGGCTGTAAGATCGCCAGTACATATGACGATACCTGTGTCACAACAGAAGATTAATTAAAATCCGGTTCGAAGAACCATTTGTCATATTTCACATGCGTGTGACTTATAGGTAAGTACCTGTAGCCCAGCCTTCGACACATTGTGTAGAAAAGAAGGCGATATTCGGTGACTCTAAGATATTGGCAGTGCCTTCAGAATTACTACGAAATACCGCCACGGACTCTCCTGTCAGTGACGAGTTATCCACCTGTAATTAAATGATCTAACTTTTAGGTACTTTGAACACTTTGGACTACTAACGTATTAATATATTCGACGAACCTAAAAGTCGCTATGAATATAGTAATTCTACTCGAACAAGGCCACTTATTCTCTACAATCCTGGCTTTGGTTGGATTTTGGTGGCTCGTAGCAGAGAGCGCTACACATTTTCGGGTATTCAATTTGTTCGAGTATTTGAGACACTTCATTAATCTGACCACATTTTTGTAGAAATTACTGCATAGTTCGAATCTGTAACTACAGCTAAGAATGGCACCAATATGAAGGGTCCACGGAAAGAACATGTCTAGTCAATTCAAATTACAGAAGGAAAAACCACCTTACTTTTAACAGAATAAGGTGTGAATTTGCCCTGATTTTTTAAAGCACTGGACATGTTTTTTCCGTGGACCCTTCAAATATTCTGTCAATTCTACAAAAATGCCAAACGTCGAGAGACGTCTGAAACGCTCGAAGAAATACCCTCTGGACTTACCTTGAATCCTTTACTGTTAATAATCCGAATGTCCGCCGGCACAATGTTTCCAGCTTGCACGCGCACCAAGTCGCCTCTCACGAGGTCCCTGACGTTGGTATCTGCATTCAGCACCCCGTCCCTGGTGCACTCAGCGTACGTGGGAATCATGTTGTTAAACGTTTTCATTATCTGGGAAACATTCGAGAAGATACATTGAATGAAGCTAATTTTAACCATTTGACAGCTGTGTTAAAGCATCAAACCTTACGTATTTGTAAAGGGTTTAGCAGCCTTACCGAACAAGAGGTGCCTTTCCCCACGGATGAAGTCAATATTTTAGGTGGTGTACTAGCAGGACCTAAGAATACTCCATGCTTAATATCAGCTCTAGATCTTCTTTTGTTTCAGAGTTATTCAAGATAATGTAAAATATACAGGGTGCCGTTGAAAGTGGCATATTTCGTAAACTGTTCAAGTTAGATCAACCAAACAAAATTGTGTTTGATAACAATAAAATAAACTACAAAACGCATATTTTTAACCTGCATCTTGTCCTTATTATTCATAATAAAAAAAGGTTTCTTGTTTTTTTTCCATATTTTTTTTTATTTCACGCGGAGGTACACCTACAAAAAAAATATGCATACATAGCCACTAATGTCCACTGTATACATAAATAAAAATATTTCCGTAAATCATCGTGCGTCATGCTAAAAAATAATTTTTTTTAGAAGTAGTCGTTACTGGCATACAAATAAAGTACCAGTGCAGTGTGAACATAAGTTAGTGTGTAGGTATACAATCTCTCGACACTTACCGCACAAACTATCATTGACGTAAATTGACTTATACCAAAAAAGTTAAATCGGTGTAATACAAAAAAAAAAAAATTTTTTTTTGCTAAACCAGTTAAAAAACCATGATTTCAAAAAAACTTACCAATATGTTTAATCATTAATAAGGTACAATGTTGTGATACCTAGATACATCACTCATAGGTCGTAACTTTAACATACTGTTTCTCCTTAATGGATAACTTTAAAACACTGGGACCTTTTGCGAATAACTAGAGGCAGTCAGAGGAGTCTTCCATTTGATTTTTTGCTCCTGTTAGAGGCCACACCTTGTATAAATCAGCCTCTTGTCCAGTTTGTATGCATTTTCTCTTTTTTTCCACATATATTTTTTAACGTTTTTTCACAAGACTTACACTTAATTTTTTCCATTTTCCTACAGAAAATGCAACAAATCAAATGTAGAAAACAATACTATGTGTCAAATGTTTATCTCTCTTTTATAAAGCAAATGTACTAATAAGTCAATTTACGTCAATGATATTTTGTGCGGTAAGTGTCGAGAGATTGTATACCTACACACTAACTTATGTTCACACTGCACTGGTACTTTATTTGTATGCCAGTAACGACTACTTCTGAAAAAAAATTTTTTTTGGCATGACGCACGATGATTTACGGAAATATTTTTATTTATGTATACAGTGGACATTAGTGGCTATGTATGCATATTTTTTTTGTAGGTGTACCTCCGCGTGAAATAAAAAAAATATGGAAAAAAAAACAAGAAACCTTTTTTTATTATGAAAAATAAGGACAAGATGCAGGTTACAAATATGCATTTTGTAGTTTATTTTATTGTTATCAAACACAATTTTGTTTGGTTGATCTAACTTGAACAGTTTACGAAATATGCCACTTTCAACGGCACCCTGTATATTTTACATTATCTTGAATAACTCTGAAACAAAAGAAGATCTAGAGCTGATATTAAGCATGGAGTATTCTTAGGTCCTGCTAGTACACCACCTAAAATATTGACCTCATCCGTGGGGAAAGGCACCACTTGTTCGGTAAGGCTGCTAAACCATTTAATTGGTTTTGTTTTTTATATGACGGCAAATATTTTGCCAATACCCATTAAAGATCCTCTGAAATGTTGTACGGATTTCGGTAAGGCACGTTCAAATACATCTCATTACAATTAGTAACTTAGATATCGTAATTAATGCTATTGCTAATTGCTATACAAATTGAAGGTATTATCTGGATGCTTAGCCAAGTTGCCAAGCGTTAGCGCTTAGTGGCGTATCGTAGTTTTCCCTCTCTGTCACTCTTTCATATTAGTGCGACAAAGACAGTTAGCTGCCTTTCGTTTACGATTGACGATTAAGCGTTAGCGATTGGCAACTTGTCTAAGCACCCTGAGCATCGATCTCGATACACGTAGATGAGGATAAAGATACTCAATACTCAATCTTTATTGCACTTATAATGTGGTTTACAAGGCGTTACACAGTAAGTTACAGAGACATTATAACCCTGTTGGGCACGGCAATTTTTTTGTCGAGAGAGGGAGGCTTATAATTAAAGTAAATTGGTATTCCTGATATCTACGGCACAATTTAAGCGGCTACTAATTAAATATTGGAACTATGTTATTGTTAGTACATTTTTTGTTTTGTATGTATTTTTTGTGTTTATAATGATTTTAAGTTATTGCATAGTTTTAGGTTGGTGTATAATTTTATTGTTGTACTATATGTAATCTAATATTAAATATTTTATTTGTTCTTGTTTATTCTAATGAATCTTCCATGTATTCTTGTATTGTATAATATGTCTTACTGATGAGGTGATGAGGAACTTTTTTACTCTATTAATGAATTTTGTTGTATTGCTTTCTTGTCTGAATGAAACTGGTAGTTTGTTATACAATTTTATTGTCATATCATATGGACCGGATGAGATTAAGTTTAAGCGCGATGGGGGCAAGATTAGTTTATGTTTGTGGCGTATTGGGCGTGTAGCAGGTAAGTCATCGCGTTTTGTGTAAAGCTGTTGCTGGTTACGTACAAATTTGCATGCTTCGAGGATATATATGCTTGGTAATGTAAGTATTTCATGCCTTAGGAAGTAAGGTCGGCAGCTATCTGTTTGTTTAACATTTACAAGGATGCGGATCATTTTTTTTTGTAGGATGAATAGCGATAGCATGTCAGTGCTATTGCCCCATAAAACAATCCCGTACTGGAGCCAAGAGTAGGCGTATGCATAGTACGTGATTAAAGCTGTAGAGAGATCGGTAGTTTTTTTTATTTCTCGAAGGGCATACATAAATTTAGATATTTTTGTGTGGATTTTTTTAACATGGGACTTCCAATTCACATGGGTATCAATATTTATTCCTAATAAAGTAAAGTGGTTAACGACTTCTAGTTCTGTATCATTATATGTAAAGTTTATAGGCAGGCTTTTTTTTGATAGGGGTCAAAAGATATAATTTTTGTTTTTAGATAATTAATTTCCAGGTTATGATCGATCATCCAGGTTGAGATTGTGTCCAGGATATGAGTAAGATTAGTGTTTAAGTTAACGTTATTGTGACAAGCAGTAAGTATTGAAATATCGTCAGCAAAGAGCACACATGGTTCTGTGTTTTATTACACATGAAGTGGTTATAATATTTGAATACTGCTAGACTAGTGGACTTATTTTCACGAAAACCATTTTGAGATTCGTCAAAAATTTTGAATTTTTCACAGAAGTCATATATGCGATTTGTCATTGCCTTTTCAAATACTTTTGAGGTAGTAGGCAGTAGAGCGATTGGTCGATAAGTAATTGTTAGGGTCGGATTTAGAGTTTTTTTATGTATCGGTTTTATTAATGCTACTTTTAGTTGGTCAGGGAAGGTGCCTTCTTGAAAGGATTGGTTTATTAGAAAACAAAGTGGTGGTGTTAGTTGGTGTGCGCAGAATCTTATGAGGCGTGGTGGTAAGTCATCTAAACCGCAACTATTTTTGTTACTTAGTTTTTTTATTATTTTCAGGACTTCTTGAGGTTGCACGGGGGTAAGGAAGATAGTGTTCTCGATAGGCGTGATCACTGGACGGCCAGGAGCAATAACAGGGCTATCGCCGATGGAGGCAAAGAAGTTATTAAATGTATACCTCATCTACGCATCTATAGATATCCTCATCTACGCACGGAACGTATGCATGTATGTATACGGAATGTATGCACGACGGAGGGGCCCAGTATACGGGAGGTACCTCTATACATATACTTATGAGGTCCCTCGGTAGAAAGTCAACCTTCAAGTGAAGGGCTAATAGGCACTGGGCGAACTCACTCCATCGTTGGCCGCGTCTTTGTCCTCGGCTAGTCTGACGCCATAAGCAAGCCCATTTGAAATAACAAAAAAAAAGGTGCAATATAGGCTACGGCAGCTGCTAACTATTAATCGGTACGATTGTTTTATTTGCCGTCCAAGCCATAAAATGAAGGGAACTAACCTTTGAGCTCTTGTAGTTTTGAAAGAAGCTGAAAAGCCCACAAATGACGTCAACGGCGATGAGGACACATGCCAAGTACAAGTTATCATGGCTCGGGATTGGTACCGACGAAGCCTCGAGCAAGTAGGCGCCTAAGCACAGTAAGGCGCTTAGCCAAATCAACACGGAGAATCCTAAACGAAGAATGAAATCTTACATTAGGGTCATTTCAAGATTTAGCTTATCGTCTTTTCGGTAGATAGGTATACATAAAGTAAAAAAAATCATGGGACTAATTTTTGGAATAAACAATCAAGAGTAAAACTAGACTCCCCGGTCTACAATCCTAAGTAATAAAATCGTTACCTACATACATCGTTAGATCGTTACATACCTAGCTGTTAACTTTTAACCATCGAATGCGGACAAATCGAAATGACAATTATAACCAATTAATGTAAAGAATTCAAATATTAGGTCATAAATTATAGAGATGCGTTCCACACTTTTGCATCTACCTATACCTACACCTACACACTAAATACCTACATGGTTTCTTGTTAATGGCAGACCCGTAAAAGGAACTCGAAAGCCCAATAATTTTAGCAACTAACTTAATTTCAAGAATTGGCAGGACATTGTTTAAGAACGAGGGAAAATGGGCATTCTAATGGAATTAGGTTTCCTAACGACGTTTTTCTTCATGTAAGAGCCACGAACACGAGCAAAACGTAATTGGCTTCGAGCTACAAGTTACTAAAGTACCTATTAATGAATAGGTATTCTAAAAAAACCATTAGATTACCTACGTCATACTTACTTATATTATATATTTCCTATAGGTATCTACAATGTAAGCCGGCATAGGACTTGCAATTTTACTTTCGCTAAACCGCCTCCACCGATTGCCTGTTGGATTGGAGTAGGGGGATGGCGCGGAAAGTGAAGGCGGCTATCAATATGGTACGTCCATATATCTCACGTGTCTACACTTTACGAACAAATTCTAAGTGTAATTGTAAGTGTAATTTAATTAAGTACTAAGAATTATTTACCGGTACACATAGACTTGATTAGAACTTTTAGCCACCCGTTTTGCGTCGCCGGAGTTAGCGAGTTGTGCCCGTAGAATTTCAACAATTCAGCAGCCCGTTCACTGGTTAGACCATTCACAGGGTCGGTCGTGAAACGACTATAAAAATCCTCTGTTGGTAAACAAACAGATAATTAAATACAATAGGTATCTTAGTATCTAATTGTACTCCGAGACTGATATACGGTCATGCGGGGCAAATGCAACCGTGTGGTAAATGCAATTAATTAAAAATTCTCTTAATCTTATGGGTTTCGTGAAAAGATCCTACCTACTATGTTGCGTTTGATAAATGAAACCATATTTTATCTTACAAAAGTTCTTAGAAATAGATTTTAGAAGAAAAGTTAATTAGTTGCACTTACCTCGCATGACCTTATGGTGAAAAATAAAATTGTAATATAATTTTTCATGGGTAGTTAGTGGGCAAGAAGGCGGTAACAAATCAAATCGGCAGATTTCAAGTTAGAAGAAACCTCCGAATCAATGCTCGTAGCACGTCCGTAGCAGAGTAGCAGAGCTACGTCGTAGCCGATATGATAATTTAGGTATCGTATAAAATATCGGTACTGAAACGTGGCCGCTTACAATGGGCCTCATAAGAAGGCTCAAAGTCACCCAAAGGGCAATGGAGAGGGCTATGCTAGGAGTCTCTCTGCGTGATCGGATTAAAAATGAGACCATCCGCAGCAGAACCAAAGTAACCGAAATAGCTCTCCGAATCGCTAAACTGAAGTGGCAGTGGGCGGGGCACATTGCGCGTAGAACCGATGGCCGTTGGGGCGGGAAGGTTCTTGAGTGGCGGCCACGTACCGGAAGGCGTAGCGTGGGTAGGCCCCCCACAAGGTGGACCGATGACCTGGTGAAGGTCGCACGAGTCCGCTGGATGCGGGTGGCGCAGGACCGGTCATTGTGGCAATCTTTGGGGGAGGCCTATGTTCAGCAGTGGACGTCTTTCGGCTGATATGATGATGATGATGATGATAAAATATCGACCTCTCCGATCAGGCTCAATTTTTTTATTTTATGTCGCTTTCGCCAATAGGGTGGCTATTAGTCGTTTTACTAATTTACGAGTAACTACAGAATCACATAGAAGCCCATAAAATATACGTTCCCAGTTTTAGCCAAGCCTGTGACAAAATTAATAGGTAAGGATTCCGTTTTGCTATATTCGTTAAAAACACTTAAAATGTACCTATTCAGTGCTTTCCTCCCTAAAATACATATTTTCAACCGACCTAAAAAAAGGAGGAGGTTCTCAATTCGACTGTATGTTTTTTATAATAATCCTTTCGCCCGTAACCTGTCAGGTTGCAGGCCTTACATGCTTTCACAAATTTTGCTGTGTCTAGATATACGAGTATTATGTTCGCTATCTATCGTAATTCACAAATTTTGCTGTGTCTAGATATACGAGTATTATGTTCGCTATCTATCGTAAATGAATTAAAACAGCTGCGCAGGATATACCTTTCTATGGCCTCCAGCCTAAAGTATTGCCTTGGCTTGCCCTGCTGCTGGAGGTCCGGGTTTTGAATCCCGGCGAAGACATATTTTTGTTCCTTAGTCATGGTTGTATTTGGACTATTTGGGTATTGAAATATAAACACAAGCCTTAATTGAGCTTACCGTGGGACTAGCTCGTTTCAATAAAAATATTTAATTAAAAAAAAAATCGTTTCAGTAAAAACGTGCCACATTGTCGCTCGCGCTAAGCACAGAATTGGTTTGCACCTTAATGGTCTCTGCCTACTAGACCGTACCATACCATGACCGTAGCAAGAACGTATTAGACAAAAAACTATTCTTTGTATTGAAAAGTATGAGACTATGCCCACTGGACGTTACGGCGCCGGCGATCACCGCGTCATACTTTTCAATACAAAGAATAGTTTTTTGTCTGATACGTTCATGCTACGGTCATGGTATGGTACGGCTTTGGTACGGCTACGGCCTAGTGGGCAGAGACCTTTATACGAATTTAATGTCTATTAGTGCCCTTATTGCAAGTGACAAAGAGGGACTTTTTTAATAAAGTTATAAATGGAAACTTACTAAGCGGAACAAGATGTGCATCAGTGTGTATTTCCTGTTTGAGTAAATTCAACCGAGTTGTGCTCAAGTCTCTAGACCGGAGACCTTTAGGTTTGCTGGGACGAAAGAGGTCCGTGATCGACGCATAACTCGATGTTCTAGCACGCATAATGAAAATACCTCAATAGCTCTTAACCAATTGTGACAGTGAAAGTCTAAATCACCCAATTTTAAGAGCGAATCTAGGTGGTTGCGTACGTACAGATAAAAAAAATACAGCGACATTTATTTACTCACCTCATGTGTATTTCTATTATACATATATTATAATGTTCCCATTTCCCATTACATAATAAAATAAATAATATTTACGTTCAATACCTGCTCGCATCATATTCGAAGCGCCTTAAATAATATCGTAAACGCCAACCGACCATAATATAACCTTTATTTTAAATACAATATTTACCCAGTCAATTAAGAACCTTACATGTTTATAATTGAACAATATATCACAAAATATGCCCATTAATTCTGTTTTTATTAATTAGGTCTACACTTTAAAACAGATTGGCAGCAACCACTTGTCTTATGGCAACATTTAGTTGAGACATGTATTAGGTCAGGGTACACCCCGTGAAGTAGAATATATGTATTTATTGAATTTAAATTGCATACATCCTGACTCGATACTGAATCTTATTTCATATTTTACTTTTCCTAGTATTAGGATTTTCTTCATTCAACTCCCTGGAAGTCCAAATATTATTGAGCAGCCGAATCTCTTCATCATTTACTTTTAACAACTTTTCTTGAATGGAACTCCTCATCAATCTTTTGGTTTTTGTCACTAGGTCATTTGAAACGCTAGACATCTCAACAAGCTTATTCCATACTTTGGTTTGGATCTCTTCTGGTTTGTAAACACAATTGACAAATCCATAATCTAATGCTTCTTTTGCATTCATCTTTTGGTTGAACAATAGCATTTCCAGAGCCTGAAAGAAAGGAAAATATATAATATATGCTTATGTTATTTGAGGTATAGTATTCATTTTTTATAAAAATGTCAGAAATATGGTGTTACAATTTAAATATTACTGATTGCACCAGAAGGTACAAATTCTTTATACTGTTGTTGGTTTATTTTACCTTTCCGTATCCAATAATCCTTGGAAATGTGTAACTTGAACATCCTTCCGCTGTGAAACCCAGTTTTCCAAATGGAGTGTAGAAAAAGGCCTAAAATAATAAACATGTATAAAATGCAAGGTGAATGATGGACAAATCACATCAGGTATCTTTCAGGTGCACATGGCAGGTACCTTTACAAAAAAAATCCTAAAAATGTACATTTTAAATTCAAATACTTAATTTGTGTTTTTTTATAATAAAAAGGAAACTATAAATGCCTCAAGATATCCAGTTCTTGGTAATTTACAGATTTAAAAATTTCAACTAGGTACTTACATTTTCGGCAGCAAACACCAAGTCATACAGTGGCAAAGTTGTTACAGCAATGCCTACTGCTGGACCATTTACAACAGCAACTAGCAGCTTGGGGAATGTAATGAATGCTTCAATAAAATCATGCAATACTGTAAGAAAATTGGGTGTAGGAGCACTCCTCAATGCAACCAAATCATTGCCACTGCTAAAATAGTCTCCGGCTCCTGTGAACACGACCATGGACACATTACTGTCTTTTGCTCCATCATTGAGAATCCTTGTTACTTTCTTGTACATGTCGAAGTCTATGGCATTTTTCCTCTTTGGCTTGTTGTAAGTAATTATTTTAATCGTACCTTGTACGGATTCGATGACTGTCTCAAAGTTGTCCATTTTAGACAATTTAGTGAGTATTCAAACCTTGTGTAGGTTTTACGTCAGAGATTGAAGCAATAATGCCGGCGTATTTGTAGAACAACTAGAAACCGTTTTGGACTTTGGAAGGCAGGGAAATAGTTCTTGTTTTGATAAGGTTACTGTTATCGTCGTAAAACTGTAGTGTTATTATATACAGTATTTAATACATTTCAAAATTTGAATTTACACTAAATCAGGAACTAAATTCTATGAATCCTTTAATTGTTGTTTTATTTCAAATTTCAATAATTGGAATATTTTTAAAGGACTCATGACAATCAAGAAAGACATGAAATAAACTATAAACTATTTTTTGACGTAACGATCCGTCAAAATGTCACAACAAAATGAAACGAAACGAGCTACTGTTTTTACCGTGTTTAATAAAAAGCGTTTTAAAAAGTAGGTTTGTCGTAATGTCATTTTAATGTCAAAAGTGACAGCTGTGTCCTTGAGTCCTTGAATTCGCGTGGTGTTGCACTCGCGCTGATTGTGATTTCGCCGTGTTGAACTAGTAATGGTGAAATTTCTCAATTTTTTAAAAACAAATGTATATATTTTAACCAAACATAGCTCCTCCCTTGCTTCTACCCTTTCCCCAGTTCTGTCTAAAAGTTTTAGCACCTCCCGAATCATGTTTAAATCGGCCGTTTTTAATCTTCAAGAAGGAAGTAAAGACCAAGTTCAGGAGTTTTTTAATTCATTCGACACAGTTTTAACCGATTGTGATGGTAAGAGGGCAAGTTTGTAACTATTGACATAAGGTAGATGTTTTAGATTTATATTTCCTAATCATTATGTTTACAGGTGTTCTGTGGATTGATAATAATGCTATACCTGGTTCAGCTGATGCAATGAATTACTTCCGAAAAATTGGCAAAAAAATATTTTATGTGACTAATAATTCCACAAAAATCCGCAGTGACTTTGCAGCCAAAGCGCAGCAGTTAGGGTTTATTGCTAGTCAGGTAAATCATAAATATTCAATTTTTGTGTTTTTTCTAGGTCATGTAAAAATATTTGTTAAATAATATATGTTAATTTACATAATGAAATCTAAATTAAAAATGTTGTAGACTTTTTTAACTGAATTTTTTGGTAACTATTTCTGATAATGTAATTAGTAAAATGACACATTTATTTACAGGATGAAATACTTTCTACAGCATATTTAGCAGCACATTATCTCAAAGGTATAGGATTTACTAAGAAAGTATATCTTGTTGGATCTAATGGTATAGGGGAAGAGTTGAAGGCTGTTGGGATTAGACACACAGGAATTGGTGTAAGTTAGTTCTCATGATTTGTTTTATCATTAGTAGTGCTAAAATGCATCAGTGTCATATCAAACGGTTGGCAAAACATTGACATAGAAAGAAAAATAATTGAATCAAAATAATATTTAAAATAACCTCAGAAGACTCAATGTGCATTACAATATACACTCCACATCAATGAAGTTTAAATCTTTCATAAAGTTAATAACTCATTTCCTTTGTGTGATTGATTTTACATACAAACAAAACTCACCACTAATCCTTATGTAGCAAGGTTCAAAATAAGATTATTATTAAAGTAAATAGTATCGGTCTTATTAGAATAAAATACCCTAAGTAAAGAAAGATTCATCTCTTCAAATGATTGATATACTTACTTGACATTCTTAGAATAAATTATTTAGGAAAATTAAATGATACATTCATTTAGCACTGGAGCTAAGAATATAGTTGCTGATTTCTAAGAATCAGCCTCATCACATTTATCAGCCTCTGTAGCCTAGTTGGTAGTGACCCTGCCTACGAAGCTGGAGGTTCTGGGTTCAAATCCCGGCAAGGGTATTCTTTGTGTATTTATTTATCACAAATTTTGTTCCTAGGTCCTGGCTGTCTATGTATTTAAGTATCTATATGTATCTATCTATTATATATATTGTCGCCTGGTACCCACATCACTTAATTGAGCTTACTGTGGGACTAGGTTGATTTGTGTAAGATGTCCCAAGATATTAATTTTTTATTACTATTATTAATAAACTGTTGACAGTTATAGATTTATCCTTATTAATATAACAGTAAGACTCACCATTTTCTCCTCCTCTCTCCAGGCTCCTTTCTAAACTGTAAAATGTTCATTCTTAGAAATTGGCAACTATAGGTGCTGAATATCCCTTTGGAATAAGTAGTATTGAAAAAAGTAGCTACCATTAATATATTTTCAGCCTGACCATGTAAAACCAGATTTTAAATCAATGAAGCCATCGGACTTGGATCCAGAAGTGGGAGCAGTGGTTGTTGGTTTTGATGAACATGTGAGCTATCCAAAGTTTATGAAAGCGGCCTCCTACCTTGCATCAGAAGACTGTCTTTTTATTGCAACAAATACTGATGAGAGGTTTCCAAAAGGTTAGTTTAATTTTAAACAGCTTAGCTGCTTTGCCCTTGTGAAGTACTTCTTAGCATTTAGTACTTCATATTTGAATTATTATTTGATAATAAGATTGGATAGGTAATAGGAATTAAATTGAATTTGCTGTTGGTCTGTAGTGTTGGTCTGACACTATATCCCATATTTTAGGATTAAAAATAAGATAACAATCTCTGTATGTCTTTACTAAAGATTAGCGTTGAAAATGTCTGAAAAAATCCAATGTTTTTTTCGGGAATGTATGAAAATTTAGTTTTTTTCGGGTTTTTACAGAAATAATCAATATCACTGTCACTCCTTTCCATCTATTTCAATTGACTTTTCCTCAATGACATAGCGTTCTGCTGGTATAAGTGAAATTAGACCTAATTGTCATTGTTTTAGAGTTGAAAATGAAAGTGGAAACTTTCATTGATTGAAATCCGGAAATTTTCAACGCTAATAAAGATATCGAAAAAATAATTATTTAAATGATTTTATATTACCTTATGAATGCAAAAGAGTTATACACTAATAACCATATTTGCTGCAATAAATTTTTCAACTGGGTTTTTATAAAAAGTATGTCCAGATTGTTTACCTTATTTATTTTATAAATATTCCTAGCTATATTAGGAGGTTAACCTAACAACCAATGAAGCAGACTGGAATGACTGGATTTCCTTTCGATATGAATCATTAACATAGTCATATTCTTGAACTTATTTTGCTAAGAACCTACGAACAAATAAAACATGGAAGCCGCACGCCATATTAAATTGCCTTTCAAAAACGGTCCTGAAATGTAGTTGACAAGCGTCACCTCCTGTTCAATGCATCACGGTAATGAATTTAAATATCAACCTATACGAAATTAAACCGCCATTTAAAAATAGTTGTGATTGGTCCATCAAAGTTTTGATTGGCTATATTCTATAAGCATTTGTCAAAGATGTTGCACTGAAATATGCGCGGTGTCACGAAAAGCGCTATATCCTGCCCATCTTGGCACAATTGAACAATTGCTTTTGGGGGCATTTTTGAGCTGGCGTTAGACGTCCATGTTATATATGGTCGCAGCTAAGAACTAAATAACTGGATTCCAGGCGGGTCCATAGTGGTCCCAGGAACGGGCACGATAGTTCGCGCCGTGGAGACATGTTCGGAGAGGAAGGCGCTGGTCCTGGGCAAGCCGCACGCGTACGTCAGGAAGTTCCTCGAGTCCTGCGGCCTGGATCCCGCGCGGACCCTCATGATTGGTGACAGGTACGTGTTTGTTAGTTTCGTTTGGCTTGATATTGCGGAGACATTCTTGGATTCATCAGCATCCTTTTGGGTTATTCCCACCTTTTACCAGTGGGATCAACTGGTGTCAAATGGGTAGTACCTAACCGGTGGGAATAACCCATCCTTTTAATATAAAAGTAAGTAGTTTATATTTTTCATCACACCTGCTCTTAAAAAAGTGTTATTATACGCAGGCATACCTGAACGTAATGAGCTGTATTATGCCCTTGTGTAATAATGGATTTTCACACGACATTACGCCGCACTAGCGCCGAGATTCCTTTTATACATATGATGAATTTAAGTCATCCCTGATTTTGAGAAATGATTTAGACCATTTTAGACTAGTTTTGTGAAAATATATAGTTTTATTTACTTTTTTTGCCTCACAGGAGTGATGAAAAACATTGTGTGTGCCACGGGCGGTACAAGAATTATGAACTCGTGTGAAGTAAACACAATATCTTATTTACCGCCCTTAATACACAATGTACTTTTAGACTTGCTATTGTGTATGTCATTGTGGCAATCTTTGGGGGAGGCCTATGTTCAGCAGTGGACGTCTTTCGGCTGATATGATGATGATGATGATTGTGTATGACAATTCAAGTTGTTTTTTGCTATACCTGCTTGAATAAAGCATCGTTTGACTTGATACTTCTGTATAATTAGTAGGTTTATAATGGTCCCGTGTTTATCGTTTGTTGTCGTTGCCGTTACGTTCTAACAATTTAAGTAGTACCTACTTATACGCGCACACAATAACAATAAATAAACGGTAAAAACGCCAGATATTTATTAATCAAGCTGACACATCAAAATGAAATAGATATTAGATGATTGCAAACGTCCTTTAGAGTTGAGCCGAACCGACTTCGCGCGGTGCCTGTTTCCCAACCAAGTAAAATAAAGTGTGAAATACGAACTCGACAAAAATATTCGTAACCCTTAATGCAATGCACATAAGGAGTACAAATTATTAATTTATTACTAGGGTTAGGATTTTGGTGGCATTTATTGAACATACAGCAGTGGAGTCGATGTTATCAACATTTTTAAGTTGAATAAATGATTAACTTATAAAAGAATAACGAAATAGTGTTCATTTCAATCTGATTTATCAAGGAAAAATATTAATTTTCAATTAAAAATGTTGGTATATGAGAAAATTTATTTATTTAATTTTTAAGGTTCTAGTTCTCTCGAAGACCGTAAATATTTTATAATAATCATACGCTATATTACAAAGAATGATTGAACTTCAATTCATAGGTAGTCAAATATTAAAGATGAAATTATTTAATACTTAAAATTAGCGAAACCCTGTGTAAAAGAATATATTCATTTATTCTTTCTGATTAATTAATTATTCAATCAATCATTAAAAAATTAAACAACGACTCCACTGTTCTCTGTCCACCTAATGCCACCAAAATTCCTAACCCTATTTATTACATAGTTAACTGTGTTGGCTGTAGAACACTGCCGTTCATTCGTAACGCTTATTTTTGTCCTGACTTGTATCTATCACTTAAAACTACATACTAAGAACCCTCTTATGCATAAACGCCTCCTAAACACTAGAGTGCTGAGCGGTCGACTCCCGGCCGATTTAAAAAGTCCCCGAGTGCCGAGCGGTCGACTCCCGGCCGATTTAAAAAGTCCCCGAGTGCCGAGCGGTCGACTCCCGGCCGATGTAAAAAGTCCCCGAGTGCCGAGCGGTCGACTCCCGGCCGATTTAAAAAGTCCCCGAGTGCCGAGCGGTCGACTCCCGGCCGATTTAAAAAGTCCCCGAGTGCCGAGCGGTCGACTCCCGGCCGATTTAAAAAGTCCCCGAGTGCCGAGCGGTCGACTCCCGGCCGATTTAAAAAGTCCCCGAGTGCCGAGCGGTCGACTCCCGGCCGATTTAAAAAGTCCCCGAGTGCCGAGCGGTCGACTCCCGGCCGATTTAAAAAGTCCCCGAGTGCCGAGCGGTCGACTCCCGGCCGATTTAAAAAGTCCCCGAGTGCCGAGCGGTCGACTCCCGGCCGATTTAAAAAGTCCCCGAGTGCCGAGCGGTCGACTCCCGGCCGATTTAAAAAGTCCCCGAGTGCCGAGCGGTCGACTCCCGGCCGATTTAAAAAGTCCCCGTGTGCCGAGCGGTCGACTCCCGGCCGATTTAAAAAGTCCCCGAGTGCCGAGCGGTCGACTCCCGGCCGATTTAAAAAATCCCCAAGTGCCGAGCGGCAGGCTCCCGGCCGATTCGTCATTGCGTATTTGGCGCGAAAATTTAACACATTTAAGTTGCGTTGTTTCTAAAAATATATCACTGAAGACATAAAAAATCTGTCTATATTTAAAATTAAGTTTATTTAATTAAATTTGTATCTCCTGCCAATTTCTCGTTGACCACCCGTCGGACCCCCTGGCACTTGACTATTTTCGCGCAAAATGACAGCTTTTTGTTTATATATAAACCGTTTGTTTATTCGCTTACCTATGTCTATAAGACCAAGAGGGACTAACGAAACTTATTAGCTTGCTTATTCCTGAATTACTCACGCTCAAGGTCCTAGGGACTTAGGATTGGTGGTGACCCATTGAAAATCAGATTGATTATTTAATATCACATTTAATTGGCGTGTTCATTAGTACACAGTTAGGTAGGAAGTGTTCGACATAAACGGGGCCCGTGAGAACGTACGTGGATGCTAACCCCCCGCGCGTCCCGCGCGGCGATCCATTTCTGCAACGTAGTGGGATTAGCCTTACACGTGTGTTCCCACAGTAATCCCCCCCTTTTTGAAAAAAAAAAAAAAAAATAACACACGATAGAGGAAAATAAAATATACAGGTAATAAAAATATAAAACACAAAACAAAACACTTTGATTTAACCCACTAGTACACCACTTGCTCGGGTATCACATTCCCAGCTCGAGTTGCCGGAGAAGGCGGCAGCGAGTCGACGGTTTTGCGTAACCAATTCCGGACGTGACGCTTACACCGGGCGCGTAGCACGTACACCAACATGATGAATAGGACTACACCAACTGCGATGAGCCCTATGCCGACGTAATTAAGTTTAGTTTCAACCTGTCCGGAGATTGATTGAACTTGGGCAATCGCTATGTTGCTGTTCTGGGACTTTTCGTCTCTACTTTGTCCTAGGCCCATTTTTCCAAAAATATTGCCGAAAATTATTGTGAAAGGGTAAGACAGTAGCGCTTGCGCCGCTCTCTAATTGGAATTGGTTACGTCTCGTCGGTGTCGCTGTTTATATACAACACGTATTATTTAAAAATGTATCTACTATAACACATTATTTAACTAGGTTGCAACCTAAGATATAAAATGGTAAAGTTAATAAAGTACAGATTCACAACAATCATAAGGTTTAGTGATTCATTTGGATAAGATTTGACCTCGTAAACATTACTGACGTTGCATCTCGGTCGGCCGAACCGTACGATGTTACAACAGCAATGCAACTTAGTGCTATAGGTAATTAGGTATTATTCATTTTAGTAGATACTTATTGATTGACACAAACTTAAGTAAAACAGATCATTATAAACAATTCTTACATTTATGTACTAATACTACGGATCGATCCTTAAATATTTTGTGCACGTATGTTAATACCATAATAGCGATCTCAATCGTCAATTAAAAATCGGACGGGTCTCTTAATGGACCTTCCGCTACGTGTTGTCCTAGTCACCGGCACCGGTACAGGTATGGGCGATGGTACCACTGATGGCGATTCCCGATCCCCCATATCCTGGGACGTCTGCTTACTTTGCGAGCTGCTTTGCTTATCTGCCTCGTCTTGATCTGAATCTATATTTAGTAGAAATGCAGGTTTTAGCCTATCGATCGAAACGCGAGTTTGTCTACCGGGAAGTTGTATTAAAAATACTTTGTCACCCCTTTCGATGACCTTGTATGGTCCATCGTACGGTGGTTTTAAAGGCTTGCGCACTGTGTCGTCTCTTAGGAAAACATGCGTGCACGTGCGCAAGTCGTTATGCACAAAAATAGTCCTATCTTGTCTATTGCGCTTCAAAGCCGGCTTAAGGCTAGCGATGTGATCCCTAATTTTCTCTACCTCGCTATAAGGGTCGACGGGGTCCCTATCCCGCATCGTTTCGTAAAACGCTCCTGGCAGGCGAAGCGTGCGCCCGAACGTCATTTCCGCTGCGCTTATGCCACTGTCGGACCTGCCTGCGGTGCGTAACCCGAGCATGACACTGGGAAGCAAGTCTACCCAAGAGCTTCCATCTCCGAGCTTTGCCATGAGCGCAGCTTTGAGTGACCTATGAAAACGTTCGATACGACCATTAGACTCTGGGCGATAGGGGGTGGTCCTTATCTTATCTACCCCCAATAACTTCATTAGCTCTGCGAATAACCTGCTTTCGAACTGGCGTCCTTGGTCGCTAGTTAACCTTAGCGGGCAACCGTAGCGAACAATCCAGCCTTCGTAAATGGTTTTAGCTACTACCTCAGCGGTTATTTCGACAATAGTGAATGCCTCGGGCCAACGCGTATATCTATCTATGATGGTTAAAAGATACCTATACCCGTTTGAAGTTGTAGGTAATGCTCCGACAATATCTACGTGAATGTGCTCAAAAGCGGCTGAATCCGGGAACGTACCTAGCTCCGACATGGTATGTCGGCTGACTTTCGCCCTTTGACATTGAATACAGGACCGAGCCCAATTACCTACATCCTTATTTAATTCTGGCCAAAAGTAGTGCTTACTAACCATTTTTCTACTAGTACGGATACCGGGATGACTTAATGAATGCAAACTGTCGAATACTTTCCGGCGGAACTCTAAAGGTAAATAAGGTCGAGCCTCGCGTGTAGATGTTTCGCAAAGTATTGGCTTACTGCAAGTCGGCAAGGTCAAGAGTTTAAGCTGAACTTTGCTTGCGTCATTAGGACTCGACTGTGTCATGCGTAAAACATAATCGTCCTTAACTTGTGAGTCGGCTAATTCTAAGAAATCTAATACAGATGGGCAATTAATTGTTTCTACTCTAGACAGCGTGTCTGCTACCACGTTGTCCTTGCCGCTAATGTGACGTATGTCTGTAGTAAACTCGCTTATGAAAAGGAGTTGCCTTGCGCGTCTGGGGCTTTCCTTGCTATCGTCACCTACTTTATTGAACACTGTACATAAGGGCTTATGGTCCGTATACAAAGTCAATTGGCGACCTTCAAACGACTTACGGAAATGCCTGATTGATAGGTAGAGAGCAAGAAGTTCGCGATCTTACGTACTGTATTTAGCTTGAGCCGAGGACAATTTTTTTGAGAAAAATCCCAACGGTTCCCATGAATTATTTACCCTTTGTTGAAGGACACTGCCTACGGCAATATCTGAAGCGTCACACATTAGGGCTAATACGGCGTCGGGCTTCGGGTGCGCGAGTGTAGCTGCCTGTTGAAGACTTGCTTTACACTGCGCGAATGCCTCCTCTGCCTTCGTTGTCCACTCAACCTTGGACTTGTCTCTCTTTTTGGTATTGACTAAATACTTATCTAGCTCAGCTTGCTTGACTGCTGCGTTTTGTATGTGCCCTCTGTAGAAATTCAGCATACCAAGGAATCTTCGCAGGCCTTCCACGGTCTCTGGCTTCGGGAATTCGACTATAGCACTTACCTTATCCTCGAGCGGCCTGATACCTGCCGTCGAGACATGATGACCCAAGAACTCAACCGAAGGGCGTCCAAAACAGCATTTGTCAAGGTTAATCGTTATTCCGTACTTTGTGAACCTCTCGAATACTAACGCTAGATGTTGCTCATGATGCTCACTGTTATCGCTAGCTATGATAACATCGTCGAGATAGTTAAAAAGAAAATCCAAACCTTGAAGTACAGAGTTGTTCATGAAGCGTTGGAATGTCTGAGCTGCATTCCTAAGGCCGAAACTCATGCGCGGGAACTCAAATAATCCAAACGGAGTGATTATGCTGGTTTTTTCTATGTCCTCTGGCGCAACGCTAATACAATGGTACGCGCGGTTAATATCTAATTTAGAAAATATCTGTTTCCCCGCCAGAATGAACGTAAAATCGTGAAGTCTCGGAATGGGGTACCTATCGGGCTTAGTTATAGCATTAAGCATCCGGTAGTCTCCACAAGGTCGAATATCGCCGTTCTTTTTCGCTACCACGTGTAGCGGACTGGCCCAAGCACTTTTCGAAGGGCGACAAATACCTAACTCCTGCATCAATTCAAATTCTTTTTTGACTTTCTTGTACCTATCTGGGGGAAGTGGCCTTGCGCGCGCGAAAACTGGTGGCCCTGTAGTCTCAATGTAATGCAGCACGTTATGTGGTGCGGTATCTTTAAAAGAAGCGGGTTTGGTAATTTCCGGGTACTTGGACAACAGATTACGAAAGGGATGCTCCTCACTAACTGCAAAAATAGAGGGCTGTGTAGTACTTACAATTTCCGCCGTGACCTTGAGGAATGTTGTCATGTCTATCAACCTACGTGCACTTAAATCAACAAGCAGCTTATGATGGGCTAAAAAATCAGCTCCTAAAATAGGCTGCTTAACATCGGCGACGACGAATTCCCAACGGTACGGTCTACGTAGTTTAAGGTCCAACACTAACGTTTTAGTTCCAAAAGTCTTTATTTCCGTGCCGTTGGCGGCATAAAGTTTATATCTCGCGCACTCGTCACTATAAAAACGATTTCTCGGCGGTAAAATCGAAACATCGGCGCCCGTATCTACTAGAAATTTAAGTCCACTTTCCCTATCCGTAACGCATAAACGACGGCTTACCGATGTAGTGCAGACCTCCGTCGACGACTGCACCATCGCCACTAGTTTTCCGAATCCGACGATTTCCACGCGCACGGCTGGAAGCAATGCTGAGCCTTCTCGCCGAACTTGAAGTGATACCGGCATAGCCATTCTGGATTGTCCTTGGTGCGTCGTGGCGGTCCGCGCGAAGAGCTCCTAGCGCGCGACGTCGATCTTCCGTAGCTGCGTCCGCGCTGCCTCTGGCCTCTGTGCCGTGGCCTTGAGCGCTCAAAATTCGACATCTGTGCGGTGAGCTTGGCGATTTGTTTAGTCAGTAATGCGATCTCTGACTGCGAAGAGGTTGACGCGTTGTTGTCACACAGTGGCTTACCGAATGGTAACGGTTGCTTCACTTCGGACACATAACTGTGACGCGTAGCTTCGGTGACGTTTCCGGTAGCGGCAGCTCCTCCGGCAGCGCCAGCACCTCCGGCTGGTTGTCCCGCGGTCCTCTGGATGGTTGGCGGGTCCGGCATCGTTGACCTTGAGTCTTGATTAACGTTATGATGTTTAAATCACGTCGGGGTCACCACTGTGCGACTTGTGTGGTAGTGCGCACGCTCAAGGTCCTAGGGACTTAGGATTGGTGGTGACCCATTGAAAATCAGATTGATTATTTAATATCACATTTAATTGGCGTGTTCATTAGTACACAGTTAGGTAGGAAGTGTTCGACATAAACGGGGCCCGTGAGAACGTACGTGGATGCTAACCCCCCGCGCGTCCCGCGCGGCGATCCATTTCTGCAACGTAGTGGGATTAGCCTTACACGTGTGTTCCCACAGCAAGCTAATAAGTTTCGTTAGTCACATAAGAGTAAGGGGTTATTCTGCAACAGGTGCAACACAGACATCGAGCTTGGCGTCCGCTGCGGCTTCCAAACCCTCCTCGTGCTCTCCGGAGTTACATCCCCCAAAGACCTGGAGAAGATTCGCAACGAGAAGAAACCGCCGCTGCCGGACGTCGTGTTGCCGAAACTGGGCGACTTGATGTCTCTGCTGCCGTCATAACATACCCACTGATCGACAGTCCGACGGATGATAATAATTCTTCGGTATACCTTTGTGCGTAAACTCAGGCATTGACTAGCCCGAGCACTCTAGTTAAAAGACGCTGCGGAGTACGCAATACTTATCTGCAGACATCGGATTTCTTGGGGCGAAACTTCTTGACAGCTAGAGATTTCCTAGATCGATAAACTCTGTTATCGATAAAAAACATACACAATGTTGGGGGCGGTCACTAGTATATAGAACTAGTATCTAGTTCTATATACTAGTGACCGCCCCCAACATTGTGTATGTTTTTTGTAACTATTGATCACATTATGAAATTTTGTTTCTCCACAGAAATTGAAGTCTTCTAGACACCTGAAATGGATTTTTCAGCCAAGACGGAAACGCTTTAACTCCCGAAAATATGGAAAAGAATCTGGCGGTTTTACTTTAACAATAATAGATCGGACAGTCATGAAAAAAAAAATTGTTACGAATAAATTTCGCCCCACGAAATCCGATGTCTGCTTATCTGAGATAAATCATTGTTGCCTACTACGAGTAGACGTAGGGGAAAGTGGGGCAGCTTTGAACACCTTTTTTTGACCTTGAGTTTAACCGATAAAATGAACTATAAAGAATTTATTTTTGCACCAAGGCGATAGTACCGTTATTGAAGTATACAAAATCACCATTTTGTTATTTATTTTCTGTACTGTTGTTGAGATATATCAATTTAAACAAAAATTGGCATTTTTCCAAATGTGCCCCATTGGCAGGGCACTTTGAAACATTGCAAGGGGCACTTTGATACACGATTTTGGGGTACTTTGGTACATGTATCAAAGTGCCCCTATTATGTTTCAAACTGCCCCCTAAAGTCACTAACACATCTGACTAGTTGTAAACATTTTCAATGTTATATATAATCAGTCAATTGTGTTCTTTATCTTTGGAATGTATTAGTACCCAATTAGGATTCAGTTTATTAAATTATATACAAAATAAAATTAACTTTTGTTTATTTTACATATAACCAAAAACACAGTTTTACAAAAATGAATTACTATTAATTAATCAATATTATAAAACTACTTTAATGCAATATTTTAACATAATTTCCCAAGTCGGTGATGTAATGTGGATAATGGTATACCTACTGTACTTGGTTGCAGCGGCTCTTAAGCACAGCGTTTTAGAGGCAGCCTCTGATATGGCCGTTCCCATTGTCTCTTCATTAATTTTGTATCAAAGGCAGCAACATTTTCTAAAAAAAATAGATGTCGTTAAATGTCATATGCCTTCAAAAGTAGCAGGGGCACTGTGGTACACTAGAGGGGCACTTGGGAACGTTTATAACTGCCCCATTTGCCAATTTTTCAAAGTGCCCCTTCGGACAAATATACAAAAAAACTGATTTTTATGATAAACTGTTAAGAATTCGTTAAAAACAACTATACAAAATGATTACTGAATTGATGTACTTACTGTTTATTAAAATTGTAACCCATAAATGTCTTAGCTTTCACTCAAAAACACGATCGACAAATTCCAACGTTATTTACTCGCCGACCTCGGAAACACGTAGTGACACGCCAAGCCGCACCGGGTGACTGACGAGAGCCGGCGTCATTGGTGTGACACTTATACATACAAAGCAACGATTTACTGTTGCCGCGTAACAGTTTAAGTCTATGGGTAAGAGAATAGTGTAGGTGTTCAAAACTGCCCCTTGTACCAATCTACCCCGCTTCCCCCTAGGTATATTCAAGTACATAAATACGTATCGGAAGAATCCTCTCACAAATATGTTATGCTTATGACATTCTTATTATTGAATGAGATGTATTGGGACATATTTTTGAGTATTTTTAGAGAACTATATTTTTGTACTTGACTGCTTAAAGATGCAAAAGAATTATTTTCAGCTATCGGACTGATTATTTGCACTGGCCTAGTGATAGTTGCGCCTCTTGTTATATAACAGCTCTCTCCTATTCGAGTACTTGCCAGTAAGTTACGGTTTCTCTTCGGCGATAAAAACTAACGAGTAGAGGCCAGTGTCAACGATCTTAGATGAATATTAGAGCAAACTATAGGTCAAGTTTTGTTATGTTGTGATAACTTTGTAAGCGTTAATAATAATATAGTATTATGTATATCACTTTCTGTAGTCATTCATTTGTTTATAAAGGTCGCTTGTAATATTGGGTAGGGCCCAATTGAAAGATTTTTATAACCTATATTGGAATTTGATTTGCCATAGACAATAATTATTGGACACGCTCATCATCATAAAAATATATTCTTATCAACAAGTACCTACGGGTTTCGATTGTTTAGGGTTGGAGTTGGATGTTTTAAGTGCCAGTGTAATTCTATTTTGAATTTAAAAAACTGTATAGGAACCCTGTATCTTTATAACTTAATTTGATATTGACATTGAGGGGATCCGCTAGTTATATCTGAACCTGAACAGTTTTTCGGAAATGACGTTGTATTTCATTAGTGACATAAATAAAACTTAACAGTGTTTTGCCATCTAATATATGTATGATATACGTTAGGTACTACATAGTTATAAAACAATACTACAGTATTTATGGTGATGAGCAAAGTGTTCAAAATGTAATGAAATAAGGAATCTTAAGCTCGCTTTACAGTATTACTAAACCCAGTCCTAAAGTAGGCCAGGCAATTGAATTGATAGATGTGTATTTGTGTAAATTGTGTAATATCAATTTTTGTGTCATTAATAGGAGTCGTTTACATTGTTGTGGATTGTGGATCTTTCAGTCCTCTTTATGCTGACGACATAGCCTTTGTTGCTCACTCTGAACGCAACCTTCAGTTAATGGTAAGTCAATTCTGGCAGGCATGTCCCTATTTGACATGACCATAAACGCGAGGAAAACCGTTGTGCTAGCGCAAGGAACCTCCATAGTCCCAGTCATTACACTCGATGGCACGCTGTTAGAGGTAGTTGACAGATTTTGCTACCTAGGGTCGACCGTAACGAACAACCTGTCGCTCGATGCGTAGGTCGACATTCGTATCGGTAAAGGGACGACCATGTTCGGGAAGCTTAGTACAAGAGTATGGCAAAACAAGTACCTAACATCAAAGACCAAGATGTTGGTCTTTCAGGCTTCTATATTAAGCATACTCTTGTACGGAGCTGAAACCTGGACGACGTATGCAAAAGCAGAAAGTAGGTTAAACTCCTTTTATATGCGGTGCCTTCGTAAGATCTTGGGTATATCATGGGAAAAAGAGAGGGTTCTTGAAATTGCACAGCTGCCTAGCTTAACCGCGTTTCTTAAGCAGAGACGACTCCGTTGGTTAGGGCATGTGCACAGGATGGAACCCTTTCGACTACCTCGTAGTGTTCTTCTTGGTGCTCTTACGAATATAAAGCGTAGCGTAGGAAGGCCATTGCTTTCTTTTAAAGACTGCGCAAAGAGGGACATGATTGCCTTTCACATTGACTACCGGCACTGTGAGAAGGTCGCAGAAGAACGAACAGAGTGGCGCAAGTGTATTGTGGAGGGTCGCGAAATTTGTGATGAGTCATGGTTTGCTGCACTCGCTGATAAGCGACAGAAGCGAAGCCAAGGTGCTTCGTCGGCCATTTCCGCAAACTTTCCTTGTCAGTCCAGCGGTAGACTATGTCGGTATCGCATCTGTCTATTGAGTCATCAGAAAAGGTGCTTCTCGAATATTACACCATAAATCGTTTGCAGTCGACGCTAAGGCCATTATGATGATTACATTGTTGTAGATGCTGGATGGTATATACTATACCTATCCTCGTCCTGCCCATTGTGATTCTTGAAGGATATATTCGTTTTTTGTCAAATTATGAATGATATGCCTATTTAGGATGAGGTTGTACTCAAAATTATTTTGTTTTATGTAAAACGTAATACAAAGGAAATGCTTATCCTTTATTTTTAAATTTATTTGGATTAAATTTCAATAATCTATGATTTCAATAGCTCAAACTCATGGGCACATGGCTAGGATGAGGATATACCTCTAAACTAAAAAAATGTTTTAATAATTAAAAATCACGTTTAACAAAATTGCAAAATAACTTAAATAGTGCTATGATAATATTGGGATCGCATGAATAGGGTATTAGTTCAGTTGCCTGTGATAAGTAGAAAATTGCTTCCAGAGATGCTTTATTTTTATTTTGTGTTTATTCCTTAGCGTAACAGTTCTTTATTAGTTAATCAATTTTCTTTGAAGTTTCTGTTTTATTATATTCGTTATGTCCAAGTGACGTTCTTTATGAATTAATTTTATTTATTATTTATTTTGTTTATCATACCTATTGCCCCAAACTATGTAAATAATTTTGAAACAACGCTTTCTAAAAAGACGAATGGAGTTCGATTTGTCTAATGTGAACCATAAAATAACATCGGATGTTCAGATATTTGTGAGAACCTGGCATTGTACGTGTTTATGATCGCAAGCGTATCATCGTGAACACAATTGATTTGTAAGCCTTATTGCAACGATGCAAGGTCCACCATAAATAAAATGAATAGACTCAAAATGAAATGCATCCCTATTAATTCGGCCTTTAATTTGATTAAAAGTACAAATTAATTAGCTATTCAGTTATAACGACTATATTTTATGGTGACTTTATAAATTGACCGAATATCCATTCGTCAATACGTTGAAGAAATTAGCAATAAACATGGCTGTTATAGGTAATACGAGACACGCACATAACATTGTTACGTATTATGTACTGTGTTACTAATTGTAATAGTGAAATTGCTTTTAATAAATTGGCAGTGTTTGTATTTAAATAGTTGCGTGGAAACGACACGTAGTGCGTAGGACAATGGGTACTTTATATGAACTTTCGTCTAACACTGGGATATACGAGTACCAAGTATCGCTCTGATCATTATAATAATAATAATAATAAGGCCGCAGGGCAGCTTGTGGCGAGCTGTTGGGGAGTAACGACCCCACGGACCCGAGTGCTCCCGAGAGTCGGTCAGGGTCCCCGCCTCCGGCGTGTCTTCGTCGGTCGGAGTGGAACCCCAAGGGGACCCGTAGGACTCTCAGCTCTGGCTTACCTTAACTGGTCGTCCAGAGAGGAGTCGTCAGAGCTATGCTCCAGGGGTGGAAGTGTAAATTTGCGTAAGTCGCGAGTTGGTGCAGCGGCTGTCAAGCCACTGCGCAGAAAGCGGTGTACACCTCTCTACACTCCTGAGCCGCCTACACCGGTGTTGCCCCTGGCTGTCTCTTGTGACGGCATTTACGGGGGCCCATCTAGTCGACGGCGAGTCACCGCCTGCCTCGATAGCAAAGAGAGATCATTGTTATGGCAGGTGTCCGGACCTCTTTTCTATAGTTCCATTTCTGATCCATCCATCCTCCATCACCATAGCCCATTAGTCTTTTCCATTACTTCTCAATAGTCTCTTTACGCCTGCTGGGACCGGTTTACGGATATCTATTGATGTGCCCGTGAATGGGTTGCAGCAGGTGTACAATACAGCAAATTTCTCCAAAGGGCCTCTACGTGTTGGATCTGTATCCCCGCGCAAGCCTATCAAAAGACCGGGATTTACAGGCCCGTGATCAAAGAGAGATACAAATAATAATAATAATACAAAAAAAAAAAAAAAAAAAAAAAAAAAAAAAAAAAAAAAAAAAAAAAAAAAAAAAAACCGCTGTGACAGTGACAGACGTGTCTGCATATAATTTTGATAAATATTTATTTTATACGCGGTTTATACACCAAAATTGCGATGAAACCATCTCAGTGACCTTAATAATGACTAAGATGTTAAAATTACAACAACGCAACAACACAAGCAGTCACAAATTCGCAATGACCATTTTGACATTTGTCATGTCATGTGCAACAAAGTTAGACGCGTAAAAGCAAATTAATGCAGACAAGAAGTCGTACAAAAGCGGAGACTACCACCAGCGCACGACCCCCACCTCCGCCCGCCTCGTCCAGCTCACCGTCCACATCGTCGTCGGGCGATGACTTTGCTACGGCGCCCGACACAGACGGATCCAGTGACGAGAGCGGGCCGCCGCCGCCGCCACGACCACCTGCGCGACGAGGACGGCCACCGCTGCCGGCACGCTTGGGGCCCGCGGGACATGCTGCCCCGCCCACGGCTCCCGCTGCCGGTGGTGTAGTGCGACGCATGCGATGGACTCAGACGATGAATGAGAATTGCATGCGCGCCTACTACGAGGCTACAGAGGGGGGAACCCGACTAACCGCGTACCGTTCTAGGATTCTGCCTCTGTTTCAGGCTCTTGAACCCGCCATCGCCGTATCGGAGCAACGACTAGCGGATCAGGTGCGGGTCATTCTACGTTCTAAACGTTTGGATGACTCGACACTTGATCGGCTTCGCCTGCAGGCTCTCTCGACTCGTGCAGCTTCCACCTCGGCGCGGGACCAGCCCGCCACGTCGCCGGATCCGGTGCCGACACCCGACCTGGCACCGGGGGCGCCGCGGGTTGATCCCAGTGCCGATGAGGAGTATTTCGCGAGTCAGAGTGTAAGTACTGCAACTGATGAGCATCTGAGGAGGACTTTGGAAGAGGCGATTATGGAATATCGCTCCACACCCAATTCTAGGCCATGGTTACCACGCTTGCCCATGAATAGACGCAATCTAGCGTTAATGGGAGCCCTAAACGCTTTACTGGAGCCGTACATACGGTCCAGTAAAGATTTGGACGATACGCACTCGATCATGTACTGTGGGGCCATCGCGGCGTGCCGTGTTGCTCGAGTCAAGTTTCCGGACGCTGACCGTGCACCTAGGACCGCCGGGGGTGTCCCCGCATGGCAAGTGCGGATCGAGCGTCGTATCGACTCGTTTAGGACCCTCATTGCAAAGCTGATCTGCTTCAGGGGGGGCAATAACCGCCCCCGAGTAATGCGCTTTGTGAACCAGGCGTTCGCGGGAACGGGCATCATGCCCTGCGACTACATGGCCAACCTCACAGAGCGCATTGACTTTCTGAAGCAGAAAGTTTATGCATGGGCAAGCCGTATCCGCCGCTACAGAGAGCGTGTGGATCGATTTCAACAGAACCGCCTCTTCCAAAGTGACCAAAGGAAGTTATACCGAAAGTGGGAGGGAACCGATCATCATTTGTCCGACGCGCATCTACCGGATACTACTGCCATGACTGATTTCTGGCGTAGCATCTGGTCGGTGCCCGTCGGACACATCGAGGGCGATTGGATGAACGTTGTTGAGCGTGAGTGCGAGAGCATCGAACCTATGGAGGCAGTTGTCATCAGCCCCGATGACGTAACTTGTGCCATTCGCCCTGCCCAGAACTGGAAAAGTCCTGGACCGGACGGATTGCACAACTTCTGGCTAAAATGGTTTCGGTGCTCCCACTCGCGATTAGCAGCGCAATTCCAACAAGCCATTGAGCTTGGTTCCCTGCCTCCTTCCTTAACAACAGGTGTAACCTTCCTGCTCTACAAGTCTGGTAGTACCACGGAACCGAAAAACTACCGACCCATCACGTGCTTGCCTACACTCTACAAGCTCCTTACATCCATTTTGAGAGCAAAAATTAACACGCACATTGTTGCAAACAATGTTCTGGCCTGTGCTCAAAATGGATGTAGGGTTGGGTCCCGTGGTACTAAAGAGCTCCTCCTCATCGACATGACCATTTGCCAGCAAGTCCGGCGTAACAAAGGGGCCCTCTCCGCCGCTTGGATTGACTACAAGAAGGCCTATGATTCGGTGCCCCATTCATGGTTGAAGAGGGTCTTGGAGCTGTATAAAGTTGATGCAGCTTTAAGATCCTTTCTCGGCGCGTGTATGGGGCAGTGGACCACAGTCCTTCGTCAACCAGGAGGCGGAGATGACCGCTCTGGCCCGCAGGACTTCATAAGGATCGAGCGAGGAATATTCCAGGGTGACAGTCTGAGTCCCTTATGGTTCTGCCTAGCTCTGAATCCCCTCAGCACCCTGCTGAAGGATTCAGGACTAGGTTGCCGGCTTCGGAGAGAGGGTGAAGTCATTTCTCACCTTCTGTACATGGATGATCTCAAATTATTTGCGCCAAATAGCCAAGACTTGTTGGAGCTACTGCGAACCACAGAAGTTTTCAGTAGTGCCATCAATATGGAGTTTGGTGTCGATAAGTGTGCGGTTATGCATGTGCAGCGGGGGAAAGTAGTAAATTCAACAAATTTACAGCTTTCTGAGACAATGTCGTTCAGATCTATCTCGGAAGCAGAAACCTATAAATACCTTGGTATGTCACAGTCTTTGGGTATTGAAGATATGGGAATTAGACAGGCGGTGAAGGAGCGCTTTTTCAGCCGGCTCACAAAAGTACTTAACAGTCTTTTGTCAGGAGGCAACAAAGTGCGCGCCTTCAACGCTTGGGTAATGCCCATACTCACATACTCCTTTGGCGTACTAAGGTGGACTCAGACCGAGCTGGACGCCCTGGATCGAAGGGTCCGTACACTGCTCACCACACATCGAATGCTACACCCGCGCTCATCAGTTATGAGATTGTACATCCCGCGGAAGTGTGGGGGCCGCGGCTTCCTAAATGCCAAAAACCTTCACAACCACGAGGTGTACAATCTCAGAAACTATTTTCTTAACAATGAGTGCGGGATGCATCTTGATGTGGTGGCAGTAGACCGGAACCTCACGCCGCTCTCCTTGGCAAAAGAGAACTGGCGCAAACCTGTGGTACTAAGCACCGAGGACCGCAAGGCGGTATGGAAGAGCAAGGAGCTACACGGGCGGTTTTACAAGGCCCTCACGGGACCTGACGTAGATCTGCTCGCGTCGGTGAACTGGCTACGATTCGGGGACCTCTTCGGGGAAACCGAGGGTTTTGCCTGTGCAATTGCTGACGAGGTTATCATGACGAATAACTACCGGAAATATATCCTGAAGGACGGTACGGTCGACATTTGTCGGGCATGCCGCCGTCCCGGAGAGTCACTCAGGCATATTATTTCCGGTTGTTCTCAGATTGCTAACACCGAGTACTTGCACAGACATAACCTCGTAGCCAGTATTATACACCAGCAGCTTGCTCTTCGATACGGCCTTGTGGACGTCGAAATGCCATACTATAAGTACACAACTGCACCAGTTCTCGAAAATGGTCGTGCCACGCTCTATTGGGATCGACCTATCATCACGGACAGGACTATTGTAGCCAATAAGCCTGATATCGTGCTGGTAGATCGATCGCAGCGCCGGGCTGTGCTCGTCGACGTCACCATCCCCCATGATGAGAATCTCGTGAAGGCCGAGAAGGACAAGTCCAGTAAGTACCTAGACTTGGCCCACGAGATAACCGCCATGTGGGATGTTGACTCGACGATCATAGTCCCGATAGTCGTTACAGCGAACGGTTTAATAGCGAAGAGTCTCGACCAACATCTTAAGAGTCTCTCGCTAGATGGCTGGATCAAGGGTCAGATGCAGAAGGCGGTAATCCTGGACACGGCGCGGATAGTTCGTCGGTTCCTCTCTCTGCGGCCTTAACCACCGGCAGCTTGGGCCCGCCCCGTTGCCGGCGGCACCCTAGGTTAGGTTTTTTATAAAGTGTTTATATTTTGTATTGTTTTTGTATGTTGTATTGTATTTTACTTTTATAGACATGTTTATAAAACACCTAGCCTAAGAGAAAAGATCAATAAAGGAAATAATAATATTGTTCGAGTGACGAAAATTTACACAAATTTTCAAGTGACCATTTTGACATGTCATGTCAAGACAAACGGGGACACGCGTATATACGCAAATAAATTAAATCACATGCAAACAAGAAGCCGTACCAGAGCGGAGACCACCTGCGCACGACCTCCACCTTCGCCCGCCTCGTCCAGCTCTCCGTCCACACCGTTGTCGGGCGATGAATTCGCTACGGCGCCCGACACAGACGGATCCAGCGACGAGAGCGGGCCGCCGCCGCCGCCGTCGCCACGACCACCTGCGCGACGAGGGCGGCCACCGCTGCCGGCACGCTTGGGGCCCGCGGGACATCCTGCCCCGCCCACGGCTCCCGCTGCCGGTGGTGTAGTGCGTCGCATGCGATGGACTCAGACGATGAATGAGAATTGCATGCGCGCCTACTACGAGGCTACAGAGGGGGGAACCCGACTAACCGCGTACCGTTCTAGGATTCTGCCTCTGTTTCACGCTCTTGAACCCGCCATCGCCGTATCGGAGCAACGACTAGCGGATCAGGTGCGGGTCATTCTACGTTCTAAACGTTTGGATGACTCGACACTTGATCGGCTTCGCCTGCAGGCTCTCTCGACTCGTGCAGCTTCCACCTCGGCGCGGGACCGGCCCGCCACGTCGCCGGATCCGGTGCCGACACCCGACCTGGCACCGGGGGCGCCGCGGGGTGATCCCAGTGCCGATGAGGAATATTTCGCGAGTCAGAGTGTAAGTACTGCAACTGATGAGCATCTGAGGAGGACTTTGGAAGAGACGATTATGGAATATCGCTCCACACCCAATTCTAGGCCACGGTTACCACGCTTGCCCATGAATAGACGCAATCTAGCGTTAATGGGAGCCCTAAACACTTTACTGGAGCCGTACATACGATCCAGTAAAGATTTAGACGATACGCACTCGATCATGTACTGCGGGGCCATCGCGGCGTGCCGTGTTGCTCGAGTCAAGTTTCCGGACGCTGACCGTGCACCTAGGACCGCCGGGGGTGTCCCCGCATGGCAAGTGCGGATCGAGCGTCGTATCGACTCGTTTAGGACTCTTATTGCAAAGCTGATCTGCTTCAGGGGGGGGAATAGCCGCCCCCGAGTAATGCGCTTTGTGAACCAGGCATTCGCGGGAACGGGCATCATGCCTTGCGACTACATGGCCAACCTCACAGAGCGCATTGACTTTCTGAAGCAGAAAGTTTATGCATGGGCAGGCCGTATCCGCCGCTACAGAGAGCGTGTGGATCGATTTCAACAGAACCGTCTCTTCCAAAGTGACCAAAGGAAGTTATACCGAAGGTGGGAGGGAACCGATCATCATTTGTCCGACGCGCATCTGCCGGATGCTACTGCCATGACTGATTTCTGGCGTAACATCTGGTCGGTGCCCGTCGGACACATCGAGGGCGATTGGATGAACGTTGTTGAACGTGAGTGCGAGAGCATCGAACCTATGGAGGCAGTTGCCATCAGCGCCGATGATGTAACTTGTGCCATCCGCCCTGCCCAGAACTGGAAAAGTCCTGGACCGGACGGATTGCACAACTTCTGGCTAAAATGGTTTCGGTGCTCCCACTCGCGATTAGCAGCGCAATTCCAACAAGCCCTTGAGCTTGGTTCCCTGCCTCCTTCCTTAACAACAGGTGTAACCTTCCTGCTCTACAAGTCCGGTAGTACCACGGAACCGAAAAACTACCGACTCATCACGTGCTTGCCTACACTCTACAAGCTCCTTACATCCATTTTGAGAGCAAAAATTAACACGCACATTGTTGCGAACAATGTTCTGGCCTCTGCTCAAAATGGATGTAGGGTTGGGTCCCGTGGTACTAAAGAGCTCCTCCTCATCGACATGACCATTTGCCAGCAAGTCCGGCGTAACAAAGGGGCCCTCTCCGCCGCTTGGATTGACTACAAGAAGGCCTATGATTCGGTGCCCCATTCATGGTTGAAGAGGGTCTTGGAGCTGTATAAAGTTGATGCAGCTTTAAGATCCTTTCTCGGCGCGTGTATGGGGCAGTGGACCACAGTCCTTCGTCAACCAGGAGGTGGAGATGACCCCTCTGGCCCGCAGGACTTCATAAGGATCGAGCGAGGCATATTCCAGGGTGACAGTCTGAGTCCCTTATGGTTCTGCTTGGCTCTGAATCCCCTCAGCACCCTGCTGAAGGATTCAGGACTAGGTTGTCGGCTTCGGAGAGAGGGTGAAGTCATTTCTCACCTTATGTACATGGATGATCTCAAATTGACAACATTTCATATTTTTTAGTCCTAGTTTTTATTGTCTGTTTTGAAAGAACTCAATATTAAAAGATACACGTATTTTTTTATTTTTCAAAAAATTTGCTATTTTCGGGCGAAAATCCCTTTTTATTACTACTTCGAGCAGAAAGAGCGTAAGTTACAAACGTCAAAAATCAGCTCAATGACGTCACAAGTGATGTTTCATACACGTAAGAAAACGACGAAGAACGGTAACAAGTGTCAAATGTCAATGCCAAACACAAGTGACATTCCAAACACAAGATATTTTTGGTTATAGTGGCAGCTCTGAATCAGCTACGTGACGTCACTTCCCCTTTAAACTATTTTTAAGATTTTAAACAAAAATATTGCGAAATAAAATATAAAAAATATATTTTTGTGATCTACGTGCGTATATCTCGAAATGGTTTTCGATTTAGGGACATCGAAAAATTTGAAACGTTGTCAATTATTTGCGCCAAATAGCCAAGACTTGTTGGAGCTACTGCGAACCACAGAAGTTTTCAGTAGTGCCATCAATATGGAGTTTGGTGTCGATAAGTGTGCGGTTATGCATGTGCAGCGGGGGAAAGTAGTAAATTCAACAAATTTACAGCTTTCTGAGACAATGTCGTTCAGATCTATCTCGGAAGCAGAAACCTATAAATACCTTGGTATGTCACAGTCTTTGGGTATTGAAGATATGGGAATTAGACAGGCGGTGAAGGAGCGCTTTTTCAGCCGGCTCACAAAAGTACTTAACAGTCTTTTGTCAGGAGGCAACAAAGTGCGCGCCTTCAACGCCTGGGTAATGCCCATACTCACATACTCCTTTGGCATACTAAGGTGGACTCAGACCGAGCTGGACGCCCTGGATCGAAGGGTCCGTACACTGCTTACCACACATCGAATGCTACACCCGCGCTCATCAGTTATGAGATTGTACATCCCGCGGAGGTGTGGGGGCCGCGGCTTCTTAAATGCCAAAAACCTCCACAACCACGAGGTGTACAATCTTAGAAACTATTTTCTTAACAATGAGTGCGGGATGCATCGTGATGTGGTGGCAGTAGACCGGAACTTCACGCCGCTCTCCTTGGCAAAAGAGAACTGGCGCAGACCTGTGGTACTAAGCACCGAGGACCGCAGGGCGGTATGGAAGAGCAAGGAGCTACACGGGCGGTTCTACAAGGCCCTCACGGGACCTGACGTAGATCTGCTCGCGTCGGTGAACTGGCTACGATTCGGAGACCTCTTCGGAGAAACCGAGGGTTTTGCCTGTGCAATTGCTGACGAGGTTATCATGACGAATAACTACCGGAAATATATCCTGAAGGACGGTACGGTCGACATTTGTCGGGCATGCCGCCGTCCCGGTGAGTCACTCAGGCATATTATTTCCGGTTGTTCTCAGATTGCTAACACCGAGTACTTGCACAGACATAACCTCGTAGCCAGTATTAAACACCAGCAGCTTGCTCTTCAATACGGCCTTGTGGACGTCGAAGTGCCATACTATAAGTACACAACTGCACCAGTTCTCGAAAATGGTCGTGCCACGCTCTATTGGGATCGACCTATCATCACGGACAGGACTATTGTAGCCAATAAGCCTGATATCGTGCTGGTAGATCGATCGCAGCGCCGGGCTGTGCTCGTCGACGTCACCATCCCCCATGATGAGAATCTCGTGAAGGCCGAAAAGGACAAGTCCAGTAAGTACCTCGACTTGGCCCACGAGATAACCGCCATGTGGGATGTTGACTCGACGATCATAGTCCCGATAGTCGTTACAGCGAACGGTTTAATAGCGAAGAGTCTCGACCAACATCTTAAGAGTCTCTCGCTAGATGGCTGGATCAAGGGTCAGATGCAGAAGGCGGTAATCCTGGACACGGCGCGGATAGTCCGTCGGTTCCTCTCTCTGCGACCTTAACCACCGGCAGCTTGGGCCCGCCCCGTTGCCGGCGGCACCCTAGGTTAGGTTTTTATAATGTGTTTATATTTTATATTGTTTTCGTATGTTGTATTGTATTTTACTTTTATAACCATATTATATCAACCTAACCTAAGAGAATATTAAAATAAAGGAAATAATAATATACCGTACCATGACTTTTCAAGTACCGTCAAATGAAGTAGATAGTCCATCACGCTCGTTCCAACATATGTGTGCGAGTGTATGTAGACTGTGTTATCTACGTATCGAATAAACGCTAACGTAAGCCTTAGGTACTTGCATCATCGTCATATCAGCCGAAAGACGTCCACTGCTGAACATAGGCCTCCACCAAAGATTGCCACAATGACCGGTCCTGCGCCACCCGCATCCAGCGGACTCCTGCGACCTTCACCAGGTCATCGGTCCACCTTGTGGGGGGCCTACCCACGCTACGCCTTCCGGTACGTGGCCGCCACTCAAGAACCTTCCCGCCCCAACGGCCATCGGTTCTACGCGCAATGTACTTGCATGCTGAGAAAAGTTCCATGAATTTCACCTAAAATCTCGCAGTATGCCTGGAACCGCTGATTGCCAATGGCATAATCGCAGGTCAAGTAATTTTGGTTCAAAGGTGGGAATATTTACAAGTGACTTGTTTGACTTTATATCACTTTCTAACATGCAAAGTTCTTACCTAAATAAGTACACAACATTCCGACCGTATGTCGTATTGTTTTGGATATGACGTCTGATAAAATCATTCTCTCAAGCCAGTAAACTTAACTCGTACCTACATTACGTGTCGTTTCTTTTAGCATACTATGTTTTATTTTTCTCTAAATAAACCTGTATAACTCGGTATATTATAAACAGGGATCGGAATAATGTGCGACATTGTTCGCAATAATATGGACATGACTCCAAAGTTGATTGAATAATTAATCATTTAATAATTTTCAGAAAATTACCTATTAGACACCGGTAACAATTAAAACCTTTCTAAATAGTCACCTTAAACCTTCGATATCAAAATTCAAAAATTTATTCGTTTAGGTAATTATTAATTTAATCAACTTGGGAGTCATGTCCATATTATGGCGAACAATGACGCACATTAGTCCGATCTCTGATTATAAATAAAGTTAACCATGATATTTAATTTTAATTGATTGAAGAGGTAGAACATTTTATCCAAATCAGTCCAGTAATTTATAGATTCATAGCTTTCTCCGAAATTTTCCTACTGCCCTACACCTATAGATTTTTTGTGTTGCCGTCCTTGTGTGATATGTACCTATTGAATGTCTATAAAAGGTTTTTTGTAAACAGATTCAAGGTATTTCGGTAACCTATTATTATGTATAGATAGAGTAGCCGGTATAGTTAACCTTCACATTAGGCAGCCATTAAGCAAGGTGTGTAATTGTCCCAGGTGAATATAATTGCCATAATTCATAACTATGCGTTTGACAACGAATATTAAAATAGGGCACTTGTCACGCGCCGGGGAGTGTGAGTGAAGTTCTATAATTCTATAGGACAGGATATCTGTATTGACATTTTCATCTGTTACCGAGGATTCTGCTTGGAACACAGTACAGATTTGACCTCTCCGTGCGTTGAAACTCTACGCAAGCGGATACTTTTATGATGGTTTGCCTAATGCTCGTAGCTCAGTAAGCGAAGGGGAGAATAGTCCTGGGATACGAAATAAATATAACATGCACCCTTGTCAAACTCTTTAAAACATCATATGTGCTTATGTAGTCCATAGGCACTTGTTACTTTTTATTTGGTCGTTTATCGGGGGCGCATGCGCGAATCTCGCCGCGCCCATCTCCCGCGCTTGTCAACAATGCCCGGCTCTATTTACCAACGCTTGCGGAAGGCAACGTTTGGTTCGATGAACCAGTATACGTATGACCTGAAGGCCCGCTGTAATTTATACGCGTGGAGATTAAACTTATAGTGGTTTGTGTTGCGAATGCCAGTTTGAATTCTGTTCGCGATAGAAACAACAGGGTAGCTCTAGCTACAGTTCAGTATCAGTGCAACCGCGGTAGACGCCGCGCCGTCCCCACCCGCCACGCACGGTCTATGTGATCTCATTTCCTATCTCATATCCAGACATATTTATGTGAGTCTATTTATATATTGATGTATTTATTGTGTGCGTGCATGCTTTATGGCCCGAGGTATTTTAAGAGCACATCCTAGCCGTTACGATTTTTTGGGAATGGGTTTCCGAGTTTCTGCTATATGATTATGGTCCCCTTATTCAATTATTTTGAATAAATTGGGGAAATTCGAATAATCATTGGCTTTAGGATTATTTAGTAAATATTTTGTACTAGGTACAAAGCCGTATACCTACATAATACTTATGCAGCCAGGAGGAGCACTTCTGTTCCTCCTAAAAGGGTAACAAAAACAAAGAAGACGCTTGGGGTTGAAAAGCGTTCTCAAGCGATAGCAAGAAAGTACCCAAAACAATGTGTTCATTTTATGGCTAAACTTACTGCATTTTCTGTGATGATAGTTCTTAATTCCTGTGAACTGACCTTATACGTACCTATGACCTGTCGCCATCGTATATGTATATCTGAACGAACAAGGTGCCCCCAAACATCGTAACACGATTCTTTATCATGGTGTTATAGTCTATCTCGTAACATAGTATACCGCATAATTTGATATTTATGAGCATCTGGCATTATATACAAACATTACAGAGACTACAAGCTAAGCTTTTTCTAGAGTTATAATTATAACTTTATGATTACATGGCATGGGAGCTGCGTCGTAATTGTTGATGTACTTAGGTACTAAGTATATTTTCAAATTTTCCTTGCGATAAATCGTTATCATTATCAGCTTTACGAAATCATCATTAATCTTGCAATTTATTGATAAGTTTAACGGTAGAGTACACCGTCACAGTGGATGCACACGGATAACATAACACTATGTTAGCTTAATTTATGTGCGCATCTATCTCAAAGCCCGCCTAAGTATATGAATAAATACTATAATATTTATCTACATCACATACCTACAGTTGCTAGTGAGATAAGTTTTTTCGAAATTGTTATTTAGAATCTAACACTTTGTGTTTTTGGTAATTAAAAACTATATTGTTTGTGTACAGTTAATTTAGTAGATATCTCACGACCCACGACCAGGTAGACTCGTTAAATATCAAAATAAGTGTAAACTTTCATGTCTAAAGTTTTGGTAACTTTGGAAAAATCTTTAGGTACCTAAAAATATTCTTGTAGTACCTACCTCGAGAATGTTCCAACCAAACAATAATAACATTATAATTAACTCTCGTTAAATAGGATAAACAGACGAATACAAAGATGTGCTTAATCTTACCTATACTTTTTTGTGATAGTTATCGGAAGGTTACGTTTTTTTTAATTGACTGTATTTTTGTTGTCAATCTACAATGTAAGATATAATATACCTATACATATACCTAGCTAAAAGTTATAAATTGTTTGAAAACCTTGATGATCGGCAATCGCTGCAGCAATCTCCTTAGACGATGCTATGATGTCATTCGTACGTGTTTACGATTCTACACTCGTAAAGTGCACACAGTTCATCTTAAAATCCATTCATCGGAGCAGCACAAACTACCATGGAATCAGTTGTCAGATTTCAATTACTTATGTAAATGTGTCTAAATTCAAACTGATGACCACTCAGGAACTATGTCAAAGTAACACTATAATATAAATCAAATTATATGAAATCTAACATGGTGAATGGTGCCGTGTGGTGACGGCAGTAAGAATACATTTGTCACCACCCCAACTCCTCCTGCGGGTGTCGTAAGAGTCGACTAAGGGATTGAAGTGTCACTGACCATTCTACAAGATTGATGATGGGCAGCAGCGTCATCCTAGTGGACACATTACTGCGATCGCCAATCCGCTTGCTCAGTATGGCGATCATGGGCATTTACCTCTTAATACGTCTATACACATACTTAGTTAATAGGAGAGGTTGATGATGAGGAGAGAGGCTGATGATAGTAGATAGACATCAAAGTCGTGTAAATATATTTTTGGCAACTAAGCCGTAATTATATCTTTGACTTCGACTGTACACGAAACCAAATGGAACCCTAGGCCACTCTAGAACCCTGTCAAAATGACAAGTAGTAAGATGTTTCTTAGAATCTGATTGATAACGTTACTTTGACATGGTTCCTGAGTGACATAGGGTTCAAATTGATTGACTGTACCTACACTATCGTAAATAGATGATGTAGGTATACTTACCGAACTATCGATATATTTGTCTACTTCAGTTACAACAAAGTATTTGACTGTACCTAAACAATACAAACGAAAGCTATTTTGAACATAATCAGCAAGATCTTTTCTAAATTTTTTTTTTTTTGGTATGTGTGGTCCGACACGCGTTTGGTTATTTTTAAATGAAACGTTAGAGGGGAAAATCTTAAAATATTTACATAAGTAATAGTAGTACCGCGTACAAAATACTTAACTCGGGACGTCTGGAATAATTTAAATTAATTAAATCAAATTATACTGTACGAAGTAAATACAAATGCAGAGTGTAAATTAGGTACCTATTAGGTAGTTACCTATTGCCGATGTAACTAAATTCTTAAGTTCCAATTAACGGAGCACTACGACAGTTAAGTAAGGCTATGTACGCAACACACTGCAGACTAGACGTGTGCGCCGATCTAAAAATGATCGGCGGCGGCGTTCGCTGAAAAGTCGGCGGCGGCGGCGTGATTTCGGCGTGAAAACGGCGTCAAGGTCACATGAATAAAAAAGCGGAATTTGATAGTATCTTTGTCATAATTTAGATGAATACAATATAAATGTTCATCAAACACCACCACTGACCACCTTATCCAACACATGATCAGTACATATCAGTTTTCTCTTCCTACTATGTCCTAAACATAATATTTTCAACAGTACCTAACTGGGTTTGGTCTAGCCCTATTCACATTAGGTCTCCCAAATGCCCTATCATAGCATGCTATAAGGATAAATAGGACGCAGCCATTGGATTCCACCTCTCTTTACCAGGTGATCGTTCCATCATATTGGGAGGCATCCTACGCTGCGTCGACCAGTCGTATATGCTTGCCACTAAAAAATCACTTGCCCCACCGGTAGTTTTGCGAGTAATGTATGTCCAGCCCACTGCCACTTCAGTTCATCGATTTTTTAAGCTACGTTGGTGCTTCCAGTTCTGCGGCTCTCATCTAGGGTTTGCAACATCCGTCGATTTTCAGGATCCGGATAATGCGGATATCGAAAATCAGCGGATCCATCGGACTTCGGCTAATACGGATCCATTGCAAATACATGAACGCTTTTTTTTATATTGGTACAACAAAGTGGCTCCACTCCACCTGATCGTAAGTGAAAAGTAGAGCCCTAATCGCAGCGGCAACGAACAGGAGACCAGCAGTAACCTGTCAGTTGCCACCGCCTTGCTGGCCCGCTTGATGCTTCTTCTCAGGCTTGTTTCATTTTCATTAAGTTATAGTGTTTGGCCTTATTTAGATTTAACGCTGAAATAATAGTTGTTCAATTTACATTTTAACTACATATGAATATTCACAAAAATGATACTTACAACTACAAAATTCTCCATATAAACGTACATCTTTTAAACTTTTAACATTCTTAATCGCAATAAGATCTGCCCTAGTATTTAAATGAGCCAAACCTGAGGGCCGAAGACCCGATGGCAAGGCGTCAAACCCGCGAAGGCCGAAGGTCCGGAGTGTCACGATTTCAGTGCTCTCTAATACAATTACGCTTCCCAACCGTCTTAACGCCAGCGAAGGCTGCAGACTCATCTCACGCAGAGGCGCGCAAACATGTCTCTGTATCTAAATAGATAGCGAAGGCCCAGTTTCGCGTAAGGGTGAAGGCCTGGAGCTTCCCACAGAGGCATGCCAGGTGACGAGGCTGAAGGCCGAGCTGCCAGATCTTAGCGCTCCCATGCTACACAATGGTTTAGTGTGACACTCTGTGGCCCTCCGATTCGTTGCGATCCCTTGCGAAGGTCGAAAGCCGAACTCCACTTAGGGCTGCACAGAGGCGCGCCAGCACGCCTCACTCGTACTCATTGGGTGGTTATCTATGGTTTCAGCCAATATAACTTTATACGTAGTTATCAAACCGAAGTTGATGACAAGCCCATCCCATTCCAGTCCAAAATCTTGAAAACATCTTCCAAAGCAATAGTAAACAGTTTTGGGGACAAGTCACCTCCCTGTCTTAATCGTCGCTGCAATGGTCTGGATTTCGAATACCGGTCTTTAAGACGAACTAGGGGGGTTACCATGACCTCCCAATGCGATTCAGTTTAGGACCTAAACTGAATCACGATGTGTCAGTTGCTTAGAATAACTGTCAAAAATTGGCTAGCCGAACGTAAACTGAATTGCACTTAAAAGGTCATGGTTTGAGCCTACTTGGCTTACTTGTTCTACTGTTTGTTGGTTGGTTGTTCTTTAGACACATAGCCCGCTAACCTGGAGAAGACCTCCAAAAACTTTGGAAAGAAAAGGTCGAGAGGTAGGAGCCCCATGCGCTAGAGAGACCAGATCCGCACCTCACTCAACTTTCGGGTTGCTGAAGTGATCCACGCTGCGTAAAATTGGAGTGGTTGATGGAAGATCGTGAAAGAGAAATTGATTAGTTGATAAGTCACAACCCCCAGAAATGGGTTATCAACGCAATGAAGAGTAGTCTACTTGCTACCGCTGAAGATGATGTAGTACAGCCTAGGACTCGATCAATTCAAATGCTTCATAGACCACGAATACGAACGCGAACCTGAGGGGCAAGTTACACCTTACGCTATACCTCTCTCGCTATACCTCTAAGCTATACCTCTCGGTATATTCTGACGTTGCTTGTGTATGTGATTTACGGTGCTAAAGCTTTTGATGATGCTGGAAGTTGTCGAGCCTAAGAACCTACGGGTAATGAGTGATAATAGGTACTCGAAAGCAAACTAATAGGTTGACAGTAAATTCCCTACATAAGAGCATTACATAAATACATAAAGCAAATACGAAGCTTAGTGTGTAGTATTTAGCTCACAAGAAATAACTCTGTTATTCAGTCAAGGCCACGCCGATTTCACGCCGACCATTAGTCGGCGGCGGCGGCGTGGCAAAAAAGGTCGGCGGCGGCGTGACGCCGGCGCGGCGCACACGTCTACTGCAGACTACTAATAATTGGTACCTTTGTATTCCACTAGGGTTTTCAATCGAACGGATTATCTTCTGGGTACGGGCAGAGAAAGTGCCGTGCATTAAAGCCGTAAAGCTACGTATAATCTCCGATATAGAAACTTGCAAGGCCGTTTACATTCAGTCTGCTTTTTCGCACGATATTTTCACTTTCCAGATTTCCCTCCATTTGTAGCGAGCGGTAAAGCTAACCAGATAATATTATCTACATTAGTGAAAAGGCTTATAAAACGTAAGCGTAATCGAAAATGTGGTTTACTTTCGTATACCTATACTTGTTTAAAGTTCAAACTCGTAGTACTTAATTATGATAACAGAGTATTTAGCGGGTAACACCACGTCCCAGAAACTGGTATTATATGCAATAAAAAATAAATGTCATGGGGCAATCGTACACTAATCAATTTAATCCCACGGCAAGCTCAATACATATAATGTACTACATAGTTGAACATTTTTCGTCCGATGTTGTTACCCTTTTATTACTTCTATGTTTTTGTTAGTTTTCAATTAACTTACCTATTCTAATATATTTACCTACGCCAAATGCTGGGTGATTGTGATGTACCAAATCAATAACACTACCACAATTTATATCCACTCCAATCGAACAATAAATAATTTGAATTTGTATGTGTAACTGACGTGTGGACTAATTAACAGTGGAATACATTTGAAACCACATCTAAACTCTTACCTGTGGTAGTCATACGTTTTATTTAATAGCTTTAAATATTTAGGTACTTTTGATAATTTTAATATAAGCTGATAATGAAAGCGTTTTTATTAAACGAACTAAATATTTACTCATTACAGTGATCGGTTTTTTGGATTCCCCCGGCGGGTCTCCTATAGTAACTTGAAAAATAAACTTTGATTATTTATACGTATTTCCATGCAATTTGCCATGTTACTGTTCATAATGTAATATAATAGTAGGTATTAATTTTCTTTATAGTCACACCCGTAAGTTTTTTTACGAGAAATCCCGCGAGGGTGAATCCAAAAAACCGATCACTGCTCATTACCTTTAGCCTTGTTCCTCGTTAAAAACAAATAGGCTTCGTAATATTTATTTTATTCCATCAGGTTAAGGGCCCAGAAAACATCTTCATATTTAGAAATGAAATACAGACCTAACTTACCTTGAGGTCATGGCATCGCATTATTCACATTCGTCCTTGTGTTATCATTAGGCTAGCATACAAAATAATTAAATTTACAACGCTACTCACGTTGGACCTTAGGTACTACTCATAAACTCATTATTCAATACTCTTAAACAAACAATAGTCTTCATTGATTGATGATTCATTTAGATTAATCATTATTATTAAGACTAGTCATGAATTTGACTAGTATTTTAATGACAAGAAAAATATATAAGCGTTCAAATTAGGTATAGGTATGTAGTATGTAGGTATTGTAGGTACCTACATAGTATTTTTCTATAGTCAACGAACTTGATGAAACAAAGGTAGGTACGATATGGGTATTTAGTCAGATGTTTTAGTTACTAAAATATTGGTACAGTACCTACTTAATAATTGCAAACATCCCAATAATCGATACCCTGCTGTCAAATTGTTGTTGAAATTTTGATTGCAAATGTCGATGCGATGTGGTTGTGTCGGGCATTGGCGTTTGGCGCCCCTACGAAAAACTAATTCTTAAATAATATTTTCATTTAATGTATGTATGTACCTATATATGTAAATTATTTATTGTACAGTACACAAAACATAGGTAAAAAAATACACCGAACAATTAGAAACAGGTACAAAGGCGAACTTATCCCTGTAAGGGATCTCTTCCAGTTAACCTTTTATAAAAAAAGTGAACTATAATATGAAACAAGAGATAGACAAACAATAATGTGTACAGTGGTAAACGTAATTTTAACCTACTATGCTGCTTTAATTTTTCGAAACGTCGTAAGGTATCTACGGCAGTCGGTTTAATTAAAAATACGATAGAATCCTCATGTAAGAGCTAAAGAAGTGCCTACAGTCTATGAAAGAATGAAATTTATTGTTATTAACTAATAATTAAGTATTATTCAACTCAATTGTCTAAACATAAATTAATCTACATATGTACTTTCAAATGCATTTAGGTATCATGGTGATTTACCCTTATGTTGTCTAACTAGATTTTGCTCATTAATTTTTGCTTTGTCTTCAAATTTGACGCTTCTATAAATATCCTCATATACCTACAAAATAAAACAACTTAGGGTAAGTGCTCCAGTGAATGAACACTTAAGGAAATTTTCAACTTAATTTATTTTTTGTGGCTGGGAGCAATAATGAAGTTTAAATATGAATGTTCTTATAGAGTAAACCACTATTGTAGTTTTCTAAAATCAATTTTATTTTGCATTAGTGCTGCACAGTTTTAAATTATAGCTAACTGTAGGGGATAAAATGGAAAATCACCAGTGAATGAACACAAAATTCTAGTAAATGAACAAATGAAACCAATGAATGAACTACCTTAAAAATAATGTATTAAAATGAAAAAAGTACTCTATTTTTAATTGGTAGTGCTAGTAATATTCGATAATTCAATTTGAACTTTAATGAGACATAATAACTATAAACATAATTAAACGACATCATTTACAGTTCCACATTTCTGCGTATTCTGGGAAAGTTCAATTAACTCTTCAGTTACCATTGAAGAGTGACCTTATATGTCGCTTTCGTTAAAAAGTAAACTGGGATCATTCTGCATATGAAGTGCTACTTGAATACTTTTGATTAACCAAAGATCTGTCTATGTTTGTTTCTTCAGTGGCATGAATTTGGACAATTTCGGTGATGTAAATAGCGTTGATTTTAAGATATTAAAACTGGCACTTGATAGTTCACTAGTTGCAACAGCTTTTAGAGGTTTGTCGAGAGATTCTTGGTCATATTGGAATTATTTATACAATTATTTTAAATTAACCTTTTCATGTCTTAAAACCAGACAAAATACGAAATAAATGATTTAGTTCATTCACTGGTTTTCGCAATCCAATTAATGAACTAACTGTGTTTGCGGTAGTTCAATAAAAATTTAATATATCTAGTATTGTTCGAACACTGGCCCTTTGCTAGACAGCATATTTCTATTAAATTCAAAGAAAACCAAATCTTATAGCAACCACTAAAACGTAAGATATGGAACAAACAATAAATCACGCAATTCCAGTGAATGAACTCCCCCGTTCGGTCACTAGGTTTAAGCCATTTTGAGTTCTAGTTATAGAACACTGGATCAAAAGCCACTATTTGAAACGAAATCACATTAAACTATACTTTAATAGCATAATCATAACCTTCCGGTTTAAAAAAAACACGCACTGTACCTGGGAGATGCACGAAACGCACACAATAACACATTAAACACAACGTACGCTTGCCTAAATCCTTATAACACCTCCATATAAAAAACGAACCTGCGCAACGTGCCCACTTTAGATCATCGCCACTTGGACACTGATGCATATGAGGTGATGTAAGTGCTACCAGAACTTGACAAATAATATTCCTACCCGAAAAAAAATATAACGCGTAGTAGAAATGTACAGAAAACTTATTTTACGAAAAAAACTTGTATTTTGTTCGTTCACTGGATTTGTTCATTCACTGGAGAACTTACCCTATGTTTTTAACCTTGAACGACTCGAGCGATAAGTCACACGTCTGTTGCAAGTATAGGTATGTACTTTGCCGTGTTCAGATTAGCGAATATCGATTGTAGTTGCAGATTTAGTAAAGAGAGGGCTATTTCGGCACCCTTGGCTGTGGCTGTTCCTTAGCGGACCCTATTTCGGCACCATGAGTCACGGTCGGCAAATAGCGTTTCGTAATGGGCTGACGTCAGACCTGTCGAGTGGGTCACGCATGGAATATAATAATATCATCTTGTAATAGATAAGTTGGTATTATAATAGATATAATGTTAGAATTGAAATCAACGTATTTGTGCATTTAGAATACCTACGTATTTTCGAGTCAAGTTTGCAAAGTGAAAAAGCGGTAAAACCGAAACTCTCCATAAATCTACGTAAGTAAAAAAAAATTGACCCGGGTAAAGAGAAACAGTTTATAGCTTGCCCAGTATCAGTCCGTTTTTGAAATGTTAGGAAAAGTAATAGTAACGATCAACACAAATGCGTACGTAGTTACATAATGTAAATACATATTAGGTTGAGTGGAATTAATAAATTAATATTGATTTCCTGAGTATTTGCTATAATTGCTTAAAATGAGGATTACTAAATATCTAACAAGCTTCTAAATTATACATTTAGGTATGGTATAGACAACACAATGCAGTTTTAGATCACGGGCATATCTACGTATCTATATATATACTTACTTACTTAGTTCACTCTTCGATAAATTAAATAATCATAACATAATGCACTGCATTTCAACGATTGCAGTTGCAGTGTTTACAAAGGTTCTGCAATTAATAATTTCTCGGGCACGTGGGAATGAGCGCGACACAGCCCAACTATTCTCTAAACATGTACCTGTCGTTCGAATAAGTTTGATCCCGTTATTCGTAACAACCACGTATAATCCGAGATCAGACTATATCGGCCGCAAGAGGTCAGCTCGACGTCGCCGGACGATGGTGTTCACATCACGACCCAGCGCGGCCTGCCCGAGTGCGATGGCCGGAATTGCATAAATATGGGCCAAAGCGAAGTAGGTCGGAGAAGGTGGCACTAATAAACCACCGTCACGCAATCTACGAGTATAAAGTACCTACTTGCAACATTTAAACATCGAATAAGCGAGCCTTAGTTAAGTGCTCCTGTTGAATATAGACATAAATGCTTAAAAACCCCATTTAGTCTATTCAAATGCTTGACCTTCCCTTGTGGTAGAATAGGGTACGCATTGCGACGTTTCTTTGAAAACTTTTGAACAAAGAAATTTATAAACGTCTGAAGCCTTGGTGGTGCAATAAACAACCTTCGCATTTAACAAAACAAATATTTTTCGACATCCATTCAATAAGTTTGCTTACATTAGGTACCTTCATGAGACATAAAACTCTATGTGTAGCTACGAATGGTAAATAGTACATTAAAAAATAGGTACATTCCAGTGCCCTAGTTGTGCATCGCCTACAGTCATGACCATGAAGTAACAAAACATAATAAAGTCGCTCTTAATTCGGGTAGCACAGGATATTTTAAAGCTGATTAGGAAGTAAGTAGTACTTTAGCCGAGATTTGTTATCAGTCAGTGCGCTAAACCGAGCAAAGAGATACTCGTAACATAAGCCCTCCTGAAACGAAGACTGTAATATATTTATGTATGCTTTACACTACATGACTCATAATAGTCATCATATTTGCTCTTTATATGAGGTCCTATATTACACAAATAAACATTGCGAAGGATAGGTACATGGTATGTACACAGCTACTGAATACACATAGTATAGGCGGAATAGGTGCGAGTATATGCAGGGACCGAGCCACCTTGATCTCTAAGGTCAGATCATTTAGTCTAGATTTATAAGTATTAATGGGTGAGCACCCACAATCCTGTGGAGGTGTAATAGCATATTGTTACAGCCCCCGCGTGCTTGTAAAGTCATTTTAAATTACACGTTTGTTTTGTTTGACGCCGAAATACAGTACTTGATTCCAGTTTTCCTGTTTTACGGATAAAGTACCTAGACACTCGTATTTTTCTTCTCAATCTGTGGGTAGACTCTATGACATCATTTTAATTCAAGTAGTTTTCAATGAGTAGTATTTCTAACTCTTTCATAGGTAGGTAATGCAACTAGAAAATAGGTCAATTGGTTTGATTTCCGCGTGTTCCATTTTAGGTATTCCTTTGCAACCGAAAAGTCGGGATTTGCTAACTTAATAATGAACTCTATTGACTTTTTTATAATTGAAAATTAACTGAAATTAACTGTCACGATCGTATCAACCCGGCTGTAGAGGGGTATGTGTGTTTCGCTTTGAGGTACGTTACCTACGTTTACATATTGCCGATTTTTTCAACGGGTTAGGTTGATAGCATAGGATAGGCGTGTTGCAGGACAGTAACGGAGACTACCAAAACACGTAAAAATCTTTGGCTAAGTATTTTTAATACCGGCCCCTAGGCGGTTCCGATAAATCGTGGATTGTTGTCGTCAACAATTGTATTTAATAATAATTTACTAAGTATATAGGTACCTACCTCTGTCACAGATGTCTGAAAAGGAGGTGTCTTTTGGAGATTTTGTCTAATGTTAACACCGTTACAGCTGCGTTTTGTCACATATGCAAATGAATAGAGTGAGTTACAGGAATCTCTACTAGTGTGAGCATTATCAACAAATTTGCAAAACATTTCGTCGGCAAGGTCGGTGATGTAATTGCCGTTTTTAGCGGCTTGCTGTGATCCGCGACTCTCGGTTCTATTCCGATGGGTAGATAGAGGCAAAACCGTTCGCATTTGGTTATTTCGAATGACATCACTCCCGAACCGCGGTTTTTAATACATTATTACCTTGACGTTGGTAATGCTTGGTATGTTTTTGTAATACAATACTTCCTTGCACTCTAAAATCGTAAACACAATGTTACCTTCATGTCATTGATAACAAAAATTATCTTATCATCAATCAGTACAGAATATAAAAAATGTAAGACATTTTAATGTGTCGTTTGTATTTCAATCAAATCAAGTAGGTAAGTAAGACTAGATTGACCTTATAGTACCTATTAGGTACATTTTTTCTAACATGTTATCAAAAAAAATATATTAGAAAAAATAGGTACCTAGGTACTTAATTATAGGTAAGTACCTACGTCATTATTATATGTCACAGACCATTTTAGAAGATGTTAAGATTATGCAATAAAATAAGAATTGGTATGAAAAGAATATAACGCTAACGAGAACGTTCATTAGAGACCAATCGAAATTCCGTTATATATCGGCGGCTTAAACAAGTGTTTTAGGGCTCAGTAATCAGTATCACACGTCATGTCTGCCTGTCATGGCCTCATGAATTCATGACCCTTTTTGAAATGTCACTTCACATTACCTACACTACAAGGAATCAAAACTTCGTTCTAATGCCAGTTGAACTAGAAATAATGAAAATTGGCTAGAAAGAAAACCGGGAACTTCTACGTACGTGGAAGGTCAGCTGCTCTTCTTTAATTAAATATTGATGCAATAATCGTGGTATTGTATGCCATCGGTATACTCTTCCTTTTTAGAAGTTGCTGACAATGTAATCAAACTTTGTATTAAAAATTTGTTTTATTTCCTACGTAATAGAATATTAAAATATTATATAATCGTGTTACTCGCGTAATTTAAGTCGATGATTGCTCGAAATGTTTCGACCCATTAAGAGGATTCTCGTTCGGAGCACACTCGGTCAAAGCCCGACGTAGGTACTTTACACGTCACGCTTAGTACCTATACGTCAGCGCTTGACTTGCAATATTTGCCCAGTTTTGTTTTAAATTATCTTTTAAACGATTTTGAATAACTGACGTTATCTTACATTATTATCTATACCAATTAAATTACTATGTTACAAAAACATCTACATACATAAATCTCCTAATGCTTAATTCAATTTCATAGGTATCTACCTAAAAATTCGTAAGCCGGAACAAAATCGAAGTTTTCCCCCAAACGAAGAGTTATTACGATTTCTCGTATGCTAACTTCAATGCGGTCACATCTCCTCAATTCGGGTACCTAAAATACGTCACACGACGCAATAGCCCTACCATGAGTTGCAACTACTATTCGGTTAACTACGTTTACTTTCTATTCGGCTCGCTCGCGCCAATACGCAACTACGCGGCAGTTTGTGGTAGGGCTACAGCACGCTCTGAGCATTGTTTGTGGGTCCCGCGTAAACTATGTATGAAAATATAAAATGACCTACTTTTTTCTGTTCACAGCCAACATGGCAGAAGCCCAGGACTCCGTAGAGCAGGTGACGCAGGAGGTGAAGGCCGTCAAGCTCGAGAACGGTTCCGCGCCGGGCGCGACCAACGGAACCAAGTCGGAGGACAATGCCGTCTCCTTTAAGGTACCGTGTATTGTATCTGCAGGACAATGGGTACTTAGTTTTATGGACTCAGAGACAGATTCAAATAGGCTTGTATTCTAAATTCCCTCTGTTCAGAATCAAGACGTGATTTTACGAAATTTGGGGATTTGCAATTCGATCCGACACTTGTCGAATCGGCTCCCGAGTGTCTCATCATTATCATCATCCGATCCCGTCATTTATTTTCATCATCATCATCATCAGCCTATGATAGTCCACTGCTGGACGTAGGCCTCTCCTATTAACTATGCGTATAGACGCATTAGGAGGTAAATGCCCATAATCGCCACGCTGGGCAAGCGGATGGCGATCGCAGTAATGTGTCCACTATGATGACGCTGCTGCCCATCAACAATCTTTTATTAAATAATGGTAAGTGACACTTCAATCCCTTAGTCGACTCTTACGACACCCGCAGGAGGAGTTGGGGTGGTGACAAATGTATTCTTACTGCCGTCACCACACGGCTACACACCACACGGCTCATTTATTTTATAAAACCCAAATTATTTTGGACTTTTTGGTAACGCGCATGATACGGTAATAGTTTACCATCACACGATAAGGATATTATCAACCTGAAATTTAACCAAGGACCACAGACAAGTAAATAATAAAGACTATGCTATGAATCTAGAATGTAGGGCATTTTCATGATCATTCATCATAAATATTCGAATATGACGTCACTTCACTTAGGCAATAATAAACACAATAAAAGTGCACTAGCATCAACTCGTGAATAAATAATTTACATATACGTACGGTACCTATAGTAGACTGTAGTACAGTCGACGTCAAAGATATCGTTACGGTTTAGGTGCCATATAGTTATTTGTTTTACTAGGGAGCAAAGTGATTGTTTAACTCTCGTGCAAATATTGAAACCCGAGCAAGTGAAAGATTCCAGAATTTGAACCACGAGCGCAGAGAGTGGTTCATAAAATGGAATCTTGAGCGATGCGAGGGTTTTAAGGCACGAGAGTTGAACAAGCTTTGCTGCCGAGTGAAACACAACATTTTTCACCACACTAAAGCGAGGAAACATGCGAAATAAAACTCAAACATAACAAATTAGTAAGTATTTATTTGCAAGTCCTCAACTTCCAAAAAATAAACAAATCAACAAATAATAAAACAATAACCTCAAATATTTATCTTGGCGTGGCAATGCTTAAAAATTCAGGATAATTCCAAAATGAGACTCATGTAGTTATTGGCGATTTTTCTGTGATTTTCGGAATTATCCCTCTTTCGCATCTCGCGAATTTAAAACTTGAAAATTAAGAGTGAAAGAAAACAAAACACGACCGAACTCGTTTAAATTTTAAAAGAAAAAATATTCGGATGCGTTCTGAAATTTGCATAGTGTCAACACTTTCATTTTCCTATTGTTTTTATTTGTCGTATTTTTGAACTTTTAATTAAAAGCCTTTTACAACAAAATGTGGTATTTAATTTGGATTTTAGCATATTGAATATAATATTATGAAAGGTTCATGTGTATGAATCTGTTTGAAACTATTGAGTTTTCGAACGTACTGTCTAGTTCAAACGTCACAAAGCTTATTGCACTCTCAGGCCGTATAAGTTATTGCCTTAGTCTATCGAGAAGATTAAAAAAAAATACTTTAACCTCTAGAGATTAAAACACAGTTTTGCGCTCTGAAATTGAAGGACAAACAGCGTGTTTACGAGCAGTGTGGTGAAAAATATATTTACACGACTTTATTGCCTTGGCATTAAGGTCGTGTAAATATATTTTTGGTACCTAAACCGTAATGATATCTTTGACGTCGACTGTACAAGCAAAACATATGGATAGTAGACTGTACGGAAGAGAGATTCATCCACTAATAGTTTTATTCAAATTCCAGGACGCGTTCAAAGCCTTCTCAAAATTCGGCGATCCGAAATCAGACGGCAAGCAAATCACGCTATCTCAGAGCGACAAATGGATGAAGCAGGCCAAAGTCATCGACGGCAAGAAGATTACCACCACAGACACCGCAATACACTTCAAGAAACTGAAGAGTATGAAACTGGGTGAGGCAGACTACCAGAAGTTCCTTGACGACCTAGCTAAGAGCAAGAAGGTCGAACTGGACGAAATTAAAAAGAAATTGACGACTTGTGGACAGCCAGGGTTGACCTCACATGTAAGTGATTAAACTGATTAATTGATTACTCCTACTATTCTGACAGTTCGATAAATATGTCAAACGAAGGGTCCGCGGAAAGAACATGTCTAGAAAATTCAAATTTAGCAGGAAAACAACCTTAATTTTAAAGGAATAAAGTGCAAATTTGACCTGAATTTCCTTTCAAATCATCTTATAGTTACCGATTTCTAAGAATGAACATTTGACAGTTTAGGAATGAGCCTTATATACAGGGTGGTCCAAACCTTGACGTCAAAAAATTTTTTTTAGTTTCCTCACGTCATGGGCTATCAGAATATACCCCATGTATGTTAGCCGATTTTTTGTAGTTTTCGAGCTATGAATTTTTGAATTTTTTTTTCTTTGAGAAATTCTGGAGTGAAGAAATTTTTTTATAAAAAAAAACTAATGGATTTTTTTAATAGTTTATTTTTGTAAAAGTATTACTATAAATAAAGCATTTACTGACAAAAAAATTAACGTTCTCACTTTGATACAAGTAGGATAAAAAAATACCAAATTCAAAATTTTACGTTAAAAACGCATCAAAATAGCATTAATGTACGTAAATAAAAAAAATAAAACTTATCCCAAGGATTTTTGGTATTCTAAAGCCTGCCCTAGACCTTAAGCCTTCGTAAAAGCAAAAAAAAAGTGATACTTAATGATGAGGATTTTTCGGAGTAGTCGGTCAAATAAACTTAAAAAAAACCTTCTAAATTTTTAATTTAAAAATAAAGTAAAATTTCGTATAATAACTACACAAATTGAGTTTTCGTGGTATTTTCTGTCTTTGTTTATTGATAAGAACAACAAAACAGACGAAATTTTACTTTATTTTTAAATAAAAAATTTTGAAGCTTTTTTTTAAGTTTATTTAACCGACTACTCCGAAAAATCCTCATCATTAAGTATCACTTTTTTCTTGCTTTTACGAAGGCTTAAGGTCTAGGGCAGGCCTTAGAATACCAAAAATCCTTGGGATATGTTTTATTTTTTTTATTTACGTACTTTAATGCTATTTTGATGCGTTTTTAACGTAAAATTTTGAATTTGGTATTTTTTAATCCTACTTGTATCAAAGTGAGGACGTAAATTTTTTTGTCAGTAAATGCTTTATTTGTAGTAATACTTTTACAAAATTAAACTATTAAAACAACCCAATAGTTTTTTTTTAATAATAAATTTCTTCACTCCAGAATTTCTCAAAGAAAAAAATTTCAAAAATTCATAACTCGAAAACTACAAAAAATCGGCTAACATACATGGGGTATATTCTGATAGCCCATGACGTGAGGAATCTAAAAAAAATTTTATGACGTTAAGGTTTGGACCACCCTGTATATATGACGTTGAGACTATCGGAAAAATGGTGACTCTTACCGTCATATTAATAAGGATTAATCTATAACTGTCAAAAGTTCATTCTTAGAAATCGGTAACTATAGGTACAGTCGACGTCAAAGATATCATTAGTATCATTACAGTTTAGGTGCCAAAAATATATTTACACGACTTTATTGCCTTAAGGTTAAAGTTGTGTGAATATATTTTTGGCACCTAAACTGTAATGATACTAATGATATCTTTGACGTCGACTGTACCTATAGTTACCGATTTCTAAGAATGAACTTTTGACAGTTATAGATTAATCCTTATTAATATGACGGTAAGAGTAGTAATATATTTACACGTTATACGTAATATGTTTACACCTTTTAGTAGTTAGTAATATATTTACACGACTTTATTGCCTTTAAGGTTAAAGTTGTGTGAATATATTTTTGGCACCTAAACCGTAACAATATCTTTCGACGTCGACTGTACATAGTACAGGACGTAAGAAACTTAAAACAAGGAAACTACTTACTATGCCGATTAGCAAATTTCCTGGAATGTTATCGATTTCTGACTACGCTATTCGACTACGGCTTCCAAATTAGATTTATGTGTAGGTATTGAAAGCTGATAAGTAAAGCCATGTTGTACAGTAATATAATTTTAGTCAACACGTTCGAGCACAATACAATGTCCCATTTAGTTATTATGCACGAACCCAATCTGGGCCTCATCAAATTATGCTTCCCTGTTACAGGTAACAAAATCCCCAGCAGCCGCGGCAGCAGTAGACCGCTTAACTGACACAACCAAATACACCGGGTCCCACAAACAGCGCTTCGACGAAACTGGCAAGGGGAAGGGCATCGCCGGCCGCAAAGACCTCGTGGACGGCTCGGGGTACGTCAGCGGGTACCAGCACAAAGACACTTACGACAAGTCGCATTAAACTCGCGACGATTCCATGCGATTTTCGATATATTACAAGTGTAACATTATCAATCGATTGCGCAGCAATGCATCGATGATCGCATGTGATCACAATATAGAGCCCGTTAGCTCTAAGCACTACAGCAGGGCCTTCGACTTTATTTCCTTTAGAACTAAAGTTATCAGTTAGAAAACCTCTCTTATAGAATAAACTGCCATGAATAGTTTGTTATTAAGCAGTCTGTTGCAGGGAGATTTAGGGCCTCCGCTAGCTGAAATATCACCCAGACTGGATCTAATAAGAAATTGTACGAACGGCGCTATTTGGCGCAGGCGTGTGCGTTGCATTTTAATACCAGAGCGAGAGCCGCGTACGCACGCGGCGGATGTCCGCATCAGCTAGCAGAGGCCCTTAATATTTAATAGGGATGACGACTAGGTAAAAAAAAAAACTATTTTGTTAGTTTGTTAGATTACCTATCGAAAAATAATACCATAGGAAAAATTAAAATTTTACATGTAACGTCATGCGACATTTCAAATCAATATATTTCTGATTAATTATTATGAAGTAGAAAAAAAAAACTGTTTTTATTATCTACCTGACAAATAAAAAAAAGATAGCCGTCATCCCTATTCCCTGCACCTAGATTGCATTAATTTGAGAGTATGAACCACGTAAGATATTTACCAGATTTCATCCTACATTGAAGTGATGTTGGTTGCTTACCATCGGTTGGTGTGTCATACTGATGAAACTGCATATGAGAAGGATATCTCCAGCTGGATGGACACCATACGTTAATAATATCAAACTATCCTGATAGATTCTGGGGTTCGAAATCTTCGTTATACTAGCATCGGGCCCTGCGAACACAATATTGTTATTTAAATTTGATAAAGATTCTAACAATATCTCCACATAACACGTTGTACATTTCCGCTGTAAGTTTTACTATTACGCATTCATCTATGGCGCTTTGTGTGTAGTAGACATGTAGCGAAGACATTCCTTTCAAATCTGTCTAGATTTATAAATACCTATTTAATGAGAATACAATTCTTAAGATACTATTTTGTATGTGACAGTTGTGTAATTGTTATGTTTTTAATGTATGATTTGAATGTAACTTTTGATGTCTAGTCGTAAGTAGAGTTTAGATTCAATCTACGTAATAAAAGTGCATTGATTCAATCGATCGATTGATCTTAATTTTTATCGTTCGTTTTTATTTTGTTACATTTATTGATATATTTTGTAGTCAGAATAATAAATAAGAGTCGTTACTCTATACACGTACAGCAATATCTTCTGTCTGTTATATCCGAAATTTTTATCTTGGCCTAACTGAAACAACTAACGACAGCCGAACTTAAATGGTAGCTCAAACGTCTTATTTAATGACAATTAAAAAACATGTAAATGTTAATGATTATTTAATTTTATGGAGTTACTCTCTCATTTTTTCATATCGTAGTTTAGTTTATAAAGATGTACCTATTAAGCCCAAGTATTTCTACAAATGGCAATGTAATATTTACTAACGGTTTTTTAAATCAGCTTTGTACCAATTTTTTGTATATAATTTTACTCAATTGTTTATAATATAACGAAACAAAGAAATGTGAATGTACCTACCTACCATGATAATAAATCTAAATAAAAATATTTAATTTACCTATATCTTTCGTTTTCTTCCGTACGCCAATGAAAATAACATCCCAAATGATTTCCATCGATACCATTTATTTGGCTTACAACTACAAATACATGTATAGCCCTAGCGTTTTATGAAAATATTAATAATTCTAATATATGTATTTAGAGTTCAGCAAACGATTTACCATGTAAACAGCAATACTCTAGTCTAGTGCATTCCGTTTCATTAAAAACGTGACAGTGGGAACTATAAATCGCAGAATTTACATTGTTACTATAAAAGTGAAATTTGCATTTCACTACAAGGGGGTAAATACTCTGTAACTATTCTCACCATTTTCAAAATTAAATATAAATATCCTAGATAACTATAATCCTGAGTATTAACCTGACAAACACTATCTGCAATCAATTATTAACAAAATAAAGCTAGTTACTGAGTAAAATATTGCGATGCTTATAATATTGAACTTTCGGTCGTCTCGGCATTGACTACATCACACTTTAGTTACTTGGCCACAATGCTAGTTTATCATGGCAAATCGTTTTCAAAACTAAATGTTTCTACAAATAAATTTAAATATTGAATACAAGTAATATAATATCTACGCAGCTTTAAATAAATTGTACAGAATGATAAATATTGACATTAAACTTTAACCAAATTATTAGTCAATCATAATTATATAAACAGCTAGCCTTTCTAGTACTCGCATTTTGAGTAGATTGCCAGAAATATTATTTTACGATGTAGGACTATTACTAGGTATTCATAAGTTGTTATTTTGTTTTGGTCTATAGTTAGCACAGGAATAATAATGCTAAAATTTAAAACCTAGACAAAAGAATGCTTAAGCCCAAACAACAGCATAATTATGATTGTAACAGCATCGTTCATATCTAGGTGCTTAGACAAGTTGCCAATCGCTAACGCTTAGTCGTCAATCGTAAACGAAAGGCGGCTAACTGTCTTTGTCGCACGAATATGAAAGAGTGACAGAGAGGGAAAACTACGATACGCTACTAAGCGTTAGCGATTGGCAACTTGGCTAAGCATTCTAAAGTGTTGCGAAAAGGACCGTGCATCGCATACGTCTGCTATCGATTTCGCGGCTATTATTTGCACTAGGTACCAACTATACGCGACGTAGCATTCTTTTGTCTATGGTCATATCTCACAATAGTTAGAGATATTTATTAATATAGCCCAAAACTAAAAAAGGGTTAGGGCCCGCCCCGACTTAGCGTTGTAGGTATTTACCTACTACACGAGCGTTCACAATGCGACGACGCTCGAAAGAACGCCAAGTGTGCGCGGGCTCTTACTCCTCTAGCAGTTAATACTTAAACATGTTCGAAATGGCGTCGCGGTATTTAACTTGCCTCTCCATAAAACGAGTACTGCTGTAACTCTAGTTACAATAATTGTGCAAATAAAACATTTGGTATGTGGTGTTACATATTGTTATTGTACGACTCTTCAAATTAACAATTATTAATTGAGAAGTAATTTTAAAATCTAATTGATTTGACTTCCCGCTAACTATTGGGTAAACATATTAAGCTAAGCACCGTAAAATTATCAATCTTAAAGACAAGTATCTTAAGAACTATAATATTATTACTAATTACACTCAGCCGCAAAGAAAGCGGCTCGCCCTTAAAGGGATTCCGATAAATAGTGACCGGTTTTCATTACTTTCAATTGTACAATATTCATGCCAAACTTCAAACATGATCCCAGAGAAACTTTAAATATTTGTCGACTTTGTGAATGTTTGTGAGATTTTGAAAAGCACCACATATTTTGATGTTCACGAGGACATGTACAATGCCTCAAATATAAATTTCTGTAGATAGGTATTGCATAAATAAATAAAAACTGCGATGTAACTGATGTCTGCAATGTGATCCTAAAATCAGTATCAAAGGTTAGTCTGAGGAGAGACAAGCCCGCCAGATAATAAAGAGATATTGTAATGCAGTGGTTATATTTTAGGGAATTTAGGGTATATAATAACAATTAATCGTGAATGTATCACGAGCATTATAAATCTTACAATACAGTATTATAGTCTGACACATTAGCCATTTCTCTAAACACACAGTATGTAATTTTGCGAAAGCCACGATTATCATTTTCATATTTTAACCAGCGCATATTCTCCGGTAAGTCGTGTGTCGTAAGTTTACATATTGTATGAGTTCAATTTCATTATATTGTGATAATATCCCCTACTGCCGAAACGAAGACATAGTAACTTTGGTGACCCACGATGCCGGTTTATGCGAGTCTGGATAAAACAGTTGATTGTAAAGTCCCCAATGAAAGCAGAAAGAGGCTGATTCAGTCTATAAGTTACATATATACAAATGTTACACTCGAATATCAGAATAAAATTTCATTTCGAGAGTATACAAATTACATTAGCTGTGATCATGATCAATCTTAGTATTGAATTTACAAAATGCACATGGCGTTTTTCTAGATTAGGTATTTGTTTTGTGAACTACACCTTGTTCACTTAAATTTATATGGATCGTAATATTTGAGAACATTTTCATACAAGTTCTACACCAAAAATCAATACAAAAAACCATTAATTACAATTTAAAATGTTGGTATTGTTTATAATATATTACAACAGAACTTATTATGGATCTAGAATATAAATATAAAAACTGCAGGCACATTTAAATAGATGAGACATTTCGATCAGCGGAAAGGTTACATAGTTTACAAACTTAAACTTAATTAAATGAGTTAGTTTTAACTATATATCAAAATCAAGATAGTTCTATTAATTTACACAACAACCTTCCCTACGCAAAATTTTCGTCATCAAAAGGTCAACCAAAATTTTAAATAGGTAATCTCAATGTTAACCGATTTTCCCAAGTTTGCTAGAGATCGCCTCAAAAAAACCGACTGATCGGTTCAAATGGCATCATAGACAATGATAACAATGAATTTAAACGAACCTCACTGTCATAAAAATAAGAATGCTATATGGAATTAACAAATTCTTATAAAAGATCCTAGTCATAGGTTATCACAAATTTACCGCACGCTCAGTGCGTCTACATGGGGCCCTCGATGGTGCTGACTTTCATGGCGAAGTAGTATACGGCCCGAGTGAAGAGAATGAAGGCGAGTAGGAAAGCGCCGACATAGGCGACGTATACGCCGGTGCCGTGGCTCTTGGCGGCGGCGAGGGTGCCGAGGGTGACGCCGAGCGCGATGGCGAGGACGACCAGCGCGAGGACCGCGAATATGCAGCCGCGCAGGCGCGCCATGCGCGGGCCCACCGACGACACCTTACGGCAGTGCGGACACCGCACTGGTGCGTTCTTCAACAATTGGTACTGAAAAGGTATACGAGCTTTGTGAGCTATAAGTTAATTATCACATCATCGGCCTATTATAAGTTTACTGCTCTCGCTCTTCTTAGCCTATGTGCCGTATGGACGCATTAGGAGGTAAATGCCTATAATCGCCACACTGGGCAAGCGGGTTAGCGAACGCAGTAGTGTGTTCACGGTGATGATGCTGCTGCCCATCAACAATCTTAGATAAATAAATAGTCAGTGACACTTCAATTCCTTAGTCGACTTATACGACACGCATGGGCAGAATTGGCGTGGTGTCAAATGTATTCTTACTGCCGTCACCACACGGCAAGTTAATCATCATTTTAACTTATCTTAGGCCGGAACTTGGATCCCCGTACGAGGAATCTATTAGAAAATAAAAATCGCGACACACTACACATTTATGTCGGTTAACCCTCTGCCACTGAGGTGAGGTCCAACTGACCCATCTTAAATATCAAATATGTGTGGCATAGGTTTCAGAAATATATCAACTGTTGTAACAATTGTGCAAATTCAAAACAGTTTTAATAGGGATGATGACTGTAGTTAAAATTAATTATTTATCATTATGCACGAGTTGCACGACATAATACAGAAAGAAATTATTACTCAGATGTAGATTGCGGTAATTTTTGTACAGAGCTTATACGAGTATTTAATAAATTGAAATGAACTTAAAAGAGTAGGTCATTTGGCAGTATTTTGGAATTTTATATGAAATACTCAAAAGTGACGTCACGTTTGAGTATTTCATATAAAATTCCATAGTGGTGATCGTTTTGACAGTTCGAAAAAAGATGCTGATTTGACTTGCCAGTCATCATGCCTATTGTAGGTAGGTAGATTAAAAATCATATCCAGTCAGATTATGGGGGTCGAAAAAATAGTATAGCCTATCCACTTTTGTAAGGTACAGTTCGCCATACTATTTGTACAGCAAACTTGGTCTTAAAAAGTAAATGTATAGTATACCCACATGTAGTTAATAACCGCTATTTTATATTGAGTGTGGTACTATTTGATATTATTTAATATACCTCATAGCGTGACTGATGAGAGCATGCGAAATTATGATTATTGCTCTGCGTCATACATAGAGTGTCACATTGTAAATAGGTTTACAGAGAGTATATTTTTGCCTTTTATCCTATATTACTAAGAACAGCAGAACAGCGGTATTTTGGTGATGAAGCCCGCCGTAACATAAAAAATCAAATTTAAACCTTCCCCTACTAAACCACCAATTGGAGTTCGAGGCCAAAGAATCTACGGAAATATTGCCACAACAATGAAATGTTCTTACAATAGTAAATCCTTATTTTCTAAAAACAGACGTGGAGATATCTTATTTATTGGTAATTTTAATTCTTTTATTTATAGAAACAATATTATTTACTTATTTTTACGTAAATATAAGATATTTTAATAAAAACTTAATTATCCGCAATTATTAGTAACAAAGTTGGTATTGCGCTGGTATCACCTCAGGTGTTAATAACATTTGGTACAGCAATTTAATTACGCATATAAATTAAAACCCTATTTCTGCTAAGGTCCGACCGATACCCATATTTTAGCCTCGGCCGAGACCGAGACCGAGAATAAATTTGATTCTCGGCCGAGACCGAGACCGAGACCGAAACTTGGTAGAAAGGATAAAAAACGTATAAATTACATAAAAAATCCCTAGCAAATACCTATAGTAAGTCCAACGTCAAACTAAATACAGCAATTTTTTTTGGATAGTTTGTTTTTTTTTTATAGGTACCCCAAAAACCGGTATTTGAATTTTAGGTATTTTTATCGATAATATGATAGGGGTCGCTTACTCTAAATTATTCCTTCCGTTCATTTTAAAGTGAAATTGAAGGCAGTTCATGTCAATATGACACCAATAAAATCGCAGTAAGTTCGCGAGATGGCGTCAAGCTCGTACAGCTCATTACGAATCTCGGCCACGGCCGAGAGTCCTGGCCATTTTTGGCCGAGAGCCGAGAGGGATATCTCGGCTCGATTTTTGGCCGAGAATGCCGAGGCCGAGACCGAGACCGAGATCTGGGTCGGACCTTAATTTCTGCACACGTTTAAAAAATTGCAAAATAATATTCGTAAAATTCCTTTGACCTACAAATTTCTTTGGCAGTGCTATAGTTCTCCATTTAAATTATCATACAGATCTAACGTTTTGTTTTCTTCCGTAGGTTATTAACAAGGTGACCCACTTGGTTCAGCCATGTTTAGCTTCACTATACACCCCATCATCAAAAAATTAAATTACAAATGAAATATACTGGGTGAAATGTTATAAAACACAATGATACAAAAACATATTTGGGCTCATGCATAAATCATGTGATGTTTTTTGGCTACTTTTTGACCCCCCCCCCCCTCCCCCATGGTGATGTTTGGTGAGTTTCTTGGCTACCCCCCCCCCCCCCCCCCCAGCAGTCTCACGTGTATTTTTCTCATTCAACTTTTGACGTTCGCTAGCCGACATTCACAATATTTCTTAGTTTGTTCATCGTAGAAAAATACACGTGAGGTCTCCTTGTCCCCCCCCTCCCCTACCGTGATCTTTCGTGATGTTTTCTTGGACCCCCTCCCCCCCTATAGGACCTCGCGTGATTTATGCACAAGCCCTTTTCAGGATCTACTCATGATTACAGCCAAGTTTTAGTATGGGACCAGCTTTGAAAAAGTTACCACAAAATCTACATCTCCATTTATTATGAAACCAGCTGTCGCTAGTTACAATCGAGTTGTCATTATTAATATGTATGTACAAAAAATAATAAACATTGATGGTTGGAATTGCATCGCTTTTGAATATGTATAGGTACACAAAAAGGCATACAAACATTATAGAGGTATATAATGTTTTTATTAGGAATTATTTTAAATAAATAAATTAAATAACAAAAAGGTTGTGGAAACCTGAAAACTTTATTTGACAATGACATAAGAGACTTTGACAGATTTGACAATAACGCATCTGTCGTAGTTTCGTTGGCCTCGAACTCCAATTACTGGTATAATAAGTTTCAGAGTGTACGCATATTTATAGACATGATTTTCCAGGTGTGAAATTTCACAGTGTGAATTTAAAAACTCAATACCTCGATCCGAAGACATTTATCAGATTAGGTTATTAGTATGGACTAAGTATTATCTAGTTATAGTAACAAATCGCGATGAAAAATCAAATGTTTTTCTGGGAAATTACGAAAATTATTTAAAAAAAAATGTCATTATCACTGTCACTCCTTCCATCTATTTCAATTAATTGACTTTTCCTCGAAGGCATCGGATTCCCCTTTATTTAACACTTTCATTGTGGACGAGTGCTACGCGCTACGCTCGTAGCCGATACCGTGATTTTTCCGCTTTTTAGCGAAAATGGACCTCCCACATAGAACTCCCCTCGGGAGTTCCCCGCGCTCAAAGTGTTAAGTGAAAATTACGCCTAATTTACCTATGCCTAAGTTGAAAATTAGAGTGTAATATTTCAATGTTTCTTTCCGAAAGAATCCTACACGAAACGACAAGAACAAGGTTCTGAATTTGGTGTATCGAGTTCAATGATTTGCATATTTTAGCCAACAAGACTCTCTTGAATGGAGATACGATGGTAAAAGCTTAAAAGCCTAGCTGAAGATTTTTTTTAATTTGCCGAAAATTGCGGTATGGGGAATATTCCCAAATGGAAATTTTCCCCATAGTAATATACGGCGACGGCGCCAGGTTGATGAGGCGTTTACAATCGGGTAACTCGCATAAGAAATTGTTTACTGTCGTCTATCTCGCTAACTAGCTGACGACACAAGTGTTTTCTTACCAAGAATGTGTCCTGGCAGTGCGCGCACACGACCCGACACATGCCCGGCAGCGTGGGCACGGGCGGCGTGACGGGCGACGGCGCCAGGTTGATGATGCGTTTGCAGTCCGTTAGCTCACAACTTCAGCTGACGACACAAGAGATGTGTTTTCTCACCAAGAATGTGTCCTAGCAGTGCGCGCACACGACCCGGCACATGCCCGGCAGCGTGGGCACGGGCGACGGCGCCGGGTTGATGATGCGTTTGCAGTCCGCTAGCTCACAACTTTAGCTGACGACACAAGAGATGTGTTTTCTCACCAAGAATGTGTCCTGGCAGTGCGCACACACGACCCGACACATGCCCGGCAGCGTGGGCACGGGCGGCGTGACGGGCGACGGCGCCAGGTTGATGATGCGTTTGCAGTCCGCTAGCTCACAACTTTAGCTGACGACACAAGATGTGTTTTCTCACCAAGAATGTGTCTTGGCAGTGCGCGCACACGACCCGGCACATGCCCGGCAGCGTGGGCACGGGCGGCGTGACGGGCGACGGCGCCAGGTTGATGATGTGTTTGCAGTCCGTTAGCTCACAACTTCAGCTGACGACACAAGAGATGTGTTTTCTCACCAAAAATGTGTCCTGGCAGTGCGCGCACACCATCCGACACATGCCCGGCAGCGTGGGCACGGGCGGCGTGACGGGCGACGGCGCCAGGTTGATGGTACGTTTGCAGTCCGCTAGCTTACAACTTTAGCTGACGACACAAGAGATGTGTTTTCTCACCAAGAATGTGTCCTGGCAGTGCGCGCACACGACCCGACACATGCCCGGCAGCGTGGGCACGGGCGGCGTGACGGGCGACGGCGCCAGGTTGATGATGCGTTTGCAGTCCACTAGCTCATAACTTCAGCTGACGACACAAGAGATGTGTTTTCTCACCAAGAATGTGTCCTGGCAGTGCGCGCACACGACCCGGCACATGCCCGGCAGCGTGGGCACGGGCGACGGCGCCGGGTTGAGTTTACAGTCGGCTAGCTCGCATCATTAGGTGGCTACACGAGATAGATGTGTTTTCTCACCAAGAATGTGTCCTGGCAGTGCGCGCACACGACCCGGAACATGCCCGGCAGCGTGGACACGGGCGACGGCGCCGGGTTGAGTTTACAGTCGGCTAGCTCGCATCTTTAGCTGGCTACACGAGATAGATGTGTTTTCTCACCAAGAATGTGTCCTGGCAGTGCGCGCACACGACCCGGAACATGCCCGGCAGCGTGGGCACGGGCGACGGCGCCGGGTTGAGTTTACAGTCGGCTAGCTCGCATCTTTAGCTAGCTACACGAGATAGATGTGTTTTCTCACCAAGAATGTGTCCTGGCAGTGCGCGCACACGACCCGACACATGCCCGGCAGCGTGGGCACGGGCGGCGTGACGGGCGACGGCGCCAGGTTGATGATGCGTTTGCAGTCCGCTAGCTCACAACTTTAGCTGACGACACAAGAGATGTGTTTTCTCACCAAGAATGTGTCCTGGCAGTGCGCGCACACGACCCGACACATGCCCGGCAGCGTGGGCACGGGCGACGGCGCCGGGTTGAGTTTACAGTCGGCTAGCTCGCATCTTTAGCCGACGACACAAGAGATGTGTTTTCTCACCAAGAATGTGTCCTGGCAGTGCGCGCATACGACCCGACACATGCCCGGCAGCGTGGGCACGGGCGGCGTGACGGGCGACGGCGCCAGGTTGATGATGCGTTTGCAGTCCGCTAGCTCACAACTTCAGCTGACGACACAAGAGATGTGTTTTCTCACCAAGAATGTGTCCTGGCAGTGCGCACACACGACCCGACACATGCCCGGCAGCGTGGGCACGGGCGGCGTGACGGGCGACGGCGCCAGGTTGATGATGCGTTTGCAGTCCGCTAGCATATAATTTCAGCTGACGATGACGACACAAGAGATGTGTTTTCTCACCAAGAATGTGTCCTGGCAGTGCGCGCACACGACCCGACACATGCCCGGCAGCGTGGGCACGGGCGGCGTGACGGGCGACGGCGCCAGGTTGATGATGCGTTTACAGTCGGCTAACTCGCATAAGAAATTGTTTACTGTCGTCTATCTCGCAAACTAGCAGACGACACAAGTGTTTTCTCACCAAGAATGTGTCCTGGCAGTGCGCGCACACGACCCGGCACATGCCCGGCAGCGTGGGCACGGGCGGCGTGACGGGTGACGGCGCCAGATTGATGATGCGTTTGCAGTCCGCTAGCTCACAACCTTAGCTGACGACACAAGAGATGTGTTTTCTCACCAAGAATGTGTTTTGGCAGTGCGCGCACACGACCCGGCACATGCCCGGCAGCGTGGACACGGGCGACGGCGCCGGGTTTAGTTTACAGTCAGCTAGCTCGCATCTTCAGCTGACGACACAAGAGATGTGTTTTCTCACCAAGAATGTGTCCTGGCAGTGCGCACACACGACCCGGCACATGCCCGGCAGCGTGGACACGGGCGACGGCGCCGGGTTTAGTTTACAGTCAGCTAGCTCGCATCTTCAGCTGACGACACAAGAGATGTGTTTTCTCACCAAGAATGTGTCCTGGCAGTGCGCGCACACGACCCGGCACATGCCCGGCAGCGTGGGCACGGGCGGCGTGACGGGCGACGGCGCCAGGTTGAGTTTACAGTCGGCTAGCTCGCATCTTTAGCTGGCTACACGAGAGAGATGTGTTTTCTCACCAAGAATGTGTCCTGGCAGTGCGCGCACACGACCCGGCACATGCCCGGCAGCGTGGGCACGGGCGGCGTGACGGGCGACGGCGCCAGGCTGATGATGCGTTTGCAATCCGCTAGCTCACAACTTCAGCCGACGACACAAGAGATGTGTTTTCTCACCAAGAATGTGTCCTGGCAGTGCGCGCACACGACCCGACACATGCCCGGCAGCGTGGGCACGGGCGGCGTGACGGGCGACGGCGCCAGGTTGATGATGCGTTTGCAGTCCGCTAGCTCACAACTTCAGTTGACGACACAAGAGATGTGTTTTCTCACCAAGAATGTGTCCTGGCAGTGTGCGCACACGACCCGGCACATGCCCGGCAGCGTGGACACGGGCGGCGGCGCCGGGTTGAGTTTACAGTCGGCTAGCTCGCATCTTTAGCTGGCTACACAAGAGATGTGTTTTCTCACCAAGAATGTGTCCTGGCAGTGCGCGCACACGACCCGGCACATGCCCGGCAGCGTGGGCACGGGCGGCGTGACGGGCGACGGCGCCAGGTTGATGATGCGTTTGCAGTCCGCTAGCTCACAACTTCAGCTGACGACACAAGAGATGTGTTTTCTCACCAAGAATGTGTCCTGGCAGTGCGCGCACACGACCCGGCACATGCCCGGCAGCGTGGGCACGGGCGACGGCGCCGGGTTGAGTTTACAGTCGGCTAGCTCGCATCTTTAGCCGACGACACAAGAGATGTGTTTTCTCACCAAGAATGTGTCCTGACAGTGCGCGCACACGACCCGGCACATGCCCGGCAGCGTGGGCACGGGCGGCGTGACGGGCGACGGCGCCAGGTTGATGATGCGTTTGCAGTCCGCGCGCGGGCACGCGATGCGCTGCGACGACGACTTGCATATCAGCAAGCAGTTGCACGGACATCGCACGTACTTCTTGCCAGGTGGGGCGTTCCTTATGGGCTGCAAATCATTATTAATAAATAAATATCAGACGATTTTTAAACAAATCGATTTAATCCCACGGTAAGTTCAATTATTGTGGTACTAAGTGACGGTATGTAAGACGGACGGATATGACGGAACTTCTTTAGAATCATTATGCAAAGAATGTTTGCAATTTGCAATAGTAGACTATCATGTGAAGAACAGAGTGAAGAAACTTTTTGGGCTGATAGAAAGTCTGTAAACGAGAAATATATTTAAATTGTAAATAAGGTTCAAAATAAATAAATAAATAGTTTTAGGACATCTCACACAAATCGACCTAGTTCTATGGTAAGCTCAATTAAGGCTTGTGATATGGTTACCAGGCGACGATAAATTTAATAGATAGATAAATAAAACAAGAGTACATTAATGACCTAAGTACTGATCATAACTGCGTATGAATAATGCGATAACGTAATACTATGAGAATTGATCCTTTAAAAGGATAAGTTCAACTTTGTACTTGCCTATTGTTAATGTAAATTTCTATTAACTCAATGTTGTTTATAATAAAATATGCTACCAGTTACTAGAATTTTCCCGCAAGTTGTAGTAGTGAAACATATGAGGTTATGGTTCAATATTCCCTGTTAAGAATGTCGTATATAACAAGAGGTGCCCCACTTTATAAAATACTGTATTTTATAAATCAACCGATTCAGACGAAAAGGCCAGACAGATTATTGGTTTATTTGGTTGCAATGTGGGTCAATACGCGAACGATTTGACCGCGCGGATTAAATTTCATTGTCCACGAATATTGTCGCGAGGGATAAGTGTCAAATACGCCTACTACGTTATTCGATTTTCTTGCGGTAGAATCGGTCATGTTTTTCGTGCTGCTTATGAAGATAATGTCGATAACTAAGTTTGGCTTTGGAATTTCATAACTTTTATTTGCGAAACTAGTAGGTACAGGCTTCACCGGATATTACAGCTACGCTGCGGTATATATATCCAGTGGGTAGGTATACTAGGTATAGGTATATTGACGGTAAAAACTCCCCGAGTTTCAATTGTTCGTGTCCAATGACCAGTTAGTCACAACGGCTTAACGAATCTTCTAATAAGCCGCTAGAATTGTAGGTACTTGATACGTTTATAGGTACTGTCTTTATTTATGGCATAGGAGGCAAACGATAATAACGGACATTTCCGACGCAAGTGGAGTCCTTCCAGACGAAAGTTGTCTGATGTTGTCTGCTAGTAAGCATTCATAGTCATAATATACCTACTACCACCTACCTAAGCTAATTCAAAACTGAAAAAGGTGTCCAACCTTATTATTCAATAAATTAATTCGTAGAATTCAAATCGCAGAATAGAGGTAACTCGGGTTTAGATCAGAACTAGGACGATTATGCCGACGTAATCTGACGATATCCTAGTTCTTCCACATTTCCTACAGATATGCGTCAATTATTATTCAATCCGCGTATCAAATAGGTATGATTGAACTTTGAGTGACTCACTGTAAAGTATTCATCATAAGATTATGTTCACTTTATTTTATACATTTTATGTAAAGAATCATGATCTCAGAACAATAACTTGATATACTTAACACCTTTGAGAAATTAGTCCAGTACTAATGATAAAAATAGCCAACTTTAGTACCACATAACAAGAATGGTCTTCATGTACCTACATGTTCTAAATAATCTCCTATTTAGTGAAATAATGTTTAAATAAATAAATAAAAAGAGTGTCCTTATTGGTATAAGTAAAAAGCTGATGGAATTAAGGCTAATACTTGGTATTTGTAGATAATTACAGTATAACCAATAATAGGAACAAGTATTGTCATTTGTGGTTAATGACCTCAAGCAGTAATGGTATTATGCATCTAATTAAATAGAATATCTGTTTCATGACATGCAATTTTATTCACAGTGAATTTAAGATTAAAGTTAAAAACCATAATTTTTAATCATGTTTTGCATATTAATCTTGACCTCATTAAATATTACTTAAATCTACATGTTTTGACCTCTACATCTTAAAAATGTTGTTTGATTTGCATATTTACTTTGCATACCAGTTTCAACTTCTATTTTGTTTATTCAAAAAGCATAACACTCATTTTCATATGCAACCTCATGTGCAAGTAGAGTAAATATGTTTAAAAATAGTATAACATATTCAACTATGAAATCAAGTTGAATTGTTGTTATTAAACTTTGGTTTATATTTAAACATTATAATTATAACATTAATAATATAACACTATATGGAAGCAAAACATGGACAATGACAAAAAAAGATAATAGTTTGGAAGTATTACAGAAGTGATCTTGGTGCAGAACAGAGAAATTAGATGAATTGAGAAGAGGTCAAACATAGAGATGGAATTTGATATAGTGAAGGAGAAAACATGCATCATGAAAAGTACTGAAAACAGAAGGTGAAAAACAATTGACCAGTTGACATTACAAGACAAATATTTAAGACCAATAAGTGTAGGAAGGCGAAATAGGGGAGTAAATATGTGCCAAATAAAGGAAAAAAGTGAATTTTGTGTCTTATCAAGTGGTAAAACAAGCGTAAGGAAGAAAATGTCCAACATGCTCCTCTTACAAGAGACTAGCACTTAAATTTATGATGGTATTGCTTTTGATAGATGAGTAATTGTTACCAATTAATTGTATATTTTGTGTGCTTGTTTTAATTGACTTATCTAATAAGTAGGCTTAGGACTTTTCATAGCATATCGTGGTTCTAAAATCCTTAGAGCCGCTATGTGTAAAATTTTCGAAGTCAAAGTCAAAGTATATTGTAATATTAAATATAATGATTTATACCTACTGTCACATCGTTACTGAGTTAATTTTAATCGAACGTAATTAATTTTAAAAATCGAACTTGATTTCATAAATCATCATCATCATCTTATTTAAGGGCTGTGCCCTTGTCGGTGGAGTAATCGCCATCTCTCTCTTTCATAAATAGTGTTTACGAAATTAGTTATATCAGAAACCATAAAAAAATGAGACAGTTAGGTTCAAGACAAACTAGAAAAAGTCTTAGATCGGAAATAGCGATGAAAATGGCGAAAGAATCATGTTGTTTTATTTCGAAAGTTTCGAATCTTTCGTATAAATTACATGTAACTTCCGAACAAAAAACAAAACTGACGTTACCTTTGAAGTAAATAGATTGCACTTCACGTTGACGTCACATAGAGCATAGATTAATGATTCGAATTTATAAGTATTTTATCATAATTTAAACTCTTTAGTCAACTGATATTGAGATTTAGTCTGAGCAAAATGAAAAGTCACGTGTTTGTACCAGAGCCAATACTTTCGGAGTATCATAATTCAATCAAATAATGCAAAAAAAAAGTATTTTACACGAAAACCCTGAAAGATGCGAAAGGTACAAGGTACAATCGAAGCTCTGTAACGAAAGATACTGTATTTTTGTTCTTTCGTGTTATTTTCATAGCTAATCAGAACCCCGATTTCGAAGACATTCGAAATTTGGCTTTTTCTAGTTTGTCTTGAACCTAAGTGTCTCATTTTTGTTATGGTTTCTGATATAACTAATTTCGTAAACACTATTTATGAAATCAAGTTTGTTTTTTAAAATTAATTACGTTCGATTAAAATTAACTTATTAACGATGTGACAGTAGGTTTAAATCATTATATTTAATACTACAATATACTTTGACTTTCACTTCGAAAATTTTACACATAGCGGCTCTAAGGATTTTAGAACCACGATATGCTATGAAAAGTCCTAAGCCTACTAATAAGAGATAGTTTATAATTCCTTATTAGAGAAGTTTTTTCCTATAAAACCTAATAATTACTCATACTGATTAAATAACATTAGTGGATTAAATGGAAAATTCTAGACTAAGAACTTAGGTTGTTGTAATCAATGATGTAACATAGTATAAACAGAACACTGTTCAAAAGTAGGGTGAATGTAGGGCGCTGACAGTACTTATTGTTTACTCACTATTTAACAAGATTAAGATAGTGACAACCTACACTTTGAAAAGAGATTTAAAAGTTGTTGTTATTTTAAGGTTGAGAGCTGAGTGAAGTGGTGTCATATACCTCTCAAATATACATATTGACCAGTATATTTATTTCTTCCCCATGAATTACTTAGCACTGCTTGCAAGGTGTCGAGGTGTTAGAAAGCCGAGTGATTTGTGCAACTGTGTGTAATGTTTTTGTGTGATTCTGCTAAGGATTGAGGGTAAAGCAACAATGTTAACAGAGTGGTAGTGGTACCGTGGCTTCGTTGCACGCGCCGCATTTCACGACGTGCTGCTCCCTCTTCCCGGATATATCGATTAACGCCTGGCACACGCGGCACGTGACCAGCGGCATTCCCGATTGCTGGTACGGCGGAGGGAGCTCGTCGGGACCGATCGGCGATATCGTGCTCACGACATTTACCTCCTCTTCTGTCAAGCAACAGCAAACTTACGTCAAGAAAAATAAATACGTAACCACATACTACCGGCTCGTTCAATAACAGGAATCATCGTTACACAATCTTCACAGTTCAGTTAATCATTTACGCGATGTTATCGACCCAAAATAAGTCGATTACATTGTTTAGCAACAAAAAAATACAAATAGGTTTTAGTTGAATCATCAGCTGTCAAAACAATAAAATCGTCTACGTCCTTACCATCCCCTAATAGGGGTTGATTTTCACTTTGTCCATCACCCATATTATAAACTGCTTAATTAACAACACCAATCAGATGTATATAAGACGATTATTTCTATTTTTTTGAACAAACACCTGCGACTTGAACAATGGAGAAATCAATTTTTTTATTGGTAGATAGAGTTGCCATACACAAGAATTTTACTGCAATGTCAAACAAATCAAGACATTTTTTTTATTATTGCAACGATTCACTGATTCGTTTTTGAGATGGAAAATACAAATTGCTGTGAACAAATAAAATGTTTTTTTTGAGGCAAGACGTAAGTGATCCTAAAACTTAAATAATAACGCTTGAATCACAATACAATTAAACCAACTCTACTCATGTCCTTGGCTTAAAGGACCAGCATTTAGGCAACAGCTATTTAAAAAAAATAACACCTGCCCATGCGGCTGTCAAATATGTGTCAAAATCATGCTGTTGCTGGCTCTTCGTGAGGTGCGAGCATGTGAAAAACATTTTTGTGTTGCGGTTATAAACAATTATTTAGCAACATATTGAAATGGCCAGCCAAGTACATAGAGTTCGTTATTATAAACCTAAGCCTGAACCAATTAGTTGTGTCTCTTTTAATAAGTCCAAGAAGTTACTTGCCCTTGCAAGGTAAGCGATTCTATTCCTTAACAATAAATAAAATTGACCATAACTGTTTGCCGAGGTGTGAAGTGAAGCCAGATATTGTTTATTAATTGACTTAATATTTCACAGAGTCGACGCTTCTATCGAAATATGGGATTTAAAGTTTACCCCTTATTTGGTTAAGTTTATTCCTGGGGTGGAAAATGGATCAATTGAAGCTTTATGCTGGGTGGAAGACCGGCTGTTATCAACAGGCTTGGTTGGCACGCTAGTCGAGTGGGATTTGGACAAATTAGTAGTAAAAAACTCAGTGCTTCTGACTGGTTATGCGGCATGGTGCCTGGACGTGAATGCCGCCAGCACCATGGTTGCAGTCGGAACAGAGCAAGGATATATCAATCTATTTAATGTAGAACATAATGACATTGTTTATGCCAAGCTCTTTGACAAACAAGAGGGGAGGATAATGTGCTGCAAATTTGATAAAACTGGAAATTCCCTTGTTACAGGTAGGATAATTATGTTCCCTAATATAAATTAATTAAATAGTGCCATTGCATAAGTTTTACATGTTATTTTGACATAAACATACTTCCTAGGAAAACAACCCAAAACTTCTTATGTTGCTATGGCTGGTCTAGTTGAAATATATTTTGATCCTGTTCAGTTATGACAGTGTTAATTGTTTTTTTAATAGCACTTATTATGTATTGAATTTTTCAGGTTCTCTAAATTGTATAAGAGTATGGAACACACAGACTGGCCATGCAATTACGAAAATGTCTGTTGCGGGAGCAAAGAGATCAAAGAGATCGAAGGATGTGATTGTTTGGTCTATTGCTGTTTTGGCAGACAACATTGTAGTGTCAGGTGACAGCCTTGGTAGGCTCACCTTCTGGGACAGTGCCCTAGGTGATCAGGTCTGTATTATTTTATAACTATCTGTTTTATTTCAATACAGATATCAATAAAGTTATTGATAACTATACAAAAAAATCTGCTACAGAAATAATTTCATAAAATTATCTTTTTCAGTATTACTGATTTTGCAGTCTAATACTTCTTATCATAATACTTCTATCAGTTCTATCTAATAAATTGTAATAAGAAAGTAACTGGAGTTTGATGGCACTCTATAGACAAATCTGTACAGAAATGGTAGAAAATACATAAATATAAGAATAGATTTGAAGCATGCTTTGCTTAGGTCAAAAAGATGCTATTAACATAAATATATATATTTTTTTATAAAAAACTATTCTTGCCTAACAAAGTTTTTATAAAATATACTATAAATAAATAAATATAACTATGAACATGTTATGTGTAGTCATTTTGTTTTTATTCTTACAAATTTTTTTACATATTATGTTTTAATTTTACAGATTGAATCTAACCAAACACACAAATCAGATATATTAGCTATTGCCGTCAATGAAAATGAGGACCAGATTTACTGCAGTGGAGTGGACCCTATGATTATGTCCTACCAAAAAATAGAAAATACAGGTGGTGGGCTGCAGTTCCAATGGATGAAGAATGTGCAGCGCAACATACACTTGCATGATGTGAGGTAAGAGATTCAATTCAAATGTACACATAATTTCATTAGCCTAGCCAATCACTTGCTTCCAAATTTTGGTTGACTATAAGAGTCACAGCTGGAAACCAAGGTACTAAGAGCAAGTGAGTGCATACACAATTACATAAATTTGTGGTATGACAAACAATTTACATACCATTTAGAACCCAGTCTTAGTGACAATAAAAATTAATAAATCTCTAGCAATTTCACATAATAGGGTAAATTGCTAGTAACTGGCCACCCTCCAGTAACTGGCCTCCTTATATAAAAATTAACTCTATGTACTTATAATTAGAATTCATTTTGGTTGACAATGTCAACCACTCTCCAATGCACACTCTCCCATTGTTTATAGTTAGAATTAATCTTAAAAGAATGTGTCATGACAATGTCTTATGCACATAGAGTTAATTTTTATATAAGGTGTCCAGTTACTGGAGAGTGGCCAGTTACTAGCAATTCATCCTAATACTTTTTATTTGTGTTAAATTCTATAGGTTGTTTAGTGCATAGATTGGAGCAACTTAGCATTTGGCAGCAACTTAAGTCAACATCGAAACAAAATTTTACATACAAAATGAAAATTATGATGTACCCATAATGTTTTGATAAACAAAAAATGATTTTTAGATTAAACTAAAATCTGTATCTCTGCCGTGTTACGCCGAAGTCACGTAACTTGAGATACAGCAGTTCGGCGTAACAGGGCTAAATCGTTTTTAAATGGAGTATTTTATATGCCACATTAAAGATTTCGTATTTTTTCTTTAAATCTACGGAGATAATTGATCTGACAAAGTCCTGTATCTCCTGTTTACAACTATTGATTCATGCGCATGTCTTGTATCTTTAGTTACCACAAAATAAGTTCAATCGCCGAGCCGGCGAGCGCACGATTTAGTTCTGCCAACTTGTGGTATCTTTTATTACATGAGTTTGGCATGATCGCACAAGTATGAAGCTGTTGTTTAGTTATGGTCCCTAGAGGTAAGGCGGCCATATACTTCTTCAACAATTAGTAATGAATATCAAAAATAGTAAAGTGCTTATTCAATTGAATCAGCAATTGGTATCGACTGAATGCGAATATTATTAAAATTGATATTGGTTGCTAGAAAAAAGAATAATTTTTACTATATCACAGATAAAATATGAGGTTCAGATGTGTAACCAAGCCGTGGGCATTATTTGATTAGAATATCAGAGACTGATTAATAGTATTTTTTTAATTTTAACCAGTGGCAACAATAGGTCACAGCCACTACGTTTAACAACGAAACAATACACATGTTCAATAGACCATTAAATTAAAATAAGGGGGTTCTGCCTTTTCTCCGAACTTTTTTTGCCCGAATTTCATTTGCCAACCAACATTTCGCGGATGATTCACTTTGGCAACCAACTATTAGCAAATTTTTGTATGACAACGTTTCATTTGGCAGAATTATTATAAAACGGATTATTGTGATGACACAATGCTTTTAGCATACTCATCATTTGTCAAATCTTTCACTAGGCCGAATAACGCTTCGTCATCCTTTTCGTACCTTTATGTGGAAACTTTTTAGCCCAACCGTGTTTCTGAACTTGCCTAACAAAGAATACCTTTAAAAAAATATTTCACAGAGTCCAGTTAGGTACGACGACGAGCGAAGCGAGGAGGAGTGTTAGGTGAAACTGCGACCTTACAGCGCGCGAGCCGAGCGAGCGAAGCGAGCGTGCCGCGGCAGCGGCCGGCGAAGCGCCAGAACCGACTGTTTTGTTATCAGTTAACTAAATGTATATTATACCAACTAAACCATAAACCACATGAAAATATGTATTATAAAAAGTTCCAATTAAAAACCAAGCCCAAAGATAGAATTGCCAACCATTTAGTTGGGAAATGAAACGATTTCATAAAATTCAATTGGAACATGATCATTCGGCGAAATGACTTTATGCGAAAAATTGGTTGCGATGTAATATTCGTACAAACAATTTTCGGAGATGATTTAGAGAACCTAAAATAAGATTAGTTATAACTCTATTATTATTAGTAATGTTGCTTAAAAACGATTATTCGTTTTGTCCTTTTCATAAAAACTCGGATCAAAAAAAATTTTTTTTTGGTATTTTAAAGAAATGCCTATCAGACAACGACTTTAATGTGTTATGCTGGTAATTTTTTCTGCTTATGATACTTTTTACATCAAAGAAAATAGATGGATACCGGAGATTGCCATAACCACCGTGCTACATTTAGCTGACCACTGAGTTAAAGCGGGAGGGGGCAAATTAAGGTATCTATAGATACCGCATTTCGCGTAACTCAAAATGTATGGAATTTTAGACCGTCAATATTTACAATTGATTGTAGTTAATTTATTTATATATTCTTATGGTTAAAAAAAGAACCTGTTATTAAGTATGCTGTCCTTAATTACGTAAAAAATGAAATAAAAAAATAGACCGATGATTTTTTGACTTATGATAAGATTTTGGTTCAAAACTTTAACATCGATTATCTCGAAACGGTCATTTCAAAGTTACGTGACTTCGGCGTAACACGGCAGATCTACCAATAGTATACCGCAACCTGTGGAATTTAACGCAAATAAAAAAGACACTGTATATATCACTGTCACAAGGTTCAAAATTGTACATAAATGAATTTACTTCACTCTGTGACAAATAACAGTTTGTGTACTTATAAAGGTACTATTTTATTTCAGGGCTTTAGTTATGAATGATGACACACTGATTTCAGTTGGAAACGATGGGTACTTGTCCCTATCAAGGTTTCCTCCTAAATGGGTTAAGAGAATACCTCCCATGATACCAGCCCCAAGAACATCTCTTGCAGTTCAGAAGAAACTTTTACTTCTAAGGTATGTAAAAAATCAAAGTTTGTGTCTTTAACTGTTTATACGCAATGCTATTTACTTTTAATTTTCATCAGCTTTGGGTGCTTAGACAAGTTACCAATTGCTAGCACTTAATCACTTTGTCACACTAATATGAAAAAGTGACAGAGAGGGAAAACTACGCTACGCTACTAAGCGTTAGCGATTGGCAACTTGGCTAATAAGCATCCTGAGGCCCATTTCTCAAAAGCTTGTAACTTGTATTACAAGTGGAAGTCTCTTTTTGACACTATTAATTAGATAAGGACTTCCGCTTGTATTACAAGTTATAAGCTTTTGATAAATGGGCCTCTGGTGTCTGTAGTGTTAAGTTTCAGTACTGTTTAAGAACAAGCAGGGTGTTAAACATATTGGTTAATTGCAAGTTGGGCTCGCAATGATTTGGTCCTGTGAATTTGTGTAGAAGCAAAAAAACGTAAATTTGTATATGTAGATGAATATATATAAGATATACATTAATTCATTTTATGGTACCTTTTCTAAGTACTTTATCCATTCCATCTGCCAGGTACAGCAAACACTTAGAAATTTGGAAGTTAGGTGCTCCTGCACACAATGAACAAGGGCAAGTCCTATTCTCACATAACAATGACCAGCAAACTTCAGATACTAACGGTGAAACGAAGCTGGAAGTAGATTCCACTGAAGCAATAAACAAAGCTATTCAGGTAGACAACAGTAACAGGAGGGCATTGCAAATTGGCCAAAATCCAGTGAAGCTGGTAGCTGTTCAAGCTAAAAAGAAAAAAACAATTAGATGCTGCGAAATATCCCCGTCAGGCGAGTTTATAGTGTATGGCACTGATAGCGACGTGCGGATGTTGAAATTAGAAATTGTAAGTAATCATATACTATTAATACACCTCAGAATCATATTCTCCTTCTAATTTATTTCATACCTATTTAATGTCATCTATGGCCAGTGTATGGTACTGTTTCACTAAGTGCTGATACTGTGCCGATCGAAATTATCTGATAGAACTCCTATGCCGGCGACACAGCACTTGGTCAGAAACGTTCGGATTTCTATGCCACTGGCATAGGAGTAAGAACTTGATTTATGCTAGTGGCATAAGAATAAGATTACATTGATCAGATATGTGTGTCACTGGCATACGAGTTAGTTGAAATGTATTAAAATATCACCGCACCGGGTTACTCACGTAATTTAAGTCGATTATTGCTCGACATGTTTGGAACCATTAAGACGGTCCTCGTCCGGAGACGGTCTCGATCAGAGCCCGACGTGTACTGCGAGTTTGCACCTGCTAGAACGGGTACTGGTGGTGGTGGCGGGGACGATGCAAGTCAAGTTCTACCCTCAATGTCACTTTTGTTATAAAGCGTTGCACACATCACTCACTACATCGAATCGTCTCGAACAATCGAATGTCAATCTTACCTCCAATTTAGTCCACAAAATGGTAGGTAGTCCTCCTAATGGTCCCTACTGTATGTATTCAATGCTCTTCCAACAGGATGACGAAGACTTAAGCACATCTCTGACCAAATTGGTGATCACCGGAGTGTCTTTACCTTGCAACCGGGTGGTATTCGCCGAGGATTCTCGGAGTATGGTCCTTCATAGTGAGGGCGCGCTGCAAGTGATGCAGGTGGACCCTAGTGCTGGCGCCACCCTGGTACAGACCATCAAGACGGATAAATGTGAGTAAAGCTTGAATAGTCCTGCTGGAGGTAGTTTTACTTTACAGAACACCACAAACATTTAAGTGGTACCGGATAGTATCGCAGAGGACTGTTGGTGTAAGGTAGTGCAAAGCCTAGGTGCGCTCCAAGTGATGCAGGTGGACCCTAGCGCTGGTGCTACCCTGGTACAGACCATCAAGACGGATAAATGTGAGTAAAGCTTGAATAGTCCTGCTGGAGGTGGTTACTCTACAGAAGACCACAAACATTTTAAATGATACCGGATATTATTGTCGAGGACTGTTGGTGGAAAGTAGTGCAAAGTCTGGGTGTGGTCCAGCTGTTGCAGGTCAATCCTAGTGCTGGTACCACTGTGGTACAGACCATCAAGGCAGATAAACGTGAATATAACTTGAACAGTCCTGCTGGAAGTATTTTCACCCTACAGAAATACAAAACATTGTTATGCCTTACTACCTGGCGATAAATATCATGATCTTACCACACCAGTCGTTGAAAAGAGATAAATTATTTAAAGCGTCATTTCTGTATACCTACGTGCCATCGTCCAATTATAGTATTTAATTTATTAAATGTTATTTGAGTTATTTCATATCAAGCAAAGGCAATAACTACCGTAAGGATTTCCAGAAAAACGTTAACCAACACAAGTAGGATTATGGTGGTCCGGCGTTCGTCACTTTCGCATTTACGTACTAAATAATTACAGCAACTACGACAAACGATATCTAAGATTTATTTGTTTTTCAGATAATTTAAATTACAAATTTCGCATTACAGATTTAAAAGCGAGATCCATCCTCCACCTTCACTTATCCAAGAAAACACCGTCCAACAAATTATATCTGGTCGCTGCGGATACTGTAGGAGGTATATCCGTGTGGAGTCACAGCGGACATAAGTGGGAGCATTACGCTGCGCTGCCGACTTATAGTTGCGTGCCTTCAGCCCTGGCATTTGATACGGATAAGGAGAGCTTGATCATCACCTATGTTGATCAGAAGGTATTGGTTTTGTTCCTCAACTTTGGAATAATTATGTTCCTTTAGCATGTTAGACTTCTCGCTTAATTTCTTCCTCGTTACCATGGACAATGCGTTATCATTTTTTCATGCTTACCATAATGCTTGTTTGCCACTGTTATGTTATGGAATAAAATAAAAAGTTGTCAACTTAAACAAAATGACCTGGCTTAGCTTACAATATAAACGCTTAAAGGTGCGACCGTTAAAAAACGATGACGGTACGGAATCGCAGTGATGCACCGTAATAGTATGTACATTGCGTATTAAAAGCGAGCGGCATATAAGAATTTGTGAACGAGTGTGAAAGTAAAGCCCAAGTCGACGACGCGGGCTTTACTTCACACGAGTTCATAATTCTTGTATCGCCCGTGGCACACACAATGTTTTTCATCACACCTGTGAGGCAAAAAAGTAAATAAAACAATATATTTTCACAAAGCTACTCTAAAATGGTCTAAATAATTTCTCAAAATCAGGGATGACTTTATCATTTTTATAACAGAAATCTCGGCGCGGATGAAAATATCATAACTTTATCGCATCCTCTCCACACGAATGCTCAATATACAGAGCCGCAACGTGTGGCCTGTGCGAACAATATATGACGCGAACCTTTTTTGAAACAGCTGCGTTTTACAACACGTCACAGTACCCCTTATATCCTCTATTTTTACCACGTTCACTACGATTGGGGGTCTTTCGACTGCTTATAAAGTATGGTTAATTACATCAACATCATCAGCCTATGTTAGTCCACTGCTGGACGTAGGCCTCTCCTATTAACTATGCGTATAGACGCATTAGGAGGTAAATGCCCATAATCGCCACGCTGGGCAAGCGGATTGGCGATCGCAGTAATGTGTCCACTATGATGACGCTGCTGCCCATCATCAATCTTGTACAATGGTCAGTGACACTTTAATCCCTTAGTCGACTCTTACGACACCCGCAGGAGGAGTTGGGGTGGTGACAAATACTACTCTAAAATGGTCTAAATAATTTCTCAAAATCAGGGATGACTTAAATTTATAATTTTTCTCTTATCGCATCCTCTTCACACGAATGTTCAATAATATAAAGAGCCGCAACGTGTGCTCCGTACGAACAATTTATGACGCGAACCTTTTTGAAACAGCTGCGTTTTGTAACACGTCCCTTTATTTTTAACTTTTTTTTTCTATTACAGTTAATGGAATACAAGCTCACCGAGAAGCGATTCGAGGAGTGGCCGACCTACGGACTACCAGCCACCTGGCACCAGCGGGAGTCCGCCGTGCAGGCCATCTCGGCGCACCCCGCTAGGAGCGCGCTCGTCTTCCAGGACGAAACCTCGCTCTGGGTGCTGGAGAGACCCTCGATAGACACAGAGGTATTGTGTTTGTTCAAACTCTCCTTAGTGCAATTGGCTATGTAAAGTTTTCCGAAGGTGTGGCCGACCTACGATCTACCAGACACGTGGCACCAGCGGGAGTCCGCCGTGCAGGCCATCACGGCGCACCCCGCTAGGAGCGCGCTCGTCTTCCAGGACGAAACCTCGCTCTGGGTGCTGGAGAGACCCTCGATAGACACAGAGGTATTGTGTTTGTTCAAACTCTCCTTAGTGCAATTGGCTATGTAAAGTTTTCCGAAGGTGTGGCCGACCTACGATCTACCAGACACGTGGCACCAGCGCGAGTCCGCCGTGCAGGCCATCACGGCGCACCCCGCTAGGAGCGCGCTCGTCTTCCAGGACGAAACCTCGCTCTGGGTGCTGGAGAGACCCTCGATGGACTCGGAGGTATTGTTCTTGTTCAAACTCTCCTTAGTGCAATTATTATTATTATTGTGTGTTATCAGGCAGGCAGTTGAAACAACTGATAGGTGCCTGTATCCAGTTTATCTTCACTTAGTAAAGAGTATTCTTTTGGCTAGTTAGCTATGTAAAGTTTTCCGAAGGTATCAATATTATATTTTTCCCTGATCCGTCGTTCCCGTTACCGCGCCGCCTGACAGAATGTCTAAGCGAGCGACGTTCCCGCGTAAAGTGACAATCATGTGACAGAGCTGTCAGTGATGTTCAATACACAGTTAAGACGTGATGAGACTGATGAGACTGGACCCGACAATATTATATTTTTCCCTGATAGCAGTCATCTTTAGGTTCAAGAAAATGCGGCTCTTTTATTTTTATTTCCTACAAATTGTTAATAAGTGAGTGAGGTGACATTTGTGCAGTTTTATGGATGAATAGAGCCTAATACGTTCGTCAGCAATCAGTAAAATGAAATAGAAAAAAAATCTGTTAACGTCAATGTCACTCGTGTCATTCATTCATTTTATTTTTTCTATTTCATTGTACTTGTTGCGAACGAAAGTATTAGGCTATGTTCATCCATAAAACTGCATAAATGTCATCCCACTCACACAAAAACAGATTGTTAACAAATTATAAGTTATAAAAATAAGAGAGGCGCATTTTCTTGAACCCTAAGACGACGGCTATCAGGGAAAAATATAATATTGTCGGGTCCAGTCTCATCACGTCTTAACTGTGTATTGAACATCACTGACAGCTCTGTCACAATATGACTGTCACTTTACGGGGGAACGCCGCTAGCTTAGACATTCTGTCAGGCGGCGCGGTAACGGGACGTTTGCTAATTCGTATCTTTTGTGTGAATCGTGCTAATATCCTGACTTATTTGTGAAAACCTTGATTATAGAGCTTTACTTTGAGCATAAAGTGTTTAATTCCCTAAAATATTGATACCTTCAGAAAACTTTACATAGCCAATTATCGATGGCTGTTCAACGCGGTAATGCAATGATGGGAACTGGTGTGGTAAACTATCGACTTTAAGTTAAGTAATTTTTGACAGCTACAGTCGGCTATAGACTACGCCGGAAAGTCTTGCCACGAACGCCAACGACGGCTACAGCCGTCAACGTCGCCGATACAATTAGCAACTTACGCGGTAAATCATAAAGTTCAACTTCGCTTAAATAATCGTGAACTTCGTGAATGCGTGGCGTTGGCGCTCGGCATATTGCTTCGCCGTCTGGCGGTCACAAGGTTGAAAATGGCATCTAACATTTGATACTGAAAGATATATTTTATTTTTCGACTCACAAGATTTGAATTTGTTTTTCGAAATTGACTACCCAATAGTATTGTAAATGAGTCAACTGTGAGAAAATAGTCGTTATTTTACCTTGTTAGAACTTTAGAACCTTATTAGCATGGGTTGCACCAGAGCCGGATTAAGCAGGCGCGTGGCTCGTAGCACATTTTATAGCGGGGCACCTGGTTTACTTCGATTTATATAATTACGAGATGCGCATCTATAACAAGGTCAAAGTTATAGATGCGCATCTATAACTTTGACCTTGACCTTGATTTCAAGTGCAATAAATATCTATAAATAAGCTTATTACTGCAAGATCGTGTAACCTGCATTACATATCGAAGCGCGGGGCCGCCTAGTGGGCCCTTAGCATATGCTACTTCTGCTGGTAGGTTAATCCGCCCCTGGGTTGCACTAACCATACTCACCAGGCCGCTTTGGCTGATTACTGTGACCTATCAGATTAGTTCCATATTAATTAACAATTTAACACGGTTTGGTACAACCCGACTTTACTTACGAAAGTTAAAGCACTTTGGGTACTTTAATAAAGCTTACTGATCTTTATCAAAAGTTAAATTTCGTTAATAAGTGTTTAAATATTAGAATAGTATACTTTCCAATTAAATTTTAATTTGGTTTTTATGTTATACATAATGATTGATTGTTCTACAGGTGAAAAACCATAACGGGCCCGAAGTGAAAAGAGATCGTAAAGAAAAATATAGACCGAAGGCAGCGCTTAAAGTTATTCCAATCAAGGTAGGTATTCCACAAACTATTATTATTACATAACCACTATAGCCTGGAGCCGTGTGGTGACGGCAGTAAGAATACATTTGTCACCACCCCAACTCCTCCTGCGGGTGTCGTAAGAGTCGACTAAGGGATTGAACTGTCACTGACCACTATTTTATAAAAGATTGATGATGGACAGCAGCGTCATCATAGTGGACACATTACTGCGATCACCAATCCGCTTGCGCAGCGTGGCGATTACGGGCATTTACCTCCTAATGCGTCTATATGCATAGTTAATAGGAAAGGCCTACGTCCAGCAGTGGACTATCATATGCTGATGATGATGAACCACTATAGCTATTTAAAGGGCTTTAGAAGCGGCTCGTAGACGCCACCGGTGACCAGGGAGCTGGCTATTACCTCGCCCAGCGAATAGCAATTGCTATTCAGTGAGGTAATTCCGCCACCCTTCATGTTGGGTGCCCATCCACATAAATAAATGTACTAGCCAGGAATGGTAGGGTTACCATCAGGCACGGAGCTCGAGCCTATTTTTATTGGTAAATATTTGTTGATAATTATGTAGTTTTTGTAGAGATCGTTTTATTTCCTTAGTGTTAGTTTATTTTATTCTATTTTTTCTTGTATTATTTACTTAAATACAAATTACTATACCTGATCAATGACAATGAGTTACCACTATTGGACGGATAGAAGTGGGATTATGAAATTATTCGATTGCAGTGTACACAAGTGTGTGATAGACGTCACGTCAATGGCAGAGAATTAAAATTGAATTTGCAGTGCCTTAGTCAGTTTATGTAGCTGGTTGGTGACTCTGCGTACGAAACTCGAGATTCTGGGTTCAAAGCTTGGCTAGTACATTTATTTATGTGTATATGACAAATATGTACGTTCCTAGGTTATTTTCATAAAACAACATTAGTCTTACTCAGTGCACTGCTAGACATATATCTCGCATCTATTAGTATATAAGGTGGTCAAAATATAAGTGCATTACCGTTGACTGTGAGAATTTAGGGACTCAGAATAAGATTTCTAAAACTATATCAGTCCACTGCTGCACAACGGCCTCTCCTTAGCGTTTGCGTTTGGACGCATGCCCATAAACGCCACGTTGGTCAGGCGAGTTAGCCATCGCAGTAGTGATGACACACAGTGTGAGATATTTCTTCAGTTTTGTTCACCACATTTTCATGGCTTTAACGATTGCTACATTTTATAAGAAGACCAATACAAAAACTGCCAGTCGTCTATCGTATTTAGTTTCTGAGAAATAAATGTTCAAAAAAGCTCAATTGCATTTATGACGTCGTCAAAACATGTTTGTATTTTTATTTCCTCTATATGTAAAATTAATGCGAATTTAAAATGTCATATCCTGCCCATCATCAATCTTTAGCCATCCTTACCTTTATACCTTTCCTTAGCCGACACTTACGGCACCCACGGAGCTGCGATGACAAACGTATTCTTACTGCCGTCACCACACGGCAACTATTTACAATCACTACTTTTAAAATTTATCAAAATTTGAAAAAAGAACATAACGGCCCGGCCACGACATTGGTCTAAGGCGACCAGCGGCGAGCGAATCCATGAGTTGGAGCGGGATGCCGATATGGGTACTCACGTATGGTTTTCCGTTGAGCCGGTCGGCTTAGACCAATATTGTGACCGCGGCATAAGACCCCTTAGAAGCTTATTATGCGTCTAAAACCCCACTGGCAACTGGAATGCACTTTTTTTCGCTTTGTTTACAATGTGGCCTAATATTGTCGCTTATTACCCATAACACAAGCCTTAACTCCTCCTCTGTGGTTGCATAGATCACTACAATGTATTTTTTAATTCATTGTATGGATACTTATCAACAGAGATCGGACAAATGTGCGTCATTGTTCGTAATAACATGGACATGACTATGAATAAATGAATAACTAAACGAATAATTTTCTGAAATTTTATGTAGAAGCTTTAAGATGATTATTTAGAAAGGTTTTAATAGCTACCGGTGTCAAATAGGTAATTGTTTTAAAATTATTAACGGATTAATTATTTAATCAATTTTTCAACACACTTGCTCGTAACGTAGGTATTATTGAACCGCTATTAGGCTCATAATCCAAGATATTAAACACGCGTGCTTTTTCATTACGTTATTGTTCTAGTGCGGTAATAACATAACCCGACCAAGTACGATTGCAAACATTTGCAAGTATTATGTCATGTAGATGAAGCATTCGAATTTAGTCAGGTTATATTTATTTTTTAAATTGACGAAAGAGTTGACATGTGGCAGAAATAGCGGAATCCAGAATATTATTTCAAAATACTATAAATTTTCGTAAATAAATAAATAAAATATTTAAATTGTGCATCCAAATTATCAAGTAATTATATTAAATGTAAAGTTATCGTATTTTTATTTTATGATAAACGTTAATGATTCGCAGTTTTTTTTTTATATTGGCTGTTTGTCGATAGGATTGATGTCTCACAAATTTGCGCGCGTTTAAAAATTCCTTAGGTATGCGCGCGCCGTTTTAAAGTTACCATTTGTAATTTTGTATTTATTTTGTTCTTCGGAGTGGAGCGAATTTCAAATGTTTGTTGCGTTTATCTTGTTGTGTTCATGGTTGTGTTTACTGTTATTACTTTTATGTGAATTATGAACTTCAAGTAATGAACAAGAATAAAATAAAACGGTTAAACGTAACTTTGGGATAGTACCTAAGTAAGTAGTAATTACCTAGCAACAAAGGTTAGTAAAAGTGTTACTAAAAGTCGGTTATTCCTCGCAAGTGTGTTGAAAAACGTCGTATGAAACTCGTGTGCATTGATCATTATACTCTCTGCTATCTTATGCGCGCTCGCTTGCAGCTCGCGCGCACAATACCGCCTCGAGTATAATGATCAACTTAGCACACTTGTATCATAATGTACTATTGGAGTCATGTCCTTGTTATTGCGAACAATGACGCACATTTGTCCGATCACCGACGAAAACACCGACGAAGGCTTATCGAACTTACCGTAACTATACATATATTGATTTAAACTTTGACGATTATCACTCATATTGTAAAGACAAACGGGTCTTAATCGCGTAAACTTACGTTTAATTATATCCGTGATTTACAAATGTAAGCGTGGTGAAACATCCATTTTAAAGCCATTGGATGTTGTAAGTGTTGTGTGTAGGCCTAGTGACAACCCTAGCCTAGAAGTGAATAATCAAGATCAAGTGCGGGTAGTTCGAAAAACCCGCGCAGCTCGAAGGTGTTGATACAATGTATCAATACCTTCGAGCTGCGCGGGTTTTTTGCGAGAGAATGTCATTCTCTCGCCAGTCTGCCTGCGACCACGGGTGTAACGTCATGCCCGAAACGTCAGGATATAATTAAACGTAAGTTTACGCGATTAAGACCCGTTTGTCTTTAAAATATTACCGTAACTAAATAAATCGATTTGTATAACATACTCCCACGTTTTTTTTTAGTATTTGGCCGGTTTCCACTGGCTGGAGCAGTCGGCGGTGACGGTAGAGCTCGCACCGGCCAGCATCGTGACGCAGCTGCCCGCCGCTGTCGTCAAGTCCAGGAACTTCAACATTGGCTGAGCTGTTAGTGTCACGCGCGAATTGCGACGTTGCAAGCGTTTTATCTGTTCATTGCGCGGTTCGCACGCGCGTCCCGCGTTGGATAGTTGATCACACGCAATGATTAAGAAAAAAGGCTTGCCGCATCGCAATGAGGGTTTTTGATACATTTTCCGCCACTATGGGGCGGTGAGATGGCAGCACTGTGCGTAAGCTCCAACGAACTGTCAAAATAAATACGCGTATCTTTGTGATATATTTTAGATTTATTTATTCTTAAAACCATTAATTTAGGTATTTTGTTTTCTAAAATAGTTAATTCCAAATCAATTCTCATGTAATTTTAAGTAATTTATTTTAGTATCAGTGACTTTGCGCTCCTGTTTTAGAGCTCAATCTTCAGTTCGACGACCGTTTTAATCGTAATCAATTACAAAATCAGTAAATTTCCAGATTCAGTAGAATTTTAATACATTTTGTCCACTGCCTATGAATAGTATCCGACAGCTGTTTGGACCAGACGCCTACGTAGCGCCGCCTAGTGACAGAAAAAATATCGAAAACTCTCATACGGCTCTGAACGGCTGCCACTTAGCGCATACGTTTTGTACGCTCAGGCATCCACTCAGTTTGCACACTTACTAATTTTAAGAGTATCGGAATAAATGTTACATTTTACTCGGTTTTTGTATTCGTCAGTGTTGATGTTGTATTATCACTGGTGCGCTGTGTGGCTTCTATACATTTTTGGCTGACTTGATATGGAATATTATCCCTTGTGTATGGGTTTTATAGCCAATTTCGTCCTTATAGTAAGCGACAAAGTGAGACGTTTTTACTAAAACGCTCACATACATAGTTTAAATTCGTCTACGTACACTTACCACTGCTAAAGCGGATTGGGAACTTTACGCATATTTAATTTTTATTTTATTTTACTTGTTGAGGTTTGCCAACAGGTGAAATACATTGATACTTATTGATACGGAAACTATACATGTAAATTGCTCGAGTATTCACCCAATTATAGGCAAACACGGCATGCATATACAAATAATACTCACTAACATGATACATTTCCTGCCGTAGATATGTAATATAAAAAAAACAATTGAAGTAACTTGTTTTTTTCTGTATTCTTACAATGATTTACTTATCAAATGTATCTTTAAGTGTATGTAAAAATGGTCTACAACTTCCTTTACCTGGCCTCATACATAGTCTGATATAGTTATTATCAAACCGGAATCAGAAAGGGATTCGCAAGTACTGTTGACACAACAGGTGACATAAAATTTACCAAGAAAAGAGTTGTTTATAGATGTAGTGAGTGATTAGATTAATTAATCGATTGTCTGCAAGTCTCTGCACCTAAACTATGAATATATGAATACAACTCTGAAGATGTCCTAGATTTAGTTATACACTGTTGTGTCAACAGTACTTTCGAATCCCATTCTAATCGCGGTTTGATAATTGTCGCCTACAGATATATCGAAGTGAATCTGAACATTCACTCTAACACCATGACGATAGAGGCCTGGGGCCTATTTCTCGAAATCTTGTAACCTGTAATACAAGCGGAAGTCCTTGTCTAATTAATAGTGTTAAAAAGAGACTTTCCACTTGTATTCCAAGTTACAAGCTTTCGAGAAACGGGCCCCTTGGTGCTTAGACAAGTTGCCAATCGCTAACGCTCAGTAGCGTATCGTAGTTTTCTCTCTCTATCATTCTTTCTTATTAGTGCGACAAGACAGTTGCCTATCGTTCACGATTGACGATTAAGCGTTAGCGATTGGCAACATGTCTCTAAGCACCCAGGATGCTTAGCCAAGTTGCCAATCGCTAACGCTCAGTAGCGTATCGTAGTTTTCCCTCTCTATCACTCTTTCATATTAGCGCGACAAAGGCAGTTAGCTGCCTTTCGCTTACGATTGACGATGAAGGCTAGCGATTGGCAACTCGTCTAAGCACCCCGCTCAGATATTTGTGAGCATCCTACCCGCTCAGGCGAGGGGGGCGCCATCGGATATACCTATATCCGATGGCGCCTGTACGTACCACTAAAGCCTGGGCCACACCACATCGGATGCGCACTGTACGCCACGTAAAGCGGTGTGTAGCGTTGAAAATTTCCGGATTAAATCCCGTTTCTCTCCAAACAGCTCGTTTTTTTCGGAAAAATGAAAGTTTCTACTATAATTTTCGACTCTAATCTAAACCAATGCAAATTAGATCTAATTTTCACTTATACCACGATAACGCCATGTCATCGAGGAAAAGTAAATGGAAATAGATGACAAGGAGTGACAGTGACAGTGACATTAATTATTTCTGTAAAAACCTGAAAAAAAACGAATTTTTCAAATATTCCCGAAAAACATTTGATTTTTCCGACATTTTCAACGCTATCGGTGTGCCATCTAATATGATACACGCATACGGTGTGGCTAGTCTTTAAAGCTTAGCTAAAGTTTCTGCGAGAGGATCCACGCTAACAGTCCTGGAACGTGCCCACATCTCATCCGTCACCTCGCAGCGCGCCGGCGGCAGCTTGTATGAAATGGGGTCACCGACGTCGATCCTGGAACCACATTTAAAGGTTAACCTCTTTATAACAAACAGAAATAAACAAAGCCACGAAATGGTCTCATCTCAGCGTGATTCAGCTCTGGGGGGCTACCACGATCTACCTACTAATGCGTCAGTATGCGTATAATATTATGCCCTGCTAAAGCGAATTAGCGATATCTCAAAAATAGAGGCATTTGGAAATGGAATCGTCACCTATAGAATTTAAGGTGCATGTTTGCATTAAATTTTATTTTTAGATATCGCTATTATGCTTAGCAGGGCAGAAGAACTATCAAAAACTGACAAGACGAACCTAAGAAACTAAATCGCGTTTAACCTTTTGGACGCCAACGACTGATATATGCGCGGTGCCAACCGCGGGTTCAACGCTAAAGACCGATATATAAGTCTTGGTCCACAGAGTAATATAGACCTACTCGCATGTGCGTAAAATTCAATTGCAGTTTTGACATTTTAGTCCGTGGGCTAATCGGTCTGAAATTAGAAAACGGTATAATTTGGGGGTACCAAGTGTCCTTTTTACAGTAGTTAGACATATTCATAAGGATGTTAAAAAAGTATGATAGACATCTCAAAGTGGTAGCTAATAGGCATACGGGCTATTTCAAGATTTCCGTTGTATGACAGGTATGGTTAAAATTAGGAGGTACTAATTTCCCTTTTCACGGCTGTTAGGTAAGCTTATAAAAACGTCAAAAATGCAAGATTGCCATTTATAAGTGCTACCTAACAAAAATGGGGGGCAATCAAAGATGGTGGATCTCAAGTTTTACAAAATCAAGTATATCTCGAGAACTATTAAATATATCTAATTACTCTCTTGAACAAAATTAAAGGCATATCTGTAAGCTTCATATTTTGCATATACACCATATTGCTAAAACCAACCAATAATTAATTATGACCCAATTTATGAAAATTTCGTGATTTTGATTTTTTTTGTGTCGTGTTTATACATAGTAGTCATGACGCTAGAAAAATTAAATATTTTTTTAAAGATAGTGTATTTAATAAGCTTTAATTTGATGTATATAACTTGTTGGTGGTATTAAAAAAAAGACCCATAAAAAATATTTAAATGAAATGTAGTCATAATCCACCGTACACTTTAGTGATTTAAGAGGCGATGGAAGTGCCACTCGTAAATAAATAGTGCTTATTTCAAATAACCAAGATTGAAAAATATAAAAAAAAACTGAACTGTGAGTCGGACTTGCGCACGAATGGTTCCAATTATGACTACAATTCATTTAAATATTTTTTATAGGTCTTTTTTTTAATACCGCCAACAAGTTATATACATCAAATTAAAGCTTATTAAATACACTATCTTTAAAAAAATATTTAATTTTTCTAGCGTCATGACTACTATGTATAAACACGACACAAAAAAAAATCAAAATCACGAAATTTTCATAAATTTGGTCATAATTAATTATTGGTTGGTTTTAGCAATATGGTGTATATGCAAAATATAAAGCTTACAGATATGCCTTTAATTTTGTTCAAAAGAGTAATTAGATATATTTAATAGTTCTCGAGATATACTTGATTTTGTAAAACTTGAGATCCACCATCTTTGATTGGCCCCCATTTTTGTTAGGTAGCACTTATAAATGGCAATGTTGTATTTTTGACGTTTTTATAAGCTTACCTAACAGCCGTGAAAAGGAAAATTTGTACCTCCTAATTTTAACCATACCTGTCATACAACGGAAATCTTGAAATAGCCCGTATGCCTATTAGCTACCACTTTGGGATGTCTATCATACTTTCTTAACATCCTTATGAATATGTCTAACTACTGTAAAAAGGACATTTGGTACCCCCAAATTATACCGTTTTCTAATTTCAGGCCGACTAGCCCACGGACTATTTTGTCGATGGTTGGCGTATGAGTGGCAGCTTTTGTATTTGACGTGGCATCAAAAAAGGTTAAGAGATCGTGGTAGCCCCCCTGATCTTCGGATGAGACGATGGACCAGGATAATATTAATTATACTGTGGTAACTGTAGGTACCACAGGAATATGGTCTGCTTTTACGGCAGCCGCGTAGGGTAATCACGTGGAGTCCGCACCAGTCGCCCGTAGCGCTCCAAAGGATGGACCAGAGTAGTAGTACAGTAGAACCCGCTTAAGACGATCACGTTTAATACGATTTCCCGCATTATACGCCATTTTACGGCGGTCCCTGCAAGTTGAGCCTTGATTTCATACATTTTTTCACGGTTAATACGACTCGCATCCCGCTTAATACACCATTAAAACCCCCTATTTGCATTACTTTACAACTTTATTTATGCGGGTGACAAAAATCGGAACTAATTGTACCGTACTAATTACGCGATTCTGGCGATACCGCTGCCCGTAAAGATATGTTTGTCTTCTTAACGTAGCGGTTAGTGCGGAAAAGTTACGTTTGTTGGGGATCGGTAAGGCAAAAAACCCACGTTGCATTAAAAATGCCCTTTACCTGTAAAATATTATGATGGCCAGTCTCGAGCTTGGATGACCGGTAATTGCTTTATTGAGTGGGTAAAGCTTTAGACGACGATTTCCAGACAGATAATTCTGATCATCGATAACTGCACAGCTCATCCCAAATGAGTTGAACTAAAGAATTTTAAGCTTGTTTTCGTACCTCCTAATACCACGATCAATCTGCAACCGATGGATCAGGGCACAGTAAAAGTCCTTAAACAAGGTTATAGATCTCAACTGTTACATCGCTATCTAATGGAAATAGACGTTGTTTTGTTTTTTATTCTAAATAAATAAATAAATAAATACATAAATTACACTAAATAGTACTAGTTTTTTTTTCACGTTTAATACGATTTCCCGTATAATACGCTTTTTTTGTTCGGTCCCCTCAGAATCGTATTAAACGGGTTCTACTGTATTTATTATACTGTGGTAACTGTACCCCAGGAATATAATGGTCTGCTTGCACGGGTCGAAGACCTCTCCGGGCGGCAGCGGCGGCCGCGTGGGGTAATCACGTGGAGTCCGCAAAGCCGTCCGTAGCGCTCCAGCGGATGGACCAGAGTAGTAGTATTATACTGTGGTAACTGTACCCCAGGAATATGATGGTCTGCTTGTACGGGTCGTAGACCTGTCCGGGCGGCAGGGCGGCCACGTAGGGTAATCGCGTGGAGTCCGGACCAGTCGCCCGTAGCGCTCCAGCGGATGGACCAGAGTAGTAGTATTTATTATACTGTGGTGACTGTACCCCAGGAATATGATGGTCTGCCTGTACGGCAGCCGCGTAGGGTAATCACGTGGAGTCCGTACCAGCCGCCCGTAGCGCTCCAAAGGATGGACCAGAGTAGTAGTTATTATACTGTGGTAACTGTACCGCAGGAATATGATGGTCTGCTAGTACGGCAGCCGCGTAGGGTAATCGCGTGGAGTCCGCACCAGCCGCCCGTAGCGCTCCAAAGGATGGACCAGAGTAGTAAGTATTTATTATACTGTGGTAACTGTACCCCAGGAATATGATGGTCTGCTAGTACGGCAGCCGCGTAGGATATAGGTAATCACGTGGAGTCCGTACCAGCTGCCCGTAGCGCTCCAAAGGATGGACCAGAGTAGGAGTATTTATTATACTGTGGTAACTGTACCCCAGGAATATGATTGTTTGCTTGTACGGCAGCCGCGTAGGGTAGCCACGTGGAGTCCTCACCAGCCGCCCGTAGCGCTCCAAAGGATGGACCAGAGTAGTAGTTTATTATACTGTGGTAACCGTACCCCAGGAATATGATGGTCTGCTTGTACGGGTCGTAGACCTGTCCGGGCGGCAGCGGCGGCCGCGTGGGGTAGTCTCGAGGCGTCCGCACCAAGCGCCCGTAGCGCTCCAACGGATGAACCCGAGTAGTAGTATTTATTATGCTGTGGTAACTGTACCCCAGGAATATGATGGTCTGCTTGTACGGGTCGTAGACCTGTCCGGGCGGCAGCGGCGGCCGCGTGGGGTAATCGCGCGGAGTCCGCACCAGCCGCCCGTAGCGCTCCAACGGGCACTGAGCGCGGCGCCCCACCATGCCTGCGTGACTTCACTACTATAGAATTTTTTGACATAGCAATGTAAAGCAAATTCAAATATTATGTGGGGATGATTTTTTTGGGGACATTGAAATGTACATTGAGACCAAACGAGCATTCGTTATTCTAAGGGAGCGGCTCCGCTCCGCCTCAGTGGGCGGAGAGGAGCGGACATGTGCAAAATTGACCAATTACATTCTTCAAATTCAAAATTCCAAACACTGTCATGCGGTCTTATTGGCCAATTTTGCACATCTCCGCTCCTCTCCGCCTCATGCGGCACCCTTACCCCCTAGGGGGTAACGATGTACGAGGTGTGTAACGATCGAAATTCGTAGAGTAGCTACTCTACGAATTTCGATCGTTACACAAAACGTGATAGTATAGCGAATGCTCGTTTGGTCTGAATGCACCTTAAGAGATCATGGTAGACCCCTGGTAGGGAATAAGTAAGCAATAGAACTTTAGTCACAGGTTGGTTTTCGAGCATCGATTGCGGACAGAGACACTTGAAATTATCGATGTTCGCGGCAGAGTTGGGCGTAATCAATTCCTTTTGGAATTAATTACAGGGTTACATTACAGTAATGACGATTCCTCAGTAATGAATTACTAGTATAATAAAAATTACTGTAATGCTGTACTATGGTTACGCCTGTAATCCATTCCTTTGGGATCGGTATTGTAATCAGCTACTGTAATATTGAATCCACCGTAATCAAGTACTTCTGTAATCTGCATTACTTACAAAGTAATTTTGTTACTATTACTCGAAGAAATTGTTTTTGATTTATATGTCATTCTAGTTGATATCTGACATCCTAGCAGTTTCATGAATGTTAAAAACGTATTCTGAAAATGTAGTATATTTTTAAGATTCAAAATGGCGGCAACTTTTTTTTGCAATCTTCATCATTATACTCGTTTTTGACTAATTCGCATACGTGGAATTCGATTTTCGGGTCCATTCTAAGATCCAAGATGGCGGCAACTTTTTTAGCAATTTTCATCATTATACTCGTTTTCGACTAATTCGCATACGTGGAATCCGATTTTCGGGTCCATTCTAAGATCCAAGATGGCGGCAACTTTTTTAGCAATTTTCATCATTATACTCGTTTCCGACTAATTCGCATCCGTGGAAGCCGATTTTCGGGTCCATTCTAAGATCCAAGATGGCGGCAACTTTTTTTAGCAATTTTCATCATTATACTCGTTTCCGACTAATTCGCATCCGTGGAAGCCGATTTTCGGGTCCATTCTAAGATCCAAGATGGCGGCAACTTTTTTTAGCAATTTTCATCATTATACTCGTTTCCGACTAATTCGCATTCGTGGAATCCGATTTTCGGGTCCATTCTAAGATCCAAGATGGCGGCAACTTTTTTTAGCAATTTTCATCATTATACTTGTTTCCGACTAATTCGCATACGTGGAATCCGATTTTCGGGTCCATTCTAAGATCCAAGATGGCGGCAACTTTTTTTTGCAATTTTCTTCATTATACTCGTTTCTGACTAATTCGCATACGTGGAATCCCATTTTCGGGTCCATTCTAAAATCAAAGATGGCGGCAACTTTTTTTTTCAATTTTCATCATTATATTCGTTTCTGACTAATTCGCATCCGTGGATTCCGATTTTTGTAAGTCCATTCTAAGATCTAAGATGGCGGCAACTTTTTTTTGCAATTTTCGTCATTATACTCGTTTCTGACTAATTCACATCCGTGGAATCCGATTTTCGGGCCCATTCTAACATCCGAGATGGCGGTACAATGTTTTTCTTTTTTTTTGTAATTATTGACATTGTAGTCGTTCTTACATACACGAATTTATCGTCAATTTAAGATCTAGGATCTAAGGACCTACCTAGTGAAAATAGAATATTTGGATTCCACGTGCGTGAATTAGTCAAAAACTAGTATGACAAAAATTGCTAAAAATTGTGTCACCATCTTGAATCTTCAAACGAACCCTAAATTCGGATTCCACGTATGTGTTTTAGTCGAAAACGAGTACAATGACAAAAATGACAAAAAAAAGAAAAAAATTGTGCCGCCATCTTGGATCTTAAAATGGACCCTAAATTCGGGTTCCACGTATGGGTATTAGTCGAAAACGAGTACAATGACAAAAATGACAAAAAAAAAAAGAAAAAAAATGTGCCGCCATCTTGGATCTTAAAATGAACCCTAAATTCGGGTTCCACGTATGAGTATTAGTCGAAAACGAGTACAATGACAAAAATGACAAAAAAAAGAAAAAAATTGTGCCGCCATCTTGGATCTTAAAATGGACCCTAAATTCGGGTTCCTCGTATGTGTATTAGTCGAAAACGAGTATAATGACAAAAATGACAAAAAAAGAGAAGAAAATTGTGCCGCCATCTTGGATCTTAAAATGGACCCTAAATTCGGGTTCCTCGTATGTGTATTAGTCGAAAACGAGTATAATGACAAAAATAACAAAAAAAAGAGAAGAAAATTGTGCCGCCATCTTGGATCTTAAAATGGACCCTAAATTCGGGTTCCACGTATGAGTATTAGTCGAAAACGAGTACAATGACAAAAATGACAAAAAAAAAGAAAAAAATTGTGCCGCCATCTTGGATCTTAAAATGAACCCTAAATTCGGGTTCCACGTATGTGTTTTAGTCGAAAACGAGTACAATGACAAAAATGACAAAAAAAAGAAAAAAATTGTGCCGCCATCTTGGATCTTAAAATGGACCCTAAATTCGGGTTCCTCGTATGTGTATTAGTCGAAAACGAGTATAATGACAAAAATAACAAAAAAAGAGAAGAAAATTGTGCCGCCATCTTGGATCTTAAAATGGACCCTAAATTCGGGTTCCTCGTATGTGTATTAGTCGAAAACGAGTATAATGACAAAAATAACAAAAAAAGAGAAGAAAATTGTGCCGCCATCTTGGATCTTAAAATGGACCCTAAATTCGGGTTCCACGTATGAGTATTAGTCGAAAACGAGTACAATGACAAAAATGACAAAAAAAAAGAAAAAAATTGTGCCGCCATCTTGGATCTTAAAATGAACCCTAAATTCGGGTTCCACGTATGTGTTTTAGTCGAAAACGAGTACAATGACAAAAATGACAAAAAAAAAGAAAAAAATTGTGCCGCCATCTTGGATCTTAAAATGGACCCTAAATTCGGGTTCCTCGTATGTGTTTTAGTCGAAAACGAGTACAATGACAAAAATGACAAAAAAAAAGAAAAAAATTGTGCCGCCATCTTGGATCTTAAAATGGACCCTAAATTCGGATTCCACGTATGTGAATTAGTCGAAATCGAGTATAATGACAAAAATTGCAAAAATGTGTCGCCATCTTGGATCTAATGGACCCTACAGTCGGATTCCGACTGTGCATAACTGTATCATCATCATCATCATCATCATCATCATATCAGCCGAAAGACGTCCACTGCAGAACATAGGCCTCCCCCAAAGATTGCCACAATGACCGGTCCTGCGCCACCCGCATCCAGCGGACTCCTGCGACCTTCACCAGGTCATCGGTCCACCTTGTGGGGGGCCTACCCACGCTACGCCTTCCGGTACGCGGCCGCCACTCAAGAACCTTCCCGCCCCAACGGCCATCGGTTCTACGCGCAATGTGCCCCGCCCACTGCCACTTCAGTTTAGCGATTCGGAGTGAAAATAATATTAAAATTCGCACGTCCTAACATTAAAGTAATTAAAAAGTAATCTAGAAGTATGGTCAACGATTCCAGTAATTTTGAATCGACATGTCGATTCCAAAGTATTAGTAATGCTAATATGCTATAGATTATTACTGACTCCTTCATACGTCATTGTAATATTCCGTTTCACGACATTACATTACAAGTAATATGCTACCCATAAGTACATTACAAAGTAAAATCAAGTAATATTGTAATCGGGAATTGATTACGAAATGCCCAACTCTGGTTCGCGGCAGGTCTTACCGGAGGAAGTTGGAGGCAGTGGGGCTGGTGATGGATCTACTTGGACAGGGTACTCCCGTGGCTCAGGCTGGCAGTTCATAGAACGCACTCCCGCTCGGTACTCCTCCAATGACATACCTGGACACGTAGTCGTCAATTTGAGCAAGTATAAAATAATTTTGTGGACAATTTTTATTGGCTCTGTATATTGTATCTACGCAAGTTCTGTATACCTATTTATGATGTAGGTTTGTTTATTATGCTACTGCTGTTGATGCCCCAAATAAATAAATAAGTGCTCGTAAATATCACAAAAATACAAGTCAAGTCACCAATCATAACTTTGAATACAATGAAAGTGGTAAAATAATTGACGTGATTTAATTGTTCCTATGTTTGTATGGACGTTGGACGTTTTAAATATTTGCACGATTACGAAAATAAATATTAAGTGAAATATGGAATCGAAGCCCTGGTTAAATTTGCGCTCTTACTATCGGCAAGTCGTATCTATAGATACGACTATACAGTACAGTATACAGATGTAGTGAGAAATGACTTGCCTTCGGAAACGTTCGTCAACCTCATGCTGTTTCAGTCTATCTCACTGAGACTGACAGTAATAGCTGTCATGCTACTTCAGTCAGACTCGGTTACACTGCCTGAAACAGCATGTGTTTACGAACGTTTCCGAAGGCAAGTAATTTCTCACTACACCTGTACTGAACCTAAGGTAGGTACCTAATAATACCTACGTCTAAGAAAAATTCGTGCTTAATTATGTTGGTATCGCCGTTCGTTATACAAATATTGTTAGGATCATGCCAGGTCACGCTTGTACAAATCGGAATATATGAATTTTCGATAGGTAAAGGACGGATTTCCCAAAACTGTATTCTATTTCTCTAAATGCAACGGAACCCTGTAAAAAGTTGACAGATAGGTTATGTTTTTACCCAGGTTTAGCGCTTCCTCCTCTTGTATTTGCCGGAGCTGGGTGTAGAACGACCATTTCTCCTTCCACTGTCGCGCCGCATATTTTTCCTTGCGAGTTAAAGATGACCTACAAAACAAAAGCTGTACCTAAGTAGAAATATATAGATTGGCGTATTGGCGCATGTAAAAATCCTAACGAACAGAAAAACATGACGAAAACTTAGCTTTTTTCGGTAAGCTTAATAGAAACCTTGAAAAATAGTTATTTGTTTTACTAGGGAGCAAAGTGATTGTTTAACTCTCGTGCAAATATTGAAACCCGAGCAAGCGAAAGATTCCAGAATTTGAACAACGAGCGCAGCGAGTGGTTCATAAAATGGAATCTTGAGCGATGCGAGGGTTTTAAGGCACGAGAGTTGAACAAGCTTTGCTGCCGAGTGAAACACAACATTTTTCACCACACTAAAGCGAGGAAACATGCGAAATAAAACTCAAACATAACAAATTAGAAGGTATTTATTTGCAAGTCCTCAACTTCCAAAAAATAAACAAATCAACAAATAATAAAACAATAACCTCAAATATTTATCTTGGCGTGGCAATGCTTAAAAATTCAGGATAATTCCAAAATGAGACTCATGTAGTTATTGGCGATTTTTCTGTGTTTTTCGGAATTATCCCACTTTCGCATCTCGGAATTACCCCAAAGCCACTTAAGTATGTTAAACTAAGATATCAATATCACCAATGAAAGAAAACAATACACGACCGAACCCGTTTAAATTTCAAAAGAAAAAATATTCGGATGCGTACTGAAATTTGCATAGTGTCAACACTTTCATTTTCCTATTGTTTTTATTTGTCGTATTTTTAGAACTTTTAATTAAAAGCCTTATTACAACAAAATGTGGTATTTAATTTGGATTTTAGCATATTGAATATAATATTATGAAAGAAGGTTCATGTGTATGAATCTGTTTAAAACTATTGAGTTTTCGAACGTACTGTCTAGTTCAAACGTCAAAAAGCTTATTTCACTCTCAGGCCGTATAAGTTATTGCTTTAGTCTATCTAGAAGATTAAAAAAAAATTACTTTAACCTCTAGAGATTAAAACACAGTTTTGCGCTCTGAAATTGAAGGACAAACAGCGTGTTTACGAGCAGTGTGGTGAAAAAGCGTTTAGTTTCAAACGTTTCATATGTACCTAGTATAAAGATAGGCTTCTTTTACCTATTATCATCTGCCTACACACCATACAGAGAATCCCTTTCCAATAGGTAGGTAAAGATTACCTAAATTCATTCTTATGCAAGCCTATGTCATAAACACATCAAACAACATATTCTCATGCTTTTCTCTAATTATTGTAGGTTAGTAATTTTATATTTAGTTTCAGAATGTATAATTGTGTAAATCATTCGTTTTTCTTCAAGAAAATGAAATAACTAGGTACCTATCGGATTCATATTGTTGCAAATAAGTGCCTATACGAGAATAATAATTGACATAAGTGGCCCTAATAGTTGCCATGTCACGAATTCTCAATGAATCAAGTCGAATGGCGCACCAGCTGCTATTGCGACACAAATTACGAAAACAATGTAATGTAATATAATATCTGTAATGAACGTACAGTATTCCCTGCGCCTTCACTGGATCTACAGAAGGCTCGCGTCGGCCGGGTGCAGGTGCGGAGTTCTCCATTTATTTTCCTCTAAACTTTTGTACTAACATTTATCTCTGAGACCGTACTGTTTACTGAGAGAAGTGGTTGCCTAGCGCAATCGATCAAGCGTTAGCAGGACGCGTATTTAAGTTGGGGCAATGTTTCTCTATTTCCGACGAATAAGGAGAACCTGATTTGGCTGTTCAATAAGGGTGACTTTTACTGTCATTTTTAGGGTTCCGTAGCCAAAATGGCAAAAACGGAACCCTTGTAGATTCGTCATGTCCGTCTGTCCGTCTGTCCGTCTGTCACAGCCGATTTACTCGGAAACTATAAATGCTACAGTAACGACATTTGGTAAGGATATGTGTTGTATGAACCGCTACAGGAATATGATACTAAATTGTAAAAAAAACCATTGGGGTGGGGGCCCTCCATACATGTAACTGAGGGATAGAAAAATTTTTTTTGTTGTATATAAGCGTGTGGGGTATTAATAGAAAGGTCTTTGAAAATGATATGAAGGTTTATAAATCACATTTTTATTTAAGCAAATCGTTTTCGAGATATCAGCTCTCAAAGTCTGAAAAACCGGCCAAGTGCGAGTTGGACTCGCGCGCGAAGGGTTCCGTACCATTATCAAGTTATTATTAAAAAATACAGTTAAATCAACCTACCTCAAAAACTATAGGAGATAATTTAATCAAACTAAAAATCGTTGATAGAGTTTATTAATGTGCGTAACATATATTTTTTTTAGAATTTTATATTGCGTAGTTTAAAAAATAGAGGGGGGGGGACACATTTTTCAGACTTTGAGAGCTGATATCTCGAAAACGGTTTGCTTAAATAAAAATGAGATTTATAAACCTTCATATCATTTTCAAAGACCTTTCTATTAATACCCCACACGCTTATATACAACTAAAAAAAATGTTGTATCCCTCAGTTACATGTATGGAGGGCCCCCACCCCAATGGTTTTTTTTACAATTTAGTATCATAATCCTGTAGCGGTTCATACAACACATATCCTTACCAAATTTCGTTACTGTAGCATTTATAGTTTCCGAGTAAATCCGCTGTGACAGACGGACAGACGGACAGACGGACATGACGAATCTATAAGGGTTCCGTTTTGCCATTTTGGCTACGGAACCCTAAAAATGTGTCCCCCCCCCCCCTCTATTTTTTAAACTACGCGATATAAAATTCAAGAAAAAAAATATGTTATGCACATTAATAAACTCTATCAACGATTTTTGGTTTGATTAAATTATCTTGTATAGTTTTTGAGGTAGGTTGATTTAACTGTATTTTTTTAATAATAAATTGATAATGGTACGGAACCCTTTGCGCGCGAGTCCGGCTCGCACTTGGCCGGTTTTTTTATATCATAGATACACGTCATATCATCATCATCATCAGCCTATGATAGTTCACTGCTGGACGTAGGCCTCTTCTATTAACTATGCGTATAAACGCAATAGGAGGTAAATGCCCATAATCGCCACGCTGGGCAAGCGGATTGACGATCGCAGTAATGTGTCCACTATGATGACGCTGCTGCCCATCATCAATATTTATCAAATAGTGGTCAGTGACACTTCAATCCCTTAGTCGACTCTTACGACACCCGCAGGAGGAGTTGGGGTGGTGACAAATGTATTCTTACTGCCATCACCACACGGCAAACGTCATATATGCTAAGCAAATTATAGTAAGTTTCTTTGAAATACTGTACCGTGCGCCTTAGGTCGTCATCACATTACTTCATACAGAGTATTACAGAGAACTCTTCCAGGGTCTAAGACAGAATTCTCGTGTCCGTTACTAAAGAAAAAGTTTATATTTTCTCGACATGATAGAGTAAGGATGCACATATCAAATACCTACACATTTATTAGATATTTCAGCAAACACGCTGAAGAATTTATCAAGGGAGCTTTTATGATATAATTGAGTAGAGATAATCACTATACCTATTAAATACAACTTGAAACGCACTTTAAAGGTCTCTTCTAATTAAATGAAAACGAACCATTTACGTAATTTAGATACTAATTTATATGAAGAGGTTAATAATAGACCGTTATCTTAGTCAAGACCCTAGTGGCTTTCCAATTTACTCTGTCCCTATCATTTATTGTAATGGCACCGCGTTGCTTGAGACCTACTTAAGTTTTCGAGACCTTTGTAATGAGTCCGCTGAGCAAACTCAAATAATTTTATACAGTCGATGCGGCCCTCACAAAGGGGCAATAGGGCGTACGTCTAGACTAGACGCAGCGGAGGGCAACGGAAGGGCAGACGGGCTGCACTGCGCAACCAATGCCTGTGTTCGTAGACTGTCTCATCTACTTACACGTGCTGCTGCGACACCGTACGGCGCAGTCGAAGTGAGCTTCATTTTTGGGCCGTTATAAGAGCCGAGCCTGTATAAATGCTTGTTATCCTTTTATACGGCAGAGGTATGTTTCCCACCATAATTATTTCAACATTAGGTGTCAAAAAGGCAAGCGTTCAATTTTGCGCATTTATGACATCTGCCTGCCCGAAAGGGTTACAATAGTTACACATACCGGTACCTACTGTTCATGATTTCAAACTGTTTGGATCTCGATTTTATGACATTTTTCTATCACAACGATCGTAAATATTTTTTTTATTGAACCTTAAAAGGTATGTCGGAGACATGCTTCAGTTGGCGCAGACGTGTACGATATGTCGAGTCATCGAACGTCTGAATAGTCTTATTTGCAATGTTTACATTTAATTTGTTAAGAGTTATAAAATCTAGAAAACGATAAGCAATGTTTTGCTTGAGATGTTCTTTGCTTGGTGCATGCAGGTAGACATTAAACGTCATGTTGGTATCTACCCGCCTATGAAGGAGGTAGTTTGTGAGTTGACGGTATAAAAGGTCACTAGCGCAGTACTCAGGGATTCATTCTTGATTTAGAGTTGGAATAAAGCATTCCAGGGTTGAGTAAATGATGCATGGACGCAAGCTTATAACTCTCCAGTCGTTTTCTATCAGTATAGTTTATAGTGTTGTAAATAGTCTTGTTTTAAGTGTGTACTTGTTGTGATTATTTAAAGTTTGGAAAATGTAAGACCGTCTGAGTTTCTTGCTGGTTCGCCTCACGACAGAGGTTTATCATTTGTGAACCAGTATAATAAAAGATTGTAATTTACCTTGTGTTTAATTATGTGCGTCCATGCATAGTATACACCTTTGTAAGTATGTAGATACGATCAGTAGCTAGAAATTAAAATATTCCATCCCCTGTTCTCGGCTGTCCTTCTGACATCAGAAAGTGGGATGTTGACTAATCGCCTACAATAAGTGGTGAGGATGTACCACACGTAAAGAGTGAGGTTTGAAATCATCGACAGTCGGTAAGGTTGAACTATCGTTTCTTTTTTATTTGGTGTAAGGTGTAAACCACTCGTATCTTTTGAAGCAAAGTCTGTTTCGAGACGTAATTTGAGATATCAAGTTAGTTTTTTTTGTGGAATTTCTATTGTTGCAATACGTGTGGGTAGGTACCCCACCCACTACACAAAAAAAAAACAGTAATTCAAATAATTTCAAAGAATATCATGGCTCATACTTGTTACTTTTCTGATTTTTGAAATACTAGCAGTTCTGAAATACGGGCTGGTAACCCGTGGTTTTATTTTGTGGTCTACCAAAAATTGATTAGAGATTCTTATAGCCTGTTTTTTTAAGTTTTCTATGCGTGTGAAATTTATGTTACAGAATGTTTCGTGATGATTTCGTTCGTGATGACACTGATGACTATGTTGTGGCAATGAAACGAGCTCAGAATGTTTCAATTTCAAGAACAACACATTCATAGCAGCCAGAACTTCCGTTCAGGATGACTATGCTGTTGCGATGAAACTACCACAATATCTGAAACGTCCAGGAAATTAAAGAGAGTAAAGACTCCAGGTCTTCGGGAGTTGCTTTTTGAGCAATGGAAATAAAAGGACAGGTTTCGTTCCAATTGTTTTAATGCAAAATTCGAAGCAGTTATTTAAAGAAATGACAGTTTGACATTTCTATTTTTAGCGTGAAGTTTTTATGTTCTCAAAAAAGTTTTATTATCTACGAGATTAACTTGGTTGTAATAAAGTGAAGCCCATTATTATTTTAATACAAAGTTAAAAAGATACCAATACCCTAACCTCAACTTTTTATTTTTGTGATCAGGTTAAGTTGAGAGCTCACGTGCAAAATATCTCTGTCATAAAACTGATACCGTATAATTTGATGATTACAGTTCAACATGGTGAATTGGAGCGAGCTGCCGGCCTGCAAGTTATTGCTGTCATCATGTCCCGACGGCGTGCCAGAGGCTGATGACTGGTGTCGCTGCTGCCTACCGTGAACACGTGGTGCAGCGCGTGGTGTAGACACGTTGTCAATCCGGTGAGGAGTTCACATTTTGTTGAGCTATTTGAGCCCTGAGCTAATGTTGTTGAGTCATCGAGGGCTTCTACCCTTTCGATTCTATAGAGTTAAAACTTGAGCAAGAAATGCAACATTAAAACTAAATTAGACAGCGATAACGTAAGGTTACGCAAGTTTATTAAAGACTTTAAAGTTTTATTAAACGCATTGAGATCTATTTTAACAATTTCTGATATAGGATGATGATGATGATGATGGTGATGATGGTGATGATGATGATGATGTTGATGATGATGATGATGATGATGTTGATGGTGGTGTTGATGATGATGATGATGATGATGTAGATGGTGGTGATGATGGTGGATATGATGGTGATGATGATGATTATGATGATGATGATGGTGGTTATGATGATGATGGTGGTTATGATGATGATGGTTGTTATGATGATGATGGTTGTTATGATGATGATGGTTGTTATGATCATGATGGTGGTTATGATGTTGATGATGGTTATTATGATGATGATGATGGTTATTGTGATGATGATGGTGGTTATGGTGATGATGATGATAATCATTTCTTATTATTTGGACCGTCAATAGTTTCAGTTTGACTACCTTAGTTCAATTAAAATGGTGGGTACTAGAATTAGTCATTATAGTTTGCAATCGTATAGTTTGCAATCGTGGAATGAAACTTTTTACATTTTTGTTGGGTTCAGTTTTCTCGGACTAAGTACATACACCATTTATCATTCGTAGTCGTAGGTGTAAAATCGGATCTATTTTTCCGTCTCAGTGCGGCCACGACTGTGAGTGGCGTGCGTTTGGTTTAATGGTGTAAGTGGTCAATGCGTTTTGATTGTCCGACAGCCATGGAGGTGGTTGTTAAGACTCTATTGCTCGGTGTAGCATCTGGAGTATTGTAACTGCTGTGAGTACTGCAACCCATTTGTTGTTTTTGTTGAAGTGAAGTGTTTCATTTTTACTATTGTAGAACTATGTCGGTTACTAGCTAGTAAAGTGGTCAGTACATAGATAGACTGGCTAGTCTGTTTCAAATGTTAATGAAGTTGCTTTTAATTCCTTTAGTTGATTAAATGAGTACCTAAAGAAAATATGATACTGCATTACGGCATTTAATTTTCTATTAACTACTTTAAATGCGGAAAGGGTAATTGTTAAATTTAATGAGTTCTTATGTCATTTGAGCTTTCAATGGACTGAGAGCGAGTTCGATGGATTGAGCGTGATCTAATAATCGTATCGGAAGTTCCGGAGCATGTAAAAGGTGCACATGGACTGCTTTTTATGTGCAGTATACTCTTTGCGAGGAGTAGCACTTACGCGGCTGAAATGGTTAACTTCTGATGGGTTATTGGATCCTAACAAGCCCATGGACAGAAATTAAATCAGGTGCATGATTATGGTGTAACCTGGTTGAGTAACTTACGTTTTTGTTTGAGTCGAGGGATTGACTCTGTTAATTGGTAAAACTGAACTTGGTTTTCAAGAAATGTAACTGAGTGATATTTGATGACGTGATGATAGATGTGAATTTTTGGTATACCGTTACGTTCTGGGGGTAAAAATGTGCCGGGGTGTTAATTGCCTAAAGACTGGCATGATTTTTAACATTGTCTTGTCAAAATCCCAAACGTGATGAAGAATGTTGTAAATCGTATGTTGGGCAAAGTAATAAGTTGGCTTCAGAGTATGCCCACAGTCAGTTTGGTGACTGTGGATGGTTTTCGTACAATCATGTGATGATTGTAGACAGTGTTCCTGCGTACCTAACTGAGGTCGTGGATGAAGTGTGCCTACAGTATTAGGGTGACTGTAGATGGTATTCCTGCGTACCTCGCTGAGGTCGTAGATGAAGTGTTCCTACAGTATTAATGGTGACTGTAGATGGTTTTCCTGCGTACCTTGCTAAGGTCGTGGATGATGAGTTTGCCAACAATGTTGTTGAGAGTTATAGAGTGTTCTTGCAAACTTTACTTACTCAGGTCAGTCAGTTAAACTCAGGTCAGTCAGTGACCGCGCTGACGGTTATAGATGTGTCCGTGTACTTTACTCGGATAGCGGGTGTTTTGTGACATGTTGATGGCTGTAGATTGTTTTTCTGTGTACATTGCTGAGGTCGTGGACGATGAGTTTGCTTACAGTATTTCTGATAACTGTTGGTGGTATACCTGCGTACCTTGCTAAACTAGTGGATGTGTATAGAGTCACATTGACGATTGTAAGATGTTCCTACGATCCTCTAAGAGGTTATAAAAGAGGAGTGTGAAATGGTCGTGTGTAAAATTGTTTCCAATTTGATTTCGTAAAATTTAACAGTAGTCATTTTTATCCCATTATGTATTGAGGTCAGAATGGGTCGACCGTACCAGAGGCTTAATCGTAGCCGTAGCCCGTTGTGTCTGCCTGTGAGTAAACCGTGGGTACGCGGTGCGCGACAGGCTCTGGCGGAGGTCGCGTTTTAGAGACCGTAGTGTCTTAGGGTTGAATCGGCGATCCCTTAGGGATGCGCGTAATGTTTGTGATTATGTGATAGTCAATATGCCATGAATGAGATTATATTCTTCCGCAAGTTTTCTGTAATGTTTTACGTAAAATGTGGCTAGGAAAGCCAGATGGTACTTGTTTGTTTTTGATTTTAAATTGGTGGTATTTAATTGACCACAAGTGAGCCTAAAATCAGTTGCAAAGATTAAAATGATTTTTCTTGAATTGAGATGATTTTACGTAGACAGATTAAGAAGTAATTTGGTCAGGAGTGACCGAGTGGTAACAAAGACTACTGGTGTACGTGTTTGTTTCAGATACAAGCGAGGACGCTTGTCTTGTCAGCATGGCCGTGTCGGAGACATGCTTCAGTTGGCGCAGACGTGTACGATATGTCGAGTCATCGAACGTCTGAATAGTCTTATTTGCAATGTTTACATTTAATTTGTTAAGAGTTATAAAATCTAGAAAACGATAAGCAATGTTTTGCTTGAGATGTTCTTTGCTTGGTGCATGCAGGTAGACATTAAACGTCATGTTGGTATCTACCCGCCTATGAAGGAGGTAGTTTGTGAGTTGACGGTATAAAAGGTCACTAGCGCAGTACTCAGGGATTCATTCTTGATTTAGAGTTGGAATAAAGCATTCCAGGGTTGAGTAAATGATGCATGGACGCAAGCTTATAACTCTCCAGTCGTTTTCTATCAGTATAGTTTATAGTGTTGTAAATAGTCTTGTTTTAAGTGTGTACTTGTTGTGATTATTTAAAGTTTGGAAAATGTAAGACCGTCTGAGTTTCTTGCTGGTTCGCCTCACGACAGAGGTTTATCATTTGTGAACCAGTATAATAAAAGATTGTAATTTACCTTGTGTTTAATTATGTGCGTCCATGCATAGTATACACCTTTGTAAGTATGTAGATACGATCAGTAGCTAGAAATTAAAATATTCCATCCCCTGTTCTCGGCTGTCCTTCTGACAGGTAAGTTAATTATGAAATAGGTAGGTACTTAGAAGCGCTTGAAAACCTAATAAATAACAGATGCGCAATTAGATACCTTTATTTCGCTTACTTACTTCCTTTTAAGGTACGGAGTGGAACCCACAAATTAGGAGTACCCCTTATTTTTACTCTATAAGGGATAACTGCTAGATTAACTCCGAACTCCGAAACTTTAAAGGTACCAAATTCCTTAGATATATCTACCTACCTGTTGTACCTAATCTTATTTAGGTAAACAAAATACACAACAGTTGTGCTATTAGACCTAGATACTACTTATTTGGAAAAATCCCATAGATACAGACCTGCAAATCTGCATGGACTATTCTTGAATTGATTCACACGAAAATAGGCTATTTATGTCCAAATCTTTTACATTCATGTATACATTTCTTAAAAAGGCATCAAATTACATAGGTAGGTGCTTACCTACATTGCGTGAACGCAAAAATGTCTAGACCTTAGAAAGCAGCTTTGAGATAAGATCGAAGATGAGTTTCGTACCTATGGCTTTTACGGCCTTGTTTCGACATACTTACATTACACATTGCGAAGGTGCTAATTCCATCATTGTATTTGTTTTGCATATTTAACGTACCTACAGTACCTAGAGAAAAAAACTAAATGTATTAAATTTGTTACAAGTAACGTAAAGCATCAACAGGCTAGTATATTTGTGAAAGGTGAGGAATTGGAAATAGTTGAAAGTACAGTCTTTCTTGGTATAACACTAGACTCTAAGCTTCAGTGGGGTCCTCACATATCTAATCTCTCGAATAAACTGAGTTCTGCAGCTTTTGCAGTGAGCAAGATCCGTCAATTAACTGACGTCGATACAGCTCGGTTAGTATATTTTAGTTATTTTCATAGCATTATGTCGTATGGCATTTTATTATGGGGTAGTGCTGCCAATTCCGAGACTAACACAATTTTTGTTCTGCAGAAGAGGGCTATTCGAGCGATATATAAAATGAGCCCTAGAGACTCACTTAGAGATAAGTTTAAGGTTATTAATATAATGACATTGTATTCTCAATACATCTATGAGAATATTATGTATGTACATAAAAATATTATTAATTTTAGGAAAAATAGTGACATACATAATATTAATACTAGAAACAAACATAAGCTCGCAGTACCCGCCACTCGGCTCCATAAAATTAGGAAATCATTCATGGGTAATTGTGTAAGATTTTATAATAAACTTCCAGTAAATGTTACTGAATTTTCAGTCAATAAATTTAAGAATTTTGTAAAGCGTAAACTTATATCTAAAGCTTATTATAGTACACAAGACTACATGAATGATAAAACACCGTGGGAGTAATTTAAGATTTAATTATTAGTTTGTTAAAGTCATGATTACGATAATTTACGCTTGGAGACCTTATACATCTCCAAACGTGCATTATATAATGTTATTATTATATACCTATTCGGAGAGAAACCTTTAATTCTCTATAAATTATTATTTATAAATGTTCTGACTTTTTAGAGACTTTACATCTCTTGTTATTATTATTCTATTTCAATTTATTTAAAATCAATTTTATGTTTGTTTTTTTAATGCATGTTAGTTGTAAGATGTACCATGATTGATTGAAAAAATGATTCCCGCCAAGTTTCTTACCGGTTCTTCTTGGGTCAGCGGTGTAGGGTTCGAACCGGAAGTAGTTTCAATACCTAGACGATTCAAAAGAGTTTGTTGCTATTCCAATTTGAATAAAGAATTATTTGACTTTGACTTTGACTTTGACTATGTACCTGCTCACGTGGCGTAAGGACGACGATTTATTAAACGGGGTGTCGATGTTGGACCAAAGAATGAAGGCAAGTTTCCTTAAGACGGCCATCACCTCTTTTGCATTACCACGATAAGTAATTATGTATTAAGCGGCTTTCCAATGATTACAAATAAACTGAAATTATTAGGTAGGTACTTAAACTTTGTGTTAATTTAACTTCTAGTATACTACAAATGGGCGTGTAGTGCAAATCTGACGATACCCAAACAATACCTACTTGGAAACTACAATCATCATTTATCGCAGGCAATCTGTAGGACGCGATTCGTTTTCATTGCTAACAAACAAAGTTTAGATAATCACGTGTCCGGCCCTCATTGTTTAGTACAATTTGATCGAATTGTCGAACAAATTATAGCCCGCAATCAACTGTGTATTCTAATGAATGTTAATACGAGAGCAGGGGAAGGGTGGACTAACTAAATGAAAGCCAATCACGGCGGACGCCCGACAGAGCTGTCAACCGCAAATTGCTTCTAACATTGTTAATTTCTTTGCGTTCTGCCATCCATTCTGCAATTAACTACCGGCACCAAAAATGTAATTAAATTAGAGCATCCGTTAATAATAGGCAACCCTAAGGCAATTTTGTGGAATTAGGACTGATATTGCTTTACTTACTCCGAGGCCATAAATATTTAGAAGTACATATGTACCTGCATGCATTCAGACTTTGTATTCAGGGGCGGTCAGATTTCTGTCTCCGACTGTACAAGTACATACTGGTACCTGTTCAAATTTCGGTTACAATATTTTGTAGTACCGCTAGCATAAATGTCGCAACCGCTAGTTTTTCCTTAATGTACCTATCATAAAGTAAAAATAATGTGTGACATACCGCTCTTTTGTTAGAATTTTCCATAGTTATCCATGACTGATTTTTTTGCTGCAGTGTGGAATCTCTACCTTCAAAACATGGGTGGCCGAGAGCTAGCTAGAATTTTGACTAATAACCCCATAAAAATAGGTCATGGTAGCCCCCTCAGAGCTGTAGGGTGATGTGCTATACCTATTATACTTAACCCTATTCTGTACCTAAGTACTTTATGTATCAAGGAAAGAAATAAAATTTAGTCAAAAAACGAATATATGTAGGTATTCATCATATCTAAATCTGGCGTTATTTTTGAGACACCCTTGTGGTTTATAATTTTGGCTCAACCAATAATTTCTTAGGCTTTACATTTGTAATTTAACATATCGCGGTCCATCGAGCTATAAGTTTGGCTCGCGACAGGATCGTGCATATTACATTTCACGAAGTCTGCCGTCGCCCGGCGAGATTTGCAGTTTCCCGCCGCCCTAACCTTTCCGCCTACGCCGCCGTGTCTAGACTTGACGCTCTCACGAACTTGGTACCTACTTACTGTTAATTCATATTATATAAGCCTATGCCGGTACAGGCGGATAAGTACCTATAAAATTATTGAAAATAAGGATGTTGTATATCCCCTCAACTGTGGAGACGACCCGAAAGGACGTCTGTCACCAATGTAATTGAAAATTTTACTTTTCTTTTCAAGGTTTATTTTCCAGTAGTATATTTTGTCAGACTACATACGAGGGGATATGTAATATAATTAAAAGGTGTTATGTATCAATGGATTATAGGATAGGAACCTTAATTTTGTTTGTTAAAAAATATATTTTGTTATGCTTCAACGTGGCTTCAGTCAATTTATGCCCCTTACATTTTCTGCATGCTGTTTGTGTACGTAAAACTGTAGGACGAATATCCTAATTTACCGCTCTTATCAACTTCCTAGATTTGATGATTAAAATTTAAAATTTGATCCGGTACTTACCTTGTCCACAATTTTGCTTGCCGTCCAGCCAGGTAATTTTTGCCACGTTTGGTGTGGACGGGGGGAGGTTCGGAATACTGTCGGAATGGGGAATTATTTAGTTTTAGTTTAGTTACGATAGATGACCATAGTTTTTAATGAGTGTTAAGGTTAATTTGTATTTTTTGATTTTTGCCACCTTGTATGTACCTGAAACTTTTATTGATGATGTAAAGTTTGTAGAATAAAATTAATGTTAACATATTTAGGGTTCTAATTTAATTGAGTTGTCAGTGTGATTAAAAACAAGCATGAAGATTAGACATATAACAAAAAATATGTGAATATTGTAGAGTCTCCGTTAAGTCATTTACATAAGTAAATACTGTAAATAAAATATGTAAATATCGATCCATCCATCTGTTATTGATTGCAACTTTATGAATTATGATAAAATCCTTGCAAAAACTTGTTGACCTAGGTCTTAGTTTACCTTAGCATCCGTGAATTCACTGATTAAACTTCTTTTGACTAAATAAACAATTTTTTGTTTTGTTAACGATAATAAATACCTAGGTCATGACGGTCATGAGTAATACTTGTCGACTCAGCCATATAAATTTATAGTAGCTAAGACACGTTTATCAAAATATACACTGACCAACTTACGACACAGTTGTTTATCTAAGGATACCTACACAAATTCTTCCACTGTCATGTGCTCGTCTCTACTCTACCGACTTATGAATTTAATACCTATTAAAAATAAGTCCGATAAATTGATTATACTTATTATCCCGTTTGTCAGAAGAAAACAAAAAAAATAAACAAACATGGCTGACTTTCCATAGTATTTGACTTTTTAGACACATTTCGTGAAACACATAGGCAGATATATTTTAACGTTAATACTAATTAATATCAATAATTTTATCTAAAAACGTATGTTAACTCAAGGCTCAAGGTTTATAGTTGATAATAAAACTAAGATTGTGTTCTAAGAGTGCGTGATTATGAAATAGTTAACGCAAGTTTTTAGGTATCATACTTCCTGGCGGTGACATGGTGTCGTACAGTATTCAAATTAACATCAATAAAATGTACATGAAATGTACGAAATTGTACGCTAATTAAAAAAAATGTACTACACGTACGTGACGAGAAAACGGTGTTAATCCGTCACCGCTAGGAAGCATACTTCCTGGCGGGGGCTATTTGTTTTGTTATGTTGCGGCCGAGTTTTCAATGGGCATGTCAATCAGAAAATATGTACGAGAAATGTACGTTCTGGTTCTAAAGCGTTTTTAGGTATATCTATCTCATAGGTGCTTTAATTTGGTACTAAAAACATTTCAATGGAACTTGATTTATTTATTTAACGTGTTTGATCAATTATATACATCAATAAGTGGCATGTAATCGTCGTCGTACATATTTATGCATGTACATAACTATTATTACATTGTGCAGTAGGTACATAAACTGTTTCCCTATTAACCATCATTGTAAATAACTTCTGCGCGTAATGTGTTATAATAGAAACGAGAAACTATTTCTACGGAGATATTCAGCAATACCAGAACGTACAATTTTCGTACATATTTTCTGATTGACATGCCCATTGACAACTCGGCCGCAACATAACAATACAAATAGCCCCCGCCAGGAAGTATGCTTCCTAGCGGTGACAGATTAACACCGTTTTCTCGTCTCGTACGTGTAGTACAATTTTTTTTATTAGCGTACAATTTCGTACATTTAATGTACATTTTTTTGATGTTGGTTTGAATACTGTACGACACCATGTCACCGCCAGGAAACACGTTTTTAGGTGTGATTACACTTTTTTTTCTACTGACGTACAGGTATGTATGTCGCAGCGAGGTAGACTTCTCGCCTTTTACTAAATAGGTAAAAGTGTTAAAAAATGAGGGAAAGGTAGTCTATTTCGCCGCGAGATAGTGGCGGTCTAATCGTGTTCTAACTCTACTGTGATGTGTTAATAATTACAGAAATATCCTGAAATTGATATAATTTATTAAAATATGTATGACACATGGACGCTGTGCATAAAGTACAGGTAGCGCAGAGAGCCATCGAGCGAGCCATGCTCGGCATCAAACTACAAGACCGAGTTTAGAAATGTCGAAATCCGAAGTCGCATCAAAGTGCGAGACGTACGGAGATACCGTTACTAAACTCAAATGGAACTGGGCAGAACATGTTGTCAGGCATGGTGACGACAGGTGGACTCAAGTCCTAATGGATTGGTGACCTATTTCGGATGAAGGAGCCCCTGGGCTTCCGTTAGCTCGTTGGGTAGACGATTTTCGCAAGATTGTGGGGCACTTCTGAGTTAGATTGGCTCAGAACCGAGATGTGTGGCGTACTAGAAGAGAGGCATATGCTCAGCAGTGGTCGATAAATTGCTGGAATGATGATGATGATGTTAACAAAGGTTCCTAGGTATTAACTTGTTAACATAGAATAAATACTGTAAATAGGCATACAATAATGTAGGTTAAGATTACCGACCCTACATTAAGATAAGAAGCTCATGTTATACATTATACTTGATAATTAAGCTTTTATCTGACGTCTGCTTCATAAGTATCTCATTTATGTCCGTTACAGGTAATCAGCAAATGTGTACCGTACATATAAAAATCTATTGTGTCTGCCACGAATGTGCGTGAGGGGCTCAACTCGGTGTGACACTCCCAACGCTTAACCAATTTACTTCCAGTAAACCACTACATGGGTACCTTGCGATCGGTGGCAGTTATATGAAACTGAAGACCAGGTTATGTTGTTTCTGATTCTTGTGTTAGGTTATTTGGGAGTAAGCTGGTCTAGACGCCGGGCGGGCCTACAACTAATTAATATAACGACCCCTGTGCGCGCGACTGACAGCCATTCATATGATAAGCTTTCCGATTTAATATTTATGCGAGGTGTTTGCCGCGTGTAACGTCACTCTAAATAAATGTTTTATTATACATGTAAATGAGGTTTATAACCTTCATTCGGTTCTCTATGGGATGTCTTGCACTTGACAATCTAATTTGAAAGATATGTTTACGTAATGTCATAAAGTAATAAAATATTCGTGTAATAATAAAATATAAAGGAATTAGTGAATAATAGCTTCAATTGTTGTTTCTCTTTCAGGTGAGTTTATTTACGTTAAATATGTGTTTTATTATAAAAGATGTACATTTACGCAACATTGCGCTAAATAAAAGATATCTCTTTCAGAGCAACACAACAACTTTTATTTCGCTATTCCAATAGGATTATGCCTTGACGACATATTATAAAACAACAATTATTTAGCTATTTACCAAAAAATGGAAAAGCTCAGATTCGAATTTGTTGTGAAATCGTTCGACGATCCCAAAACAAATGTGTGTTGTATTGCGTCAATTACGGATACAAACCAACATGTTTACTTGATACCGGAAAAGATGCAACCGGTGCGACTGCATGAGGTGATTTTGAAAACACCAGCTTACGAGAAAGTCAAAAATACACTTCATAAAAGGCATGACAAGCGACATGTGTGGATTACCATGACATCAGACATCAGAAACATTTATATGGACGAAGACGGCAATATGCAGTTTAAAGGATATTTACTAGAAGAAAGTACACCCGAAACCGGGGCGCATGTGTCGGCTGCAGGAATTTCGGAGGAAACATTGACAAGGATTTTAGAAAGTTTTTCCGAAAGGAAGAAGGATAATACTACGAGTCATCAAAATATAAAGAAATTAACTGAAAAAATGGTATTAGGAAAATTTACTAAGAAAACAACGAATGCATGCCAATGGCTTGATATTTTTGAGACTGAATGTAGCCGTATAGGAATATATGAAGATACACAGAAGATTGAAGCACTTAGGTTGTTTTTAGAGGACTCTTGTGTTGACTGGTATAGTTCAATGCTAATAAAACATACGTTAGACTCAGATTGGCTGACATGGAAAAGTAAGTTTTGTGAAACATATGCGGAGAAGGGTTGGTCCCCAATCAGGTATGCAATGTTTTTTAAATTTATACAGGGATCATTACTTGAATACGCGATAAAAAAAGAAAGACTTTTGTTGGAGATAAACAAGAAAATAGATAAACGTACGCTTATAGACCTCATCGCTATAGGATTGCCAAATTTTGTTGCAGATAGGGTAGATAGAGAAGATCTAAAAGAAACTGAAGATCTGTTTAATCAGCTGAGAGGTTTAGAACATTTAGTAGGTAAAAAGAACTCGGGAAAAAATACTTTGGTTTTTGAAAATAAAACAAAAGAAAAAAAAGGGAAAGACTATTACCCATGTAGCATTTGTGAGAAGGCAAATAAAGGGAATCGATATCATCCTGAATCATTGTGCTGGTTTAAAAACAAAAATAACGATGAACAAAAACGTGATTTGATACGACATGTTAACAATTCTGTGTTGGAGACGGAATTAAATGAGGTAGATCCAAAAAACTAATAATAACGCCATTAATCAAAACTAAACTATTGATAAATAATACTTTGGAAATATCTGGAGTTTACGATTCGGGGTCAAATGTGACTTTAATAAATTCGAAATTATTATCTTTTAAAAATAAGTCACTTTGTAGCCCTATTAAAAATGCAAACTTTAAAACGATTGGTGGCGTTAGAAAACCTATAGGATTGGTAACTCTTAAGTTGAAGATTATGGACTTAGAACATAATCTTGATGTTTTTGTGATTGATGAAGAGAATTTTGAATATGATTTTTTAATTGGACTTGATTGCATAAAAATGTTCCATTTAATTCAAGACGACAACCTAAAGATCTTACAAAATACTCAAATAGTGAGGAAAAAACTTTGTGATAATATAATTAATCCAGACGATACAAAAATATCTTACTGTCTTCCGTGTATAGCGACAGAAGAAAAAAATGCTTTACTCTCAAATGAAAATGATTTAAATGAACAAAATGAAACTGCAAATAATATTTCAATAAATTTTAACGAACATATAGATGTCACAACCTTCGACGTTTCAGTAAATCATTTAACATCTAAGCAGCAGTCTGAAATAAATGAACTAATTAATAAACATAATTCACTTTTTGCTAAAGATAAATTTGATATAGGGACTGTAAAAGATTACGAGGCGCATATTGATCTACAAGTAGATAAATATTGTAGCAAGAGACCATACAGATGTACTATTGAAGATAAAAAAGAAATTGAACAACAAGTAGCGCAGTTACTGGAGAAAAACTTAATCGAGGAGTCTTATAGTCCTTTCGCTGCTCCGGTAACATTAGCCTATAAAAAGGAAGATGGAAGAAAATCAAGGCTATGTATAGATTTTCGTGATCTAAATAAAATCGTAGTTCCACAATCTCAACCTTTCCCACTAATAGAGGATTTAATGATCAAAACTAGGAAATGTAAATTCTTCTCGACATTAGATATAAACTCAGCCTTCTGGTCAATCCCAATGAAAGTAGAAGATAGGAAAATAACAGCGTTCGTAACTCAAGAAGGGCACTATCAGTGGACTTGTCTCCCGTTCGGATTGAAGACGTCACCGGCGATCTTTCAGAGAGTATTGAGCAGCATTATAAGAAAACATGGCCTTGCAAGCTTCACGGTTAATTACATAGACGATATTTTAATATTCTCAGAAACATTTGAAGATCATATAAAACACCTGTCTTTGTTGTTGGAAGCAATATCAAAAGAGGGATTCAGACTAAAATTTTCGAAATGTAACTTCGCTCAAGATTCGGTTAAATATCTAGGACACACGATACAAAATAATACGATATCTCCAATCAATGACAATTTAATTGCTATAAAGGATTTTCCAGTACCAAAAACACAAAAAAATGTACGTCAATTTTTGGGAAAAATAAACTTTTACGGAAAATATGTCCCAAACATTTCGATCATATTAGACCCTTTACATAGCTTATTACGAAAAGGACAACAATTCATTTGGTCCGAAAAATGTCAAGAATCTTTTGATATAATAAAAAAACTATTATGTAAAAAACCTATTTTAGCCATTTTTGATCCTGATTTACCAATACATATTTATACCGATGCATCGATACAGGGAATAGGCGCTATTTTAAAACAACCGCAAGACAATGGAGAAGAGAAACCTTGCGCATATTTTTCAAGGAAATTGAATGACTCTCAGAAGAAGAAAAAAGCTATCTATTTGGAATGCATAGCGATAAAAGAAGCGGTAAAATACTGGCAGCATTGGCTTATTGGGAAAAAGTTTACGGTTTTTTCAGACCATAAGCCCCTAGAAAAAATGAACATAAAAGCCAGAACGGATGAAGAATTAGGAGACCTGACGTATTACTTATCTCAGTTTAATTTTGAGGTAATATACTCTCCGGGTAAATACAATATAGAAGCAGATTGTTTGAGCAGAAATCCTGTTCTAGAACCAAACGACAATCAAGACGATATTTTAAGAACTGTGAACTTTATAAATATGGACGAGATAAAAGATGACCAAGAAAAAAATAAAGAAATTAAAGAAAATAAAATAAAATGTACATTAAAAGACAATATATATTACAAGAGAAATGGTAAAAAAGATAAAATATTATTAACTGAAGATTTTTCCAAGAAATTGATAAGAAATATACATTATTATTATTGCCATATAGGAATGCAACAACTAGAAAAGAAAATTAAACCTTTTTACATAGCAAATAACTTATCAAAAAATATTAAAAAGGTTTGTGATACCTGCGAAGTCTGTATTAAAAATAAATCCAGGGCGAATTTTAAATATGGATTAATGTCCCATTTAGGGCCCGCTTCTTACCCATTTGAAATAATGTCCATTGATACTGTTGGCGGATTTGGTGGCACACGCTCCACAAAAACATATTTACACTTATTAGTAGACCACTTCACAAGATTTGCTTTTATAATAACATCCAAAACACAAAGTGCCAATGATTTCATAAAACTCGTACAAAAAGTGTCTCAAGTAAATAAAATTGGATTAATTTTATCTGATCAATATCCGGGTATTAATTCAAAAGAGTTTAAATCATTTTTGGAAAAACAAAGTATACCTATTATTTTTACTGCAGTTAATGCCCCTTTTTCAAACGGCCTTAATGAGAGGTTAAATCAAACACTAGTAAATAAAATTAGATGTAAACTTAACGAAAAGAAAGATAAATCTAAAGCTTGGACTAATATCGCCCACGAATGTACGCAAAAGTACAATGAAACGGAACATACAGTGACAGGCTATGCACCAATATACTTGTTAGAAGGACGAAATATAGACGTTTTACCAGACAAATTAAAAGAAACCAAAACATATACAGATTTGTTGACAGACAGAAAACTTGCACTTGAAAACACTATAAAATCGCATAATTACAACAAAAAACTATTTGATAAAAACAGAAAAGCTTGTGAGCTTAAAGTAGGGGATTTAGTTTATGTTGAGAATGGAAATAGATTAAATAGAAGAAAATTAGATGAGTTAAGAATCGGCCCATACAAAGTGATAGAAAGGTTATCAAATTCAATTTATAAAATAGATACTGGACACAAAAAAACTGAATCAAACCTTTTCCACATAACCAAACTTGTCCCAATACTGAACGAAAATGAGTAATGTACATAGATCTTAGGTTTAGTAAAATAAATACTTTGTATATATTTTCTTAGGGGGGGAGATGTAAATGAGGTTTATAACCTTCATTCGGTTCTCTATGGGATGTCTTGCACTTGACAATCTAATTTGAAAGATATGTTTACGTAATGTCATAAAGTAATAAAATATTCGTGTAATAATAAAATATAAAGGAATTAGTGAATAATAGCTTCAATTGTTGTTTCTCTTTCAGGTGAGTTTATTTACGTTAAATATGTGTTTTATTATAAAAGATGTACATTTACGCAACATTGCGCTAAATAAAAGATATCTCTTTCAGAGCAACACAACAACTTTTATTTCGCTATTCCAATAGGATTATGCCTTGACGACATATTATATACATATAAAACGTTCATCGTTTTGAACATTTGGGTATCAGCGTCATCATAGTGGACACATTACTGCGATCGCCAATCAGCTTTCTCAGCGTGGCGATTATAGGTATACGTGGTCTATACGCGTAATTAGTAGAAGAGGCCTACGTCCAGCAGTGGACTGAGATAGGCTGATGATGATGATTATTATTATTATAAATAAGACTAAGTTACTACAGGATCCTTGAAAATGATCGCTGTGCTTAGCCGCGGACTGACAGACAGATATATTGAAATCAAAACTAATCCTAAAAATGAGCATTATGCGAAAGGGGTCTTCTTAAAATAAATAAATGTAGCTTATTTAATACGTGTGAAAATATTTGTACGTACAGTCGCCATCCAGTACAGTAAATCCCCTTGTCTGTGGATATAGCGGCCAGGGTGCTCACAAATATCTGAGCAAGCAAATAGGTCTCAGCGTTAAAGTGTATGTACAGATATTTTTGAGCATCTTGGCTACTCCGATATATCAGATGATGACTCTATCTAGTAGTAGTAGTAGTAGTAGCAGTAGTAGTAAAACACTTTATTGTACAGAAAAAACAAATCATAACATGACAAATAATCACTTTTAGAATAAGTACAAAGGCGAACTTATCCCATTAAGGGATCTCTTCCAGTTAACCTTTGAGCAGTTAAGGAGAACTAGACACAGAAGGCAGACAAACTGTACAAAGCGATCAGGAAGAGAGAAAAAAATCTAAACAAGATAGACACATACACATATAATATAAATATCCAAATATATACTCATAACCCTACATAATAAATACCTACACATGAAAATATATACATACATACTACATACCGCACATGAAATTGTCAACACTCGTCTGCAGGCCACAACTTTTTCAGATTAGCTTTCAGCGACGCGACAGACACTGTCGAAGAGAAAGAGGCAAAGAATTCCATAACTCGACAGCGTACCTAAACAGAGAAGGTTACATTGATACGAGTAGGTAACACGGATTTTATACCAAACGAGTCTCATTTCATTCGTTAACAGCTTACCGGCGATTTGGGTAACATGTTGTGCAGTAAATTAGTGGAAAAACTATGTTATGTTATTTATCATAGACGCACTTAACCTAGATTTCTGCCTGGCATTCCGCGCATCGCATCCAGCCCAATAGAGCGATATTATAGGTAGGTAGTACGAGTAGGTACCTACACTACCTACAGCTGTTTGCAAGGGGCGGTGGTCATCCCTAGAATATTCTTTGGTTCATTTTAAGACCTTTGTGTCTGAAAGATTACGAATATTTAATTCTAGGTATTTAGGTAAGTATACGCACATCATGAACCTAGCTAAGACGCCTTTAAGACGCCCATCGTACCTAGGTATAGTATTTTACATCAAAACGCTACCTAACCGAAAACTCTAAATACTTACTTAGTGAACATAAACATACTTCTACAACATTTACCTAAAATATACTACCTACTACGTTAATTGCCTGTCTTGAAAATCAGTGACAAATAATATATCATATCCATTTGCAATCTACTTATACAAGGTGGTGAAGGTGGCCAAAAATGTTATAATAATATTTTTTTGTTACACCCCTTATTTATGAATAAATTCAGTTTCAGTACCTGCATAAAAAAGTGACTTTCCGGTGCCTATTACTTCCCGGTGATATTGAGGCAGCGAAATAATACTCAGAACGACTACTTCTGAAACTTGAACTTTAAAAAATATGCCTAAGGGGCAGTCAGCCTCCGTAACCTAGTTGGTACTTGGTAGTGACTCTGCTTACGAAGCCGGCCTACCACCGCGAAAATCGAATTTCGTAAATTGCAAGGATTTTTCTCTGTCACTCAAACGAAGACGTCCTTAAGAGTGAGAGAGACAAATCCTCGAAATTTACTAATTTCGTTTTTCGCGGTAGGGCCGGGCTAGAGGTTCCGGGTCGAATCTCGGCGAGGACATTATTTGTATATTTATTTATCACAAATATTTTGATCCTTGATCATGGCTGTCTATGTATTTCAGTATCTATACAGGGTGCTCGCGAGGAAACCGCAAGATTTTAACTATGCATTCTAGACATCAAAATAAACAAAAAATATTATGTCAAATTCCACAAAAAAAAAATGTTTTCCTTTTTTTTAGACTTTTTGAATACTTTTTAACATTTCCAATACTTTTTATCACAACAACAATTTGTTAAAATTATTTTTTGGAATGTTTTTTTTAGGGACAGGTTTTTTCGTCAAGTCTATTCTTATTTTTTGATTGTCAGGCAAAAGGTGTGGTAATATTAGGACACATTGTGGTAGCATTGTAATCAAAAAGAAGTTTTATGACGAGTTACGTCGAAAAACTTTTTCCGAAAAAAGGTTAATTATCTCTGGAACCAAGCCGAATCCAGGAAATTTTATATAACATTAAATACAAAAATTCTCAAGAATTCAGCATTAAAATCTTGCGGGTTCCTCGCGAGCACCCTCTATGTATCGATCTATTATCGTCGTCGATATATATATCGTCGCCTGGTACCCAAATCACAAGCCTTAATTGAGCTTAATGTTTTTTTTTATGTTCCAAAAAAGATAAATTTAATTCTCGGCCACCCAACGCTTCATACATTTACTATGAAAAAGGCCGAGAACCAAAGTGGCTGAGTGACATTATGAGACTTTTGCTAATTTTGATAATGAAAACTAATACATCTTTGACCGTTGACCATTGAACATCGCATAATACCTAGATAGACAATAAATAACAGACTGAAATTATTTAGTTCATGTTTAATTATTTATGTACCTACGATACTTAGTTGGTATCTATTGGCCATATAATTATCTTGTGTGTCGATGCTGGGATAAAAAGTCGGAAAAGGTAGGCTTAGTTCTCTCAATATAGATACTTACCAATCTAACCAGAAATACAAGTCGATGAAAATAATAATGACCTTTCCCATTTTAGCTAGGACACGAGAATACCTAGTACATTACGACACAAGTGCGAAAAACATGAAATTCGAAACGAGTGGCGATGTTTTAAATCGGCACGAGTTACGAATTTATTTTTTGCACGTGTCTCGTACGACGTTATTTAGTGCAGAATGGCCCTCCGAAGTTTTGAACCTGACGTAAAATGACACACTTCTCGCACTAGAGCCTAAAAAAAGGCACCATCTGCACTAAAAAAATTTTATTGTTCGTATATAAATGTACCTATTAAATAAGAATTTTATTAATAAATGATGATTTTACTAAATTTTATTTTCATTTCACATAACATTACATAAATTACAAATACAATCATAAATCCTTATAAAACTAACTTACAACTAACAAATACCAATTAGATACTACTAGATAAAATTTACAATTCAATATAATAACTTAAATTACAATGTCAAATGAATGTTAATAAGAATTGAAAATAAGGAAGTTCAGTTTTAGTCATAGTACTTAATCTTCATCTTAAAATACTTCTATAGGTAAAGAACGGCTATCTAGAATAAAATATATAGGATTGTATTTCTAATTTTTAAGCCCATTCTCTCATTCATTTGACAGCCCAATGGTTGGTAGTGACTTCGCCTACGAAGCTGGAGGTTCCAGGTTTGAACCCCAGCGAGGACATTTAGTTGTGAATTGTGAATAATATTTGTTTCTTGGTCATGGTTGTTTTCTATGTATTTTTAGAATATTATATGTACCTATGTATTATATACAGAGCGTCCCAAAACTACGGGACATGAAGGGAAAGTACCTTAACTATTAATATTTTGTTGAAATAAGGTTTTAAGTTATATTTAAAAATAAGTAATTCTGAATTCACAGATTTTCTAAAATTTCCTGGGCTCGTCTGGAAATCGAACTCATTAAAATATGAAAAAGTAATATATGATGCATGCACCTGAAGAAATAATTCTTCTGAAGTCGCAGTATCTCAGAAGAAAGGAATAAGATTAAAGGACTAAAATGAATGACTGAAGTTGCAAGAAAATTATGTAACCTAGTTACTTATTGCTGTTCATACCAATCATACCTCTAAAACTACCTACTTGCCGTACAAACTCTATGAATGCGGTATTGCTCGCTGTCAAAAATAAGATATATTCTCTTTTTTCCAAAACAGTCTATCAACAATTTTTAGAATAATTTCCCTTCATGTCCCATAGTCTTGGGACACCCGGTATATCGTCGCTTCGTATTCGTACCCACAAGATAAGCCTTAATTGAGCTTACCGTGGGACTTGATCTATTTGTGTGAGTTGGTCCCGATACACCTACGTATTTAAGTATTCAGTATCAATATTATCATTTATCATGATTGAATGCGATAAATAAATACATATGTATAATAACTTGTACTTCCTAAGCCTTATTATGTTATAAGACTTATGAGATAATGGGAGAATACGCTTTAATTACACGTATAATGTTACTTATATTACTTTGTTCTAAAGTACCTAAGTGGCCATTATTCTGCTTTTACCTACTTTCTGTGTGAAATTATTGCGTTTCATAGACACCGTTAATAGTTGCTCGTAAACTGGTTTAACAATAGGCCGTAAAATGCCAACCAGGAGGTTATTTTGTAGCGCTATGTAGGAAAATGAAGAAATTACAAGTCTGGAGTTGGTTATTGGCGTTACCCTATGTATTAAAAAGTACTGTTTGTAAGACTAATTTTATTGTCAGAAGCAGACATTCAAGTATTTAAGCACAGTTTTAGGATCTTGCGGCTAAAAATTAAAAAAAATGTTAATTATCAGTAAACGTGAAATGAAAAGTAGGTCAATAAAAATAAAATAGGTGGGTAAGTAAATATTACCCATGTTAATAAAAAACATTATTATTATTAATCTACATTAGGTAGATTTAATTAAGTATTAACTGTCTGTAATGTTTCATTTAGAATTTAGCTTCTCGTATCTCAATTAATAATAAGAATAGTATTTGTAATCTATATGTAACGATCAGAATCCCAACAATATCCACTATGAATATTATTAACTTTAATCTAGATTTGAATAATTTTGATTTAGATAGCTAGGCTGCTTCAAGCTGTAAGCCATGAATTGCCGTCTTTGTCCCGGCAAATGCAATATTCCTTTTAGAAATAAAACACTTCGAGATAAGCCCCAGGTATTTAGCTAACTGTGCAGGCTAGACGTGTCGCAGTAATTATTCTTTCTTTGGTCATAGAGCCAACGAGACGCGTGCAGACTGCGTCTAGACGGTCGCAAACCAATTACGATGCATTTAAAAGGCGCATCTCACCTTCAGACGTTCCACACGGCTCGTTTGTTGTCCTTCTCTCCTCTCACCGCCTGTCTAGACTCCAACAAACAATCGTGATGCGACGCAGGCATTCATTGTGCTAGCCCGCTGGTCAATGTCGATTAGGCTGCGGTCCCGTCACATGGCCGATGCATGAGGTAACCGGCAAGGTCGTCATGCGCCAATGCAACCGCTGCAAGCTGGAGTTAGAACCGTTTTATTTTGTTTTGCGTGACCTTTACCTGCCTTTTGAATGCACGTTTAATGACCGGATTTTCCAAATTTTAACGACCGTCTGACTTTACCTAGACATGTCAATGTCACGAAAATAAGCTCCTACGGTTACACAGTATTAGTTCGAGGAATGCATCGATTATTTAGATAAAAGTACCTACAGTACTCGCGCTTTAACAATGCGCAAATATTTTAGTTGGTAGATATGTTTTATTAAAATAAATGATGTAGGCATCTATGATATAAATCATTTAGATCAAATAGACTGAGATCAAAATAACAAATAATTTAACTCCTGAATTTAAGTAACAACCCGTTAAGTGACGCAGCAGATGGAACTCGGTGCTCTACTGCGTAGTAGTAGTCAGAAAAAAATCATTCGTTAGATAATTTGTACATTTATGTAATATTTAGTAAATAGACTAGATAGGTAGTTTTATGTTTCCTTGATTTTAAGAACATGCCTCGTTTTAAGATGTATTTAGTGGTCATTTCATTAATTAAACATACCTACTTACATGAGGTTTCACCCTGTATCATACCATATGATAAATAATGGCATATTCGCTGGCAATCAGATATTGATTAGTCATTAATACTAAAGATATAAATAAATTAAAATGTGAACAAGGAAAATTAATATACCTACAACGCGAATTATTACCTAATGCATTTTTTACCCTAAATTATTATTTCCTAAAACCTCTGCCTTCCGCGTACGTAAATTTTGACCCAAGTTTTATCTCATGTTTTGCTAATTGAGTTGTGTACAATTTGGTAGGTATTAGGTACGTATATGTCTAGTAAAGTGTCACCTTGTATTGCTAGACGCATAGGTCTTTGCGTCATCGAGCGCTCAGCGCCGATGCAACTTTGCCTTTCGCCGGAGGCAGGCGCCGTGACTCGCTTCACCTCCAGACTGCGAGCGCACTCGCCACTTGTGTCTAGACGAATTGCATTATGGAAATTTATATACGTACCTAAACCTAGACAGCCATTTATATCAACTGAAAGCTTATTGTGAAGGATTTTTATAGCACCCGAATACTTATACTGTTATCTGTATTTCACCTTTGTTCTTAAATTACGGATTTGATTTGAATTTCTTTCAAAATAAGTAGGTAGGTAACCATTTTCTTTAATATAATATTTTGTATAAAATCACTCTTGGTCGACGATGCCGGTTCTAAACTCTTACGACAGGTGATTACTTACTTAGCTGAATATCAATTTACGCTCACAAATTGCAAAAAATATATAAAATATTGTACTTACCTAGTAGTCTTCCTTCGTCAGGAATGCCTTATTATTTTCCTGACAATATTACATTCTAGTATGACTATTACTGCTTCTAGTGCTCATTATATTATTACCTACTTTCTGGGTGGGTCAAAACATTTTTTTTCTATCGTATTTACAAACTTCATTGACACGCATTTGTGGAATTAAATATTACCTAGGTGCCTACTGATTTCATTATTATTAGGTACCTATCAATTTATCGCTCAGGCTCAGACAGGGTGCTCGCGAGCATTGCTTTAACTTCGACAAAATGTTTGCTACTGTTGCTACCATGTACCTACTTACGCAGTAGGTACATTCGATGACCAGTAATATACATATAATTATATTTTACGTATGTGATACCTAATACTTTATTTTTCAAAGTATATAAATTACTCTAGCGTCCACGCTTCACGATATATGTAAAGTTGTTTTATTATGATTGAAGCCTTTCTACTGTCGCGTGCCAGACGCGACAGCAATAACACAAGATTGTCAATCATGCCAATTCTCTACTTGTGTTAACTTGTTATGGTCCTAGCTCTTCGTTACATAAGCCACTATGCACTAAAATGTAGTCTAGTGCCGGCGCGTGGATCGTAAAAATTACGTCTGTTTTATTATTCCGGCGTTCGCAGACTCATTCTGGGTTATTTCTTACTGTTGCTGTGTACTTTTCGGAGGTACGAATGGTTAGTCTGCAATATCTGCACTGATTTCTGAGAGTCCATGAATATTTTAGGATATTGTACTCCACCGTAGACTGCATCATCACTTACCAGCAGGTATGATCGTGGTCAAACGTCTACTTATTATGAATAAAATCAGAACAGAAAAACAGAACCTTGTACTTCAGGAAGTTTCCTGTCAGACTATCACACGCCTTAAATAACAAATCTGAATTTGGTATGCAGGCACCTAATACGTTAAAATTGATTACTGTGAAACTACCCAACTATAGTCCAATACTGCAACCATGGGCCACAATTTTAATTCCTAACAAGCATCAGTCCTTAATCCTCATTTTTGACTTTGTTTTTTTTTAATTATTAATGAGTTTTTGCCTATGAATAGCACGATTAATAGGTACAACAAATTACACCTAAAAAAAGATATTCGATTAAGTTTTGGACCACAGTTGGGAGCGTTTGGTTCGACTATAGTTAGGTGAATGAATTCATCAAATCTAATACACCACACTTTTGTAGCTAACGTACGTCTTAAAGTCACATCTTTATCTATATCCAAACTATCAATATTTTTATCAGGAAAACTTGGTTGGTGTTCACGTGTATCGTAAATAAATTATTTGTTTAGAAACATTGCAGCAACCGACGATATTAAAAAAAAATATATAAACCCGAGCTTTATTCAACTTGCCATTTGACGATCCGTGATCAGTAATTGTCTACTTTTTGAGAAGTGCTCGTACCACAGATCTTTTTGTAAGGTAAGCATCCCACCTCAAGAAAAAAAAATTTAGTCTTATATCACATATGCCACGATAAACGATAAAGGCCAAACCATCACAAGCACCCTGGTGGCGTGGTCAAATTTTTATCGTTTATGGAACTACGCGTCACCGCACTTGCATACTTGTCAAAATGTGAGGGCAACGACGACAACTGGTAAACAGAGCAACTTATAAGCACGGCTACTGGCCTGAGTGGCCTGCTCCCAAAAATGTGCTGCTGGACAGTGACGACGAAATCACTAAAGCCCAAGAAGCCGACCGCCTGCTCCGCCAGGAGCTTATAGGCCAGTCATTTTAGCTGAAATTTGGTAAGAATCTCGGAATTCGAGATACCCAGCTGTAACTTTGTAAATAGTTCTATATTGACACCCTTAAAGTTGTCGCAAAACCTACATATGGTAGGGTGTACGCAACTATTAAATTTCAAGGTCAAAAGGTCACGAAAATTGTCTTTTTGCGCTTTTTTTGTAAATATTTCTTTTCCTATGGGTTTTTTTACTCTTTAGATGTACAACAATATTGTAGAATACAAAATTCTCTACAACTTATGCATAAAAACATTTTTTATACGTTGAACCGTTTTCGAAATAGACGGCGGAGAGCGCGGGGTAAGAGCATCACTTTAGGTCAACCGGGGCCTCCGGTCGAAAACGCGCTATAAATAGTTGAATAACTATCGATAAATCAATCATTTATAATATTTATAGTAACAATTTTTTTATGTTATATCTTTTTCTTCATGCTAATTAAATCTCTGTTCATTAAATAATACTTATAATTTTAAAGTGGAATCCTGAGCGAAATGAGAGATTAAGCGTTAACGCCCAAGACAAAAATAATGTTGACACCGTGTGACATATACCGTGTTTCACACCAACTATGAGAAAAATAATAGACGTTACATATTTAATATTATTGCGTATAATGGATTCGTAATTGATTACGTACGCTTGCTATTTATTTTCATATTTCATTGCTATTTTTTAGGCTAGCAACAGAAAGTCCTTCAACAGAAAAGTGCCACTTTGATCCCTCCTACCAGGGAAAAAAAACCCGTATTCGAATTTCGAATAAGTGGTGTGAAATAGTAGATTGTGTTTGTGGGATCAAAACGGTATATTTCCGGCGTGGGCGTCTATTGAATCCTGAATGGAGTGACGGATTCCACAAAAGTGGAATCCTGAGCGTAATGAAGGATTCAAGCGTTAACGCCCAAGACGAAATAATTTTGATACCGTGTGACACATACTGCTTTTCACACCACCTATGAGAAAAATAAAAGATATATATCACATATTTAATATTTATGCAAATAATCGATTCTGAAGAAATTTTTATCAATTATGAACGTACTGTTTATTTTAATATTTCGTTGTATTTTTTTAGGCTGGCAATAGAAACTTTTGCTGCTTGAAACTAGTGAGTCAAATGCAATTTTGCTGTGAGATTGAAAAAAAAAATAACTTTAATTTTTTCCGTATCGTTGATTATGCTTAGTCGTAGGTCATATTTTCATGCTGCGGGGTGTAATGCAAACTTCGAATATTTAAACTTCATTATAATCCGTCACTTTCATTTCGTTACGAAAAAAAAGATAGATATAGAATATATTATCTCGATTCGTCATTCGACTTTGAAACCTTCGTAGTAGGCCCTCAAAAAACGGGAATGAATAAATCGTTCGGATACAAAATAAAATTCTATCTCGTGTAACTTGTACCTATAATAATAATATTTTCTTCGGTTACCGCGAGGATTACACATGAAATAAAACTACGAAAACGGATAAACTCGCGTATATTAACTAATTTTAACTTCATTCCGACGTTTCGAACACTTAACAGGGTTCGTGGTCTGCGGATGACTGAGACTCCGCAGACCACGAACCCTGTAAAGTGTTCGAAACGTCGGAATGAAGTTAAAATTAGTTAATATACGCGAGTTTATCCGTTTTCATAGTTTTATTTCTTGTATAATAATATTAAACCTATAAAAAATCTTTAGGCGTTGCACTTTGTCAGTCAATTCCTTCGCTCGGAACTGTTCCCCAAATTCTGAACTCTCTGTTCTAGGCTACCAATACGATTACTGAACTTCTCGACTGATAGTTTCTCAAAATTTGAGTTGATATTACATAGCTCCAGACGCAATAAATATTTGTTCAACAAAAGAGCAAAGCAGATTTTTGGTGCGTGTAAATGTTGAGTCCCGAGCAAGCGAAAGATTCTATAATTAAATTAAATACAAGATGCAAATGTGAACGCTCTCGTGTGCAAGTTCTCGCTTACATGAGCAAGGTAAGTGTTGTTAAATAAATTAATATGAAAAAACAAGTGGAATAGTTAGGAAAAAAAATGATAAAATAGAATAATATCATTTATCATCATCATCATCATCAGCCAATTGACGTCCACTGCTGGACATAGGCCTCCCCCAGATATGATATAATTGATTGATATGATATAATTTATAAAAATGGACAAATAGTTATAATAATTGATTTATCGTTAGTTCCTCAACTATAGATGGCGCGTTTTCGACCGGAGGCACCAGTTGACCTGAAGTGATGTTTTTACCGCGCGCTCTCCGCCGTCTATCTCGAAAACGGTTCACTGTATAAAAAATATTTTTATGCAAGAGTTGTAGAGAATTTTGTATTCTACAATATTGATTATACATATAAAGAGTAAAAAACCCATAGGAAAAGAAATATTGACAGAAAAAGCTCAAAAAGACGATTTTTGTGACCTTTTGACCTTGAAATTTAATAGTTGCGCACACCCTAGCATATGTAGGTTTTGAGATAACTTTTAGGGTGTCAATACACAAGTATTTACAAAGTTACAGCTGGGTATCTCGAATTCCGAGGTGAACTTACTAAAATGACTGGACTATTAGGGACCGCAGGCGTGGCATCGTCAACATTGACCTCAATGTTGGTAGGGCGACACCTGTGCCGACGCCAGCAGCAGCCGTTGCTCCTGCTGACGTTGGTAGGGTTTCCCCTGCCGGTATTGGGATCGATGCTGACCCTCCCCCTCCCTCTCCTTCACTTGCTCCCTCCCCTCCCTCCCCTCCCTCTACTTCCTCATCCGCTCATGCCATACCTTCACCTTCACCTTCTTCTCCCCTCACCAAAGCTGTCCCCTTGCATCCTCATCCTACCATTCCATCTTCAACGCCCATCACATCCCCCTCACGTTGCTCCCCTCTGAGGTCCCCTGCGCTCTCTCCCATTTCCGAGCCCCAGTTCCCTTTTGTACCTTACAGAAGGGGACTGACGAGGCACTGCAAGCTGCGCCCAGGAGCCAGCAGAGAGCTGACCGCCCGTAGGTCAGTGGCCCCTCTGGCCCCTCCGGCCCCTCCGGCCCCGGTTTCTCCTTTAAGGGAGAAGGACCCGTTTGAGTTCTTCACCATTAGCCCCTAGTGAGCTTCTGGTGGAGGACTCTAACGGGCCCCCAAATTTTATTTTGTTTGTTTCGTTTTTCTAAAGTTTTGTTGTGTTTCCTATGTTTTCTTGTTATAATTTTATGTTAGGTTTTTATACTTCGTTTTGTTTTGTTCCTCCATTTCTCTGTTTAGTTTTTTATGCCTATCTGTTTAGTTTTATATTTGGTTGTTTTTTGTACGTAGTTTTTGTTTTGTTTCGGCGCTGCCCAGCCCTCAGCTGGGTACGCGCCAAGTACGATATTTAGTCTACAAGCCCTTAAGGCAGGGCTTAACTAAAAAGGCCAAGTCCAAAAAAAAAAAAAAAAAAATGAGTGGCCTGCTACCACGAACACCGAAGTTCACAAAATTTTAGAGATTTTTCTCTGTCAAATAACGCCTTCGTTGGAGAGATAGAGACAAATCCCCGAAATTTACGAACTTCGGTATTTGCGGCAGCAGGCCTGGTCTAACTAAAGTCTGCCAGCGCATCGCTCAAACGTCCGAATAGTCTGAATGGCCGCGTAACAGGATCAGGCCGTAATCCTTAATCAGCGGGAGCCAGGACTCGGGGGAGCGCGACCCCACGCGTCGTCCTATTTTGTGCTGTGCCTCGACTGACTCCGGCAGACTCTGCATTGCGAAATCTTGGAGTCAAAGTCAAAGTCAAAGTCAAAATATTCTTTATTTAATTAGGCCCAGCAACGAGCGCTTTTGAATCGTTAAACTAAATAGCGAATGAGAGAAAAAAAACTACTTCCGGTTCTAACCCTACACCACTGCCTGAGAAGAATCCGGCAAGAAACTCAGCGGGACTTTTTTTTTCAAATAATAGTTTTATAACATCTTACAGCTAACATGCATTAGTTAAAAACGAAACATAAATTTGATTTAATATAAATACAGATAGCTTATGATGGTCCCCTGTCTAATCGTTTGTCGTAGTTGCTATCATGTTCTAACAAGTACGCAAGTGCGAAAGTTCTATCCATCCCGCTCGTACTTACATATTTGCGCGACTGAGCCGGATGGAAAGTAAACGCGCGTTAGTAACGCCGCGGCAGCTCATGGTACGGCTATCCTATATCCAAAAGTCGACGGAACAGCATTTTATATTTTTGAAAAAAAAAATCATTATAGGAGGCGAGCCAACAGACTAAGCGTCTGATAATTTTTTACATGATTAAAATCAACCATAGTAATCTCTTACCTAGCTAACACCATTATAGTACGGTCAAATCGTACATCATTTTACCCTAAACTTGCAAATCAAGTAGTATCGCTGCATTTTTGGTATGTTGTTTAAACACCATAGGACAGTATAAAACCATAGGTATTTTGCAAGCAAAAAAAGTTGTGCTAGCTGGGTAGTACATGAAAAACTGCGAAATTTACGGCCATTTTTTAGTTTCTGATTTTTATTTAAAAAAACCTTATGTTATTTGATATCATATGTTATTAAACGTTTAAAGACTAATAAATTTCCAACAAGTTGAGCTAACATGCATTACCGTAGGTGTTATAGTTTCAGAGATTCGAGACTTTAAAAGTACTGCTTTTTGTAAACTAGATAAAATTTTATGTTTTGCTAACGTTTTCGGCTTAATATCGCCTCACCTAATTATGCTACGAAAAACATGCAATAATGACCTTATAGCGCACTTAATATTCTTTAATTTAAGGGTAAAATTAGGTCAGTGAACTTTATAGTTGAAAGTATAAACCCGAAATTCAAAAGGCAGGAGGCCCGCTATCTAAGTTTTTCATACAAACCGCAAGTCGAGTTGGAAAGCTGCAATTTTGGTATAGTATAAAGGCCTTATAGATATATACGACAATGCATATTAAAAGAAAAACAAAAAAATAATTTGGGCATAGGACGTAAAAAACGGAAAAAAATTCGGACTTTTTTTAGTTTTTGACGTTTAACTAAAAATCTATTATCTTTATGATACTAGTTGCTATGAAACTAAGAAAGAACATTAAATTTGAAAGGATTTGAGCTACGTTGCATCACCGTAAGTTATATATATTTTGAGATACGACATTTCATAAAGTGCCCTTTTATCAAAACATAAACAAATTTTAGGTTACGTTAAAGCTATTCACTAAATATTGGCAAAACGTTCGCGCTAAGAAAAAAAAAAGTAATTGTAGATAATAACTACATTAAAGGACCCCGGGCCTAAAGTATGGAAAATGTGGTTTCAGTCAAATCTTCTGAAATTGTGATATGTTATAGATTTCAGTGCCCTGAAAAAAAAAACTCTATGGGTGCTACCACGGTTTCCGGGTCCCTTTCCGTGTTCTGCTCGATTTTGTACCAGATAACAAAGTAGTACTTAGTTCTACTTCGGGTCTATTTATTTAAACAATTGACATTAGTTTGGACCTTTTTTGTGATAATGCTGGTTAGTTAAAGACATAAAACGTCTACATACAATGCCGGCTGAGTTCAGCAATCGGCCACAATTAATACACACACGGGACTCGTTGTTGAACTCAGCCGGCATGTTGTTCATAGATTCTCTGAACGAAATACCAGATTGAATTTTTTCTTCGTTGTTTTCTGGTAGGTATCCGCCGCAGTGCACGAAAAACAACAGCATTATTACATACGAAGCAATGTCCTCTATTTAAAAGTAGCGCCATATTTTCTAATGTTTGAATGAGTTCATATTTTACAATGTTAAGTAGGTATAGAATCACACATTTAGCTATAAACGATAAGTCAATCACGTGTGTATGAAGTTGACATTGTAGACGTTTTATGTCTTTAACTTACCAGCACTATCACGAAAAAGTTTCAAACTAATGTCAATTGGTTAAATAAATAGACTCGAAGTAGAACTAAGTACTACTTTGTTAGCTGGTACAAAATCGAGCAGAACATGGAAAGGAACCCGGAATCCGTGGTAGCACCCACAGAGATTTTTGTTCAGGGCACTGAAATCTATAACATATCAAAATTTCAGAAGATTTTACTGAAATCACATTTTCCATACTTTAAGCCCGGGGTCCTTTGGAACAAATTTAGCCGATAACAATTACTGTAAGTCTTATAGTTGGGGGTATACGAGGCTTCAAAACATGCATTTATTTTCTTAACTTAATGAAGGGCACATTTTGAAATGTCGTATCTCTAAATCTATATAATTAAGGGTAATGCAAGGTAGCTCAAATCCTTTCAAATTTAATATTCTTTCAAAGTTTTGTAGCAATTAGTATCAAAAAGATAATAGTTTTTTAATTAAACGTCAAAAAGTAAAAGAAGTCCAAATTTTTTTCAGTTTTTTTCGTCCTATGCCGAAATTCCTTTTTTGTTTTTCTTGTAATATGCGTTTTTGTACGTCCTTATAGGGCCTATATAATATACTAAAATTGCAGCTTTGTAACACGACTTCCGATTTGTATGAAAAACTTAGATAGCGGGCTTACTGCCTTTTGAATTACGCGTTTTTATTTTCAATTTCAAAGTTTGCTGACATGATTTTACCCTTTAACGAAAGAATATTATTTGCGCTATAAGGTCATTATTGCATGTTATTTGTAGCATAATTAGGTGAGGCGATATTAAGCCGAAAACGTTAGGAAAACTCAAAATAACGCTAGCTTACAAAAAAGAGTACTTTTTAGAAGTCGCAAATCTCTGAAACTATAAGACCTCCAGTAATACATGTTAGCTCAACTTGTTGAAAATTTATTAATCTTTAAACGCTTTCTAACATATAATGTCAAAAAACGTAAGATTTTTTTAATAAAAATCAGAAACTGAAAAATGACCGTAAATTTCGCAGTTTTTCACGTACTACGTAACTAGCACAACTTTTTTTTGCTTGCAAAATGTGGTTTTATAGTGCCCTATGGTGTCTAAACAACATACCAAAAATGCAGCTATACTGCATGCTTTGCGAGTTTAATGTAAAGTTTGACCGTACTATTATTCAAGCAAATAAAATTTACCATATTTTTGTCTATTATATTTGTGAACAGCTACAGAGGGTACGCTTTCTCTGCCTGGGTAGCGATCTGTGGTGTCGCGACAACGCGCGGCAGATTGCGGTAATCGCGCAGACGACGCGGCAACCGTTAGTTACGGCCGCTCCACTTTAAACCTCATCCATTTTAATTTAACAAAAGTGCCGGCCGATAGCGTGGAGGAAGGACTCATATCCGTCGGCGACACTAGTTGCCGCTGCACGCTTCGATACCCATGATACGATTTTAATAAGGATATTGGCAGAATGTCAAGTAATTTCCGTCAATAAAAAGCCGGCAGAAAAATGTTCGTGGCAAGGGTTGTCCACCCATTGAAAGTTAAAATCACGCGCCGTGTTTGACTTTGGATTGCCAGCGGACTAAGTGGAATGCGTGTTGGGGAAATACGACAATGTAAGTACAACCTGATAAAACCATTGGTAAGTCGCTAATTTGCTCAGGTAAGGTTGGCTCACGAATCACGACTGCTCCGAATAGTATTAAAAGGACGAGCTAGCAAGTGATAAACAGGACGGTTGAGGTCTGATTGAACATTGTTTTTGATAAATAATCCGAAGTATAGATCTGTGTACTTAATCTTATTTAAATAGGTACCTAATATAAAGGTTTTTCTGTGGAAAGTGGATATTTTCGTTGGCAAAATGGTGGCATGGCAGCCAACAACGTCCTCTTTTTAACTAAATAGGTTTAAAGGTATTAGGTACAGACAATTGAGTTTCTGTGTAGCTCTAGATCTTCAGTCAATATCTGGGTACCTTTCTGGTTGTAAAAGTAATGTCATCTAATTCTGGAATTTGATATCTTGCTAAGGTATCAGATATCGCAGTTCCCTATTAGAAATTTTGGGACACTTGATTATGTCGTTCGGTATGACAGCAGTAAGGTACCGATTTTTCTGATTCAATAGACAAGTGCAATCCATCAATGATATGAGTAATTTTATTGGGAATGTGGCGCGGAAGAGCTCTGCAGACATACATGTGCCTAAGTAAATCAGTCAACAAATTAACGGGCTGTTCACCAAATTGACCGAGCACATGTGCAGGATACCTAGTGGACATACGTGTAGGTATATTTAGTACCAAGCTGTCGTTTTTCCAACCCATGTTCTTATAATGAAGCTCATAAGCAAACTTTAGCAGTCTAGTAAAACTTAGTACATTTTCCGATGTCACGGTTATTATTGGAAGTACCTACGCGTAAAAACTAATTTGTGCAGTCTGATTAGAAACCGGGGCGCACGCTAGCTATCATCGGCCAGTCTGGCTCGTCCCCCTAACACCGACGCATCGGTCACATTCAAAGCTTTTACACCATCACGATAAAGTCTATTATCGCGTGTTTCGTTGTACAAATAACTTGGTGGGCCTGTACACGTGGCATCCGTGACGTCACTTAATGGCAATACCTCGACGTCGAACAGTCTGCCCGAGCGTCGTACGTAAAGTACCTACGCCCGTTGTTATAGTCTCCGCGCTAAGATCAAATTCTGGATACTAAATATAGATTCAAAAATGTACTCTTTGCTTTGTTCAGAACGGTTTAATGTTGACTGACAACAAGGAGGAATACGGGGGGTAATTAGTTGCTGCTAGCATTCACAGTTTCAAAAGCAATTGTCCCTTCTTTTTGCACTTAACTAAAATGAAGGAGATGGCTTCAGTCGAGGTGGTTATGTAATGACGTAGCTCGCTCGCCGCCGCCCGCCCTTCACGGTGCTTGTAACATTTACGACCGCGGCATTATAAAGTCAGGACCGGCGGCATATTATTATTATAAATTCACTTCATTGTAACTCATCTCGCAATATTATAATGTTCACATATGATCATTTTCGGCGAAGTGTTATATCTATGTACATAGAAAAATAATCGTTTAAAACTAGATAGGTACCTAACTATTACTTTAAAAATGTAGACAGGTAGGTACCTACTAGAGAAAGTAGATAAACTTGTTGAAGATTTGAGTTAACTATTTACCAGTTTTCAATAGCCCGTTAACTTTGCCCGTTAATTCTGATTTTTAAATATACCTATTCAAATATCCTATGTAAATTTCTGAAGTACCTTTCTACAACCATCATTTCCAAAGTGATCTGTTCGAATAAATAAGGATTGCTTTGCCCCTATACATACGTATAGAATTGAAGACGAAGGATCTACACGAAATAGGGGAAGCGTCACAAAAAAGCGAATGATTTTTTAAAGTACTGTGTAACAATAGATCAATATTGGTGTTGATATTGGGGTTGGCGTTGGAACATTAGGGTAGACGGGGGTACGTCACCGGTACTTCCGTCTGCCCTTAACCTTGAACACCGCCGTCTGACCCCGGCTCGCCCCACTCCACCGGCTGCCACCCCCTTAGCATCCCTTCCTGCCTTCCCGATTCACGAATTTCGGTCTAGTCTAGACTGTCAATCCCTAAGATACTGGTATAACTTGAAATATACGTTTGTAAAGTATGTTAGATATCTGAGATCAGATTTATATTGGTTTAGCTTGTAAGCTCTCACGAGTAGCTAGGTTAGTGTTAGTCAATGTTATTCTTGCATCTCCTGCCACAAAAACCAAAAAATAGTGAAAATCTCTTCTTCACTAAAGTACCTAAATACTTAAGCATAGGTACCTAAGTATACTCGTAGACCAGGTACTGTATGTACTAAAGCGTTGTAAGAATCATGTGATGGGTGAGTTTCATTGTATTTAAGATGTGTTTCACAGCAGTAGTAGAGCCAACTGGGCTTAATGGCTTAAAGTTGTCTGTAGGTGGAAATATCAAAAAACATTAAACTTACCCGCTTCCTTTAGAAACTTTGAACGTCTGTAAGTGTCAGAACACTGCAATAAAAATTTTCCGTGCTCGCTTTAAAATTAATTTATAACCATTATTTTCATTTTCGGGATTAGCGACGCCGTTCTGGTAATTGATCTGGCTTTTGAGGTGTCTTGGTGACAAGGATTAATCGCAATGGTGCGAGCCAGGTCTGCGTCCGGCCGCCCTCCAGACACCATGGTGACTTTGCAAGGTTAGCTGCAGCCTGACCTCTTCACCTTAACTCAGGTTTAGCAAGACGTATGGTAACGATTATGTTTCATTTATAAAAGCTGTGATTCAAGATTCGTGGAGTTAGCTGAATAATATCTGAGTCAGCCTAACGCTATCCATGGAATCTAAATGAGTAGCTATCTAGAAATTCCGCGAGCCATGAAGTTCATGATCGAGATTTGTTTTACAGGCGATATATCGGCGAGCATGTTTTATAGTCATAGTCATAGTTATTTATTTATAATATTCTAAATATTACATGTCAACAAGTTAGGTATTATACATTCAAGATGGTAAAAAAAATATATCGGTGATATATCGGCAACTTATTCATTTAGTGTTACAACTGTTACAAGTAAGATATGAGAAGATTAAGAGTACAATCGAAGTCAAAAATATCATTACGGTTTGGGTGCCAAAAATATTTGAAGGGTCCACCGGAAAGAACATGTCTAGTCAATTCAAATTACCTACAGAAGGAAAAAACACCTTACTTTTAACAGAATAAGGTGTAAATTTGCCCTGATTTTTTTAAGCACTTTTTGACGTCGACTGTAGCTATAGAATACATACACTATCTTTTGGATTATTCTATTTTGAAACGCTAATATGTTAACTACGATTATTTCAATGCAACAGGCAATCAAATGTTTAAATGCCTATCGCTGAGGTACTGACAATAAAATTCAATAAAGAAAATTATTCTCATATATAAATATCAGTATCGGTCCGTACAATGCAAAAATATGTATCATTCTTATTACACAGAATTAAAGTGCACTTGAACGTATTTTTGAGCATTTTTAAATACTTACTCCTTATTTTTGCCTTTGACTGTACCATGAATAACCACATTTATTTGTACCTGCAAGTCATCAATGCGAAGGTTAAGGATAAATCGGAATAATAAAAGTAAATAATCACAAATGCATTCGTTTAACCTTTGCCATGCCAAGGACAAATACCTAGCACCACAAGTTCAATGCTAATAAAGATGTAAATAATCACAGCAACATGACAATATAAACCTACGTGCCCTTAGATAAAATTCAGTTTCACGTTTAAAATCTGTTAGTATGAATATGAGAAATATTAAAATTTGAGTGTTTTAAAGAGTCGTCCTGTACTTAACCCTTATTTTATTAACAATAGTAGATACAGTCTAAGTCTACATTATACTATTCTTAATAAAATAACTTAATCTTAATACCGGTATTATGATTAAGGCAATAGAAGTGGTCATTGAGACTGTAATATGGGTACATATATACACAATCACATAGCTAAATCATAGAGTGCTTTCGCACTACGCTACGTCCGGTCCGAACGAAAATATGGTCCGTATTAGCCGTGGAACAAATTTCTATCGCAATTGACAATCGATTATTTGCCGGATGTCGTGTGTAAATTAATTGCCATAGAAATAGTTCTAGGGCTACTCGGATCGGACCTAGTGCGAAACCGCTCTTAAAAGGTTCCATTTCGTTTCGTTGCTTAAGTACCATTTCTTATTGAGCATTATAGTTTAGTAAAAGGCGCAACTAAACAAAATGCCATGTATTTACTATATATAATAATATGTATGAGTAAGTAGTTACGTTAGGTTTTAGGTAGGTAGATACTCGGTAGCGGGATTTGCGGTATCGTGTTAGTCCTGCAGATCAGATAATAAAATTTATTAAATTAATACCTAGTCATTTAATGATTGAATTTTTATAGCAATGTTTAAATCTGGTCGTTGGCCCGGCATAAGTTGGCGTTTATTAGGTTTCGTTGGGAGTAAGTTGTTCGTCAGGCTGCAAACTCAGGCAGGCGCCACCTGCGAGTTTGTGTATTTTTAGCATAGAAACTTTAAGTTACGTTCTCTAGAACTGTTTCGTACAGGATGGAATTTTATTCAAAACAGTGCAATTTCATACGAGCTCAGATGTTTTTGTGGGCGAAATGTAAAATATTCGGTTTCAATTTCGTCACGCTAAACTAAACATCAAATCATGTTTTGTTTTTTTTTTCTTTTCAAATTACTGGTAGGTATCGGGGTTCGAACCAGTGACGTGAAAGTGATAAATGTGATAATCGAATGCCCTGGCTGAAAAGCAAATAATTTTAGGTGATATAAAATTAACAAGTCTGTTCAAATGACTTTAAAAAGAATCAACTTGGAACTTGAAGCCTCTTAGCCAGTCACGAGCAAAAGGCAGACTCGTTTAAGTACTTAGGTATCAGTTTCAGCGATTGATATGGCAAGTCATAAGGGTTATTAAAATGCAGCATCACGGCATGGCGGCGGGGCGGCGGGCGACCGGGGTGCAGGCGGGTGCAGGGTGCATGTACCGTCTGGCGACTCCGCAAGGGCATAAGGGCGCTGCATGCGACATGACGCCCTTGCGTCGCCCGCGGCGACCGCTGAGCCTCTTCGTCTGAAACAACTTAACAACCTCAAAATATCAATCACTTATGACCTTTTAAAGTTTTGTAATGCTGTTCCCAAACCGGCCGTGTTTGCGATGGAAAAAACGCAATGAAAATGGCAACGCTTTAACATTGTATTAAATGGCGGGAGTGTAAGTGTAAAGCTCGAATAACTACCGGTTCGTGATGACGCAATAACAAGTCTAAAATGTACATGTTTATTTAGTTAAATTAACTCGATTGCAATGTACAAAGCCAAATAAATGTCTACCTAAATCATAATACGTTAATAAGGCATAATATTTGAAAGACTGAAAAATGCCTGAATTGTTTCTACACTTACAATACATGCGTAATGCTATGTATGAATTTATAGCCACATTTATTTTAGAAATAAATTTTAGCATAAAAATGTGTGTAGGCACAGGCATCTAGGTACTTACTTCTTGTGTTTTTGTTTTCGCTCCTTGGTAAGCAAAATATCAGCGTTTTGTCACAATATTAGCTTACCTGCTCCAATATTTACAACATGAGTAAAGATGGTAGATTAAGTACCTACTGCTCTTGTTGTTGCAAAAAATCTATAGTCTACAAGATAATCTTGTCTGTTAAATTTGACTTTGGCTGAGCATTACCCGACGGGTTATGTTCTCGTTCGATTTCTTTTGAGACAGGCTTTCGTGCCAGCAAGGTGACTGCTATAAAATCCCGGTCACTTTGAAAGACAGCAATCAGTGCCTTTTGTATGATTCTTTGTAACTAGCTCTGCAATCGATCGCTTAGGGTATTGGCCATGTTGGGTTTTTCATTGAATGCAACCTGAGTACGAGTACCTAGTGAGTACGAGTAGTCTACATCGATCCATAGATTTGGTTACCTATAATAATAATATATTACAAAATAAGCAGTGGGTAACGTTGATAAATATCAAAGTTCGTAATGTAATCCTAAATTTTAACAAATTGTGATATACCTACATACCCACTCATTCTATAGATTAGAAATTACTTATTATAATTGCATACAGCACAGTATCTAAAACACACATTTCACTCGTATTTCATCGTCTAGCCTTTGGTTGAATTCCTACAAATCTACATTTTTTTTGTTTTACCTATAACTACACCAAAAATAGTTTAAGTAGTTCGAAACAATATAATTTCTCCCATTTGGCATTTGTTGGTTATCTTTGCGGGTGCTTAAATATGTATGTTATACGTTATACTAGTAACTAGATATAATATGAGCGCTTATGCTTATACCACATTTATTTTCGACAACTGAAAAGAGCACTTACAAAGGACAAGTAACTTGCTTAACATTTTACGAGTTTTTACTTCTTTATTTTTCCGGTGCATTAACGCATCAAAATTCCGCAAGTACCGACCATAAAATGATAAAGTAGCATCGTTAGTCACGATCAGTACGCCAGGTCTTTGTTTCGGGTTTTAGTGGGCATTCCATTGTGCATTACCGAGCAAAATGTCCGTCGTAAATAAGGCTGAATCATACCGAAGGTGTTGTAGGGCGAATGAAGGTGGCAGGTGTCAGGGTAGGGAACACCACAAAGCAAAGAACAACGACATCGAGGCTCAGGGTTGGCATTCCCTTAGGTTATCAGCATTCGCCTCCGGCTGACCAGCAAAAGTTTGATCTGGGCTGAAGATCATGTGAAGAAATACTCTTTCAAATTGAACACAGATTATATTAGAAGAACCAAAAATCGTAGCATGACATTGCGAGGGATATCACACGTTCTGTTAGCTGCAAAAATGCCTAGGTACCCTATTCTTCAATTTATTTCAAAAATATGCCAAATTTCAAAGTCATATATGCATAAATCAATATGGTATCTACTACATACGAATGAATCCTCTTATAATAATGTTTCGACGCTCTCATTACACCTGAACAAAAATGTGATGTTGATTTTTGAAAGCGTCGTTGAAAAGTTCAGGGGCGCTACCACGATCTACTATTGCGATTAAGTTTAGGACCTAAACTAAACTGATTCGCGATGTGTCAGAGCTATAGCCAGCCCGATGAACCTTGATCCCTATGACAGCTGTCAGTTTCATACTTTATCTGTCAACAATGTCACATCTTGACAAGTAATGTATTAAACTGACAGCTGTCATAGGGATCATGGTTCCCCGGGCCGGCTATATAGGATTAGTGTCAAAAATTGACAAGCAGAACCTAAACTGAATCGCATAAGAGATCATGGTAGCCCTCCAGCTCTGTGTTACTTGATAGGTAAATTGACGCTGGACTTCCGTGAAAACCATTCTTTTACCACTATTTGAATGTAATGCTTGAGGATAATTACTGTTGACGATGACGGTGACGTTACCGTGTACTTACCATGAGCTATGAGCTACTGCCGTGATTTTTATACGGACTTACCCCCTTATTCATAAACGTCTGCTAACTTAACAAGCCGCTAATAATTGTTTGTCTTTTTCGGCCTTAACAATGTGTCCATAAGAGCAAAAGGGACAAACAATTATTAGCGGCTTGTTAAGCTAGCAGACGTTTATGAATACAGGGGTCACTGTTTATTCCCCTCGTTCGTACCAATATGCGGGTGTGAGTATGAGTAGGATGGATAGAAAGTAGCACCGCGTTAAAATAACGGCGGCAGCTCATGATAAGCACATTACTCGCTACGTGAAGGGAATGGCCAGCGCATGTTGCACGTGGAATCGCTTGAACAATGCGTTTAATTACTCATTGTCAACTTGTCGTATTGTCTTGCAGATTTTTCACAAGGGTTACTTACTTGTTTTTTTAGCAAAGTAATGTATAGGTATATCTTTACACTTTAGGTAAGTATAAAGTTATACCTAGTTATACCTAATATTTCTGTTGTTTCATGATTTATATTATTGTCTCAGAAAGCTGCCGGATTTTTTTTTATACTGACGGACTGCAAATACTGTAGGACTTAAAGAAGAAACTATCATAGTCATGAGATGCCAGTGCCACTTATACCCCTGATGGGAAGGTAGTTAGTACCAAGCCAAACCTTAGGAAATCTGAGCTGTGGCGGATACGAATCGTTAGAAAGATGAGATTCTTTTTATTTTACAGAAGTTAGGTAGGTGCCTACCTGACTTACCAAATTTACCAAATACAACCGATTTATATCGGTCAGCAATTTTTGTGCAGGTATTTTTTCTGTGATGCCTTTACTCGGATTCGTAAGCTCAGTCGATCCTTACAGAAGAAAAAAATATCCAAATTTTTTTATACCTACCGTCCATAACTTTACAGTCAACCAAAATGTAGGAAAAAATGGTAAGAAGTAACGGAAGATCAGATACGAACGTACTTATACCTAATTTAGCTGCTGGGTCACAGCAATGGAATACTAATTTAATCTCAATAAAGGGCAACTTTTGTTAATACGTTATCAATTATCATGAAAACATACGATTTGTATGTATGTATGTAAATTCTTTATTGTACACAAAACACTGGCAAAAATACACATTTTTACAAAGAATTTGACAGGTACAAATGCGAACTTATCCCTGTAAGGGCTCATGCATAAATCATGTGAGGTTTTTTTGGCTACTTTTTGACCCCCCCCTCCCCCATGGTGATGTTTGGTGAGTTTCTTGGCTAGACCCCCCCCCCCCTAGCAGTCTCACGTGTATTTTTCTCATTCAACTTTTCACGTTCGCTAGCCGAAATTGACAATATTTCTTAGTTTATTCATTGTAGAAAAATACACGTGAGGTCTCCTTGTACCCCCCCGTCCCCTACCGTGATCTTTCGTGATGTTTTCTTGGACCCCCTCCCCCCCCTATAGGACCTCGCGTGATTTATGCACAAGCCCTAAGGGATCTCTTCCAGTTAACCTTTGAGCAAAGGAGTAGTCTATATGAAGCAAAAGATAGACAAACATACCGTGTACAGTTGAGAATATATTTGAGTAATACCAAAAACTTAACTGTTATTATACCAACTAACATAAACTCATACATCCAATACACACATACCTGGGATAACTCGGGGCATTTATACGAAAGTGATGTAGCAAAATATTTTATCGACAAAAATATATCGATGTTACTGTGAATGACAACATCAAAATGTTGTTCGGTATAAATAAATATTAGGTATGAAATAAAACTATGAAAACGGATAAACTCGCGTATATTAACTAATTTTAACTTCATTCCGACGAAACATCGGAATTAAGTTAAAATTAGTTAATATAAACACATACACGGCAAAGCAAGTTTATTGTCACGATTTGATCGTGACAATAAACAATAATATTATACAATGCACATAGAAAACACAGCGAAACTACGTGGAAAGCGGGTTATAGTCACCATATACCTAGTATAAAAGCACCCAATAAATCTGTTACTGCATGCTGTGGACTCCCTTTTCCTCTTGCCAAGCCTCTTAAGATTATTTTTTCATACTGTCCTATACCATTCGTTCATACTATAGACAAAATGTGGAGCCAAGTGGCCCTCCCTTTACAATAATAATAATGAAATAAAAATCATTTATTTCGGACGATTCATACAGTTTTAGTGACTTTCAAGTATGACTCTTTAACATAAATTCATCCAACTATGTCGTATTCGTAAAAAAAATACTATTTGGAAAACGGTAGTACCAACTTATTATTTTCTTGTCAGAAAACTGTTCCCGCCTAGGATTTTCAAACTTGACGCCTTTTCCTACTTACAATAGTATGTATTAATTAGCTAATTACCATAATAGTCTGGTAAATCATGAAAAAAATATATCATTAAAACATACAATTCTCTAAATTCTCTTTGGGCCAACCCTCAGCGCCTGTTTTTAACCGACATAAAAAATGGAGAAGGTTCTCTATTCGACTGAATTTTTTTATAATTTTTTTGGGGGTACTACTCGATATCTCATAGAATCGAGAACCGATATTCAAATTTATTTTTTAACCGAACGAATATAATAACCCCTAGACTAGATGTCCGATTGCCTAGCGTAGCGATTATGGGCATTTACCTCCTAAGGCGTCTATGAGGCCTACGTCCAACAGTTGATGTGATGAGAATGAATATGACTAAAGTTTGAATGTTAATACCGGCTCCACTCTAACGTCTTACCGTGCGATAAAAACTCTTAATCCTGTTTATTAGTATTAACGTAAAACATATAAACTTGTATTGTACATGTATGTAAAACTGCCAACGTGTTTCACGATATGTGTCAAATTCTATGTAAAGTCAACCATTACCGCGAACCACGAACGAAGTCTCGAGCCTCAAGCCTCTCTCGCATTTGTGAGTTCGTATTCGTACGTAAGTGTGACAGAGAGGCAACACTTCGTCTGTGGTTCGCGGTAGGGCCTCTTGCCTGCTACCGCGAAAATCGAAATTCGTTAATTTCGAGGATTTTTCTCTGTCACTCAAAGGAAGGCGTCATTAGAGTGAGAGAGATAAGTCCTCGAAATTTACGATTTTCGTTTTTCGCGGTAAGGCCGCAGTATAGATTGTGGTCGTCCACGGTCCCGGCGGCGTGGGCGCCGGAGCGCGCGTCCGCTACACGCGCGGTGTTTTAGCGCGCATCCGGCCACTCTGCGTTTTCACGGCGCACTGCCCCAACAGGATGCTTAGCCAAGTTGCCAATCGCTAGCGCTTGGTAGCGTATCGTAGTTTTCCCTCTCTGTCACTCTTGCATATTAGTGCGACAAAGACAGTTAGCTGCCTTTCGCTTACGATTGACGTTTAAGCGCTAGCGATTGGCAACTTGGCTAAGCACCCAGGACTTCCATCTTACCGACTCGCCAACGCACTTCCGTGCACATTTTTTATCGCCGACATCCTTTGGGTCGACAACCGTGATGTTTTTGTTTGTTACTTTGGTAGATCATTCTTGTACGCTTGATGAGGTTTATTGTTCTTTTGTTTCTTGGTATAACGAGTCTTTGTTGTATTTGTCGCTTACAGATGAAATAGGAGGTAGGTATACTATGTAAATGCATTTTCAAATAGGTATTAAGCTGCTGGAAAACTGCGCGTCTGCCTTTTCAGCCATTTTTGTTTCTTATTTTCAATTAAGATTATGTAGGGCAACAGGATGGGAATGGGACATTGTCCTACACAAACTCCAACAATTTTATACGTGTTTTTGACCTTGAGCAATGATACTTAAAATAAATCAATGTTAGGTATTATCAAACACGCTTGCGCGATCACTAGGTAATGTACCTAACGATAACTCACTACTGTGGCATAAATGTGTAAAAAGCTTGAAACAAACATTAACTTGTTCTTAATTTTCAATCGTCACGTCCGTTGTTGTGAGATGCCTAAATTAAATTTTGGTGTCCAAGCGATCCATGAATTGACAATGCCTGCCTAATGATCCCAATTTAATTTAATTCATGACTGATGTATACGAACACATCTTTTACTTTATTATTCTCAACATGAATTTTCTTTCAGACGACGTTCGCTACAATAATTGGCGCTTTTAATCTTAAATTCATCTTTTACTACATGCCCTAGCAATCTCATTATATTTGATTATATCCTTTAACATTCTTACTTACTAAAAGGCAAATTAATGATTAAACGAACTTACCTGAAGTGAAGTTCTATCATAATTATACGATAGCTTGTCCGAAGAGGTTAGCATTTATCACATGTAGTAGCACACACGGTGTCGCCAATCACGCACTTTATTTCGGAGACTAAAGAGGCAAAAACGTTTGCTCAAACGTCTTTTTTTTTTTTTTGGCGGGTAGAATGTCTCCTATTTTATCTCGTTTCTACCCGAAATCGCACCATCATTTAGTTTAGAGCACTTTTCGATTCCTTTCTAGTTTTCTAGGGGTTTACCTAGGGAGGGTGGGATGCTAACCTCTTCGGACAAGCTATCGTATAATTATGATAGAACTTCACTTCAGGTAAGTTCGTTTAATCATTAATTATACTCAAGCTTGTCCTCGAGGTTAGCATTTATCACATGTAGATGTTGAGAGGAATGACACTTGGAATGGAAAACGTTAGGTCTATCATTATGAATAAATTCTATTATTATTTAGTTCCATTATGGACAACAGGGATCATCATTCTAGTATAAAATCGTCGTAAATTAACTCCTAAACTATTGACCCTAGATGTAGCAGCGTGTTTAGTGTTGTGGGCGTGTTTAGTGGTGGGTGAATATTGATATATCAATACCACATCCTTGCAAAGTATTCTTAACCCTTCGAGCCCCAGCGCAGCGTCATCATATGATGACGGAAGTACATAAGCACTTCAAATGCCTGGGGCTCGATGGGTTAATCCACCTACTTAAAGTTTGGGAAGTTATTGATTAATGTGGTTTAATCAAACTTACAAATAGGGTATCACTATTGCGAAGGGTTTTTGTTTAATCTAAATAATGGACATGGACACATTTCTGGCCTTTCTCGAAAATGTGGTAAAACAAGTGTTGATTGTGCAACACCCACGCGCGATGTTTTTATTAGGTCTGGAATTTTGATATGAATTTCATTGACTCGAAAAATAATGTTCTTAATGTTAATTTTGAAAAATTTAAAGAACATCTGAACTCGATGTGCTGTTATATGAGCAAGAAGCGTTACAAGCTTTTTTTTTTTTTTTTTATATTTTTTCTAAATTATGAGTTGCATTTGGATACCAATTTGCTAGAGTTCAGAACTACAAATGTGTCCCAGGTCGTGTTGTATTTGGGCAAAGGGTGGACGCAGGCGAAATATACCTTAGAAAATACGTTTCATACGATCATCATTACTTATGTCTGCACCTAAGACTAAAGAAAGAGCGGACCGGCAGCTATTTAGTGTTCCGTATTGAGCACCAGAGTCGTACAAAACAATTGAAAACGAAATCACGGTTGGAACAGATGCTAGATACATATCTACTTGAATATTAATACAAGAAGAAAACCATTTCTTGAGACAAGAGTCATATTGTTTAAGTGAGATATTTGAAAGAGAGGCCAGCATAATATGTATTGCAGATGCTGGAACAAGTTTTTTTTTTTTTTTTTTTTTTATCATCGACGTTCTGATAACACCCCTGCAACCAGGGTAATCTTTTGTTGTATCATATATCTCGGTTGCTGGAATGAGAGATAATAAGATCCCTATTGTATTTTAAAAATAAAGGTTTAGAAGCTAGGAGGCCTTGAAACAATGGGTACCACGGTTGGGTAGGCTAAAGTGGGTCTACGAGAATTCCATAAGCCTGTCATTTATTATTTTTCTCAATGCCTTAAGAATTATTGCAAATGGTGTGAACCCATAAAAATACAAATTCGACCACGGCACAGTAAAGGCATCTATTTCAAAGGCATCAGGATTCCTGTGCCATGAAATATATTTTTTACACTTTTTACTAATTGTACTTGCAAAAATGTAAAATTCCGGAGAGCCAAATGCATCCCCAATTGTTTTTAATGCATATTGCGACAGTTCCCACTTTATGTCTGGATGGACTCGTCGAGATTCAGCATTCAGCGTCTGCGATTGTGTTATCAGCAGACCTTATGCAAAATGCGAACGAAGTGATGTTCCTTTTTTCGCACCACACGTACCTAAGATGTGGAAATTGTACACCACCCATGCGGTTAACGTAGGAAATAGTCGTTGTGTTATCAATTCTTAAAAGAATTTGACAATCATGATAGGAATTTGTGAAAACTTTGAGTCCGAAAAAGGTAGCTAAAATCTCTAAATAATTAATATGTTCTGAGCGTTATTCAACGCTCCACAACCCACTGGCCCGGTCGTTACCACAGGCGGCCCCCCATCCCGTAGTTGAGGCATCACTATAGATCTCTAAACAATACTGGTTTTGTTTAATTTTACTAGAAGGATGTGCAATAGCACGCGACCACCATTCTAGATCTGGTAGAACTGATAACGGTATAGTCATATACTTATCATAATTGTCATCGTCAATTAAATTTTAAATATTTACAATGTTCTAGATCTTTGGTATAAAGTCAACCATATTCGACAGCTGGACATGCGGAAGTAAGTAAACTCATGAGACGAGCAAAATTTCTAATCAAATCAAGAAATTAGTTGATTTCTGATTAAATTTTTTCAATTTTTGCCAATGGTAAAGTAACCTCCAAATTGTTTGAGTCTTTGATGAATCCAAAAAAATTACAACTCCTATGAGGCGTTAGGTTACTCATCTTTGTTTACAATGAAATCTAGATAAATTGTAAAAGGTTGACAGTATCGGTTACATTTTTTAGAAATGTGTTGGGATAATCAGATATCAATAAAAAATCGTCAAGGTAGGTACACGGTGGACAGATAACCGCAAGATCTTAGCAAATTGACGATAGGCTTCATAATTTTAGTGTAAGCATAAGGTGCAGTATTTAAACCGAATGGTAATTAATACATTAAATTGATATAATTTACTTTTAAACGTAAATCTAAGGTACTTTTTAAAATCTCCATGTATTGGTATTAGAAAGTACGCGTCTTTTAGACCTAAGCTGCACATACTCGTGTAACTATCCCTTGATATTAATTTCAAGGCAGTGCGCAGGTCTTCAAGTTTAAAATGATTTGTATTTATAAATTTGTTTAGCTCTTTCAAATTCAAAATAAATCTCATTTTTCCGTTCGGTTTAGGTACCAAGAACACTGGAGATATATATTGGCCTTCACAGCTCTGACTCTGACATTCGGAAATGGCGCCTATGGATAATAGGTCGCTAATACAATGTCGGAATTGTGTTATTTCTGTATCAGAATACTCCATAAAGGCGGGTAGTGTATGTTGTACTACAGGCCTTGAAAAAGGAATTTGATAACCTTGTATCCACGACAATATAATTTTGTCATTAGTTAGGACTAGTGACCATGGTAACTATAGCGAGTTAAACGGTCGGCAAACCTTACCGAATCTAGCGGCGGTTGTTGCGCCTGTGATGCGGACGCGACGAGGAGTTGTCGCGACGACTCTTCCGTGCTGGCTCCTTCGTCCACTGGGTACCCTTCGGCCTGTAGTAATTCTGGGGAGGACCTCGCCAGTTTACATTTTTGGGGGGTATTTTGTTATTGTTGTTCTTCATTGACTGCAAACCTGAGGTCGACGGCGTGGTTTTCAAATTGTCGCTTGATTTATAGCCTTAGCGGTTTTTATTTTTTCTGCAAGATCTTGACTGAAGAGATACTAATTTTTAAGCTCCTTTTTAAATTATGTAGAATAATCTTCCCCCAGCCTAAAGATTCTGCGTTCTGACTCGCATAGAATCTTACAAGAGTCCATTAATAGCTGTATAAGCTTTGTGTTTTTCGGTTATTCATTCAAGAGCAGGGTAAGTGAACAAACTTGTTCCTTAGGGTCTCGTAAATTAAAGTCGATTTTACTTATTAACCGCTATAATGATCTCAAAAACTCTACACAAAACAAAATACAAAAAAATCCTTAACTTATTCTTAAATCTAACATCGTTACCTAGTTTGTACTAGTAACAGCGACATCTAGTTGGTCACAGCGAACTAGATTACCACTATGAGTAAAATAATATCGTTAGCCAGTTTCCCGGTAGATCAGCGCCATCTACCGGGATATTTGATAACCTACGTATTAAGTGTAAGAGATTTAACATGCTGCCCACCAAGGACAGAATGTCCTTAACTGTCTGCCCACCATAAGGACAATGAGCGTTTATATTTTACATTTAAAGATAAATTTGGTGAATAATACTTAAGCCTATTACATCTTACGCTAAATCTGTTGCAATACTTGCAACCTTACAATACATAATATTTTATTTTACAGCGTCGGTATTGCAATCTTGGTCGCTGACAGGCAAAATACAAAGTTTGGATGTGGGGCGTTTTATGATCGAGTTCTTACATTTTAAAGACACCACTCTTGTAAGTCCGTCTATGCCAGGGTGTTTGGTAAGGATTCTACCAAAAAGCCACTTGCTGGGAGGTAAATCATTCTCCTTCACCAAGACGATGTCACCGACCTTGGGCTCAGGTGTCTTAAAGGCCCATTTATAACGCTGCATGAGTTGCGTTAAGTATTCGTCAGACCATCTTCTCCAGAAGTTTTGGAGCATGCGTTGGGTGGTCTGCCACCGTTTTAAGGTGCTTGCGTTACAGGTTTCATAGTTGACCTCCGGGATTGTTACGAGTGGTTCCCCTATTAAGAAGTGCCCTGGGGTTAAAGGCATGGCTTCTTCAGGATCACTACTCACTACCGACAAGGGGCGCGAATTGAGGCACGCCTCTATCTGACTGAGCAAAGTGCTCATCTCTTCGTACGTCAAAGTAGACTCGCCGATGACGCGTTTGACGTGATATTTTACTGATTTTATACCCGCTTCCCACAGCCCGCCAAAATTGGGGGCACGTGGTGGTATAAAATGCCAGGTGGTTCCATGAACGGCTAAGCTGCTTGCCACCTCTTCGGCCATGGTCGATTTTTCAGCGTCGAATAATTGTTTGAGCTCCTTTGAGGCTCCTACAAAGTTGGTTCCGTTGTCACTGTAGACATTGGCGCAGTGACCGCGTCTCGCAACAAATCGTTTGAACGCTTCCAAAAAGCCTATAGACGTAAGATCGCTTACCACTTCAATGTGTACGGCCTTGGTGACCATACACACGAATAAACATATATAGCCTTTATAAGCCTTATGGCCTCTACCTTTGGAGGTTCTCAGCATAATAGGTCCCGCGTAATCTACACCGCTGTTCAAAAAGGCTCTAGCGGGCGTGACTCTAACCGCAGGTAGAGTTCCCATAAGTTGATTCTGCAGTTTGGCTTTGTACCGCAAACAAATCATGCATTTGCGTACGTGACCCTTCACGAGACTCTTTACTCCGATTATCAAGTATGCCGATCTAATAAAGTTTATCATTAGTTTTGCATCTCCGTGTAATGTTTTTCTGTGTGCGTCATCTACTATTAAGTCTGTTAAATGGGAGCGGTGCGGTAAGATTATCGGTTCTTTAATACCTTCCGATGCCTGTGATTGCGTAATCCGTCCGTTAACTCTAAGCAATCCATTCTTGTCAATGAAGGGTGTTAAGCACACAAGCTTTGAAGATTTGGATTTTATCTGTCCAAAGGTTTGTATTTCTTTTATTTCTGCTTGAAACTCAATAGCTTGACATAGCTTAATGCATGTTGCTAGCGCTTCATCTAGTTCCCATTTATGTAAATAATTTGTAGGTTGATCTCTTTTAATTAGTTCCTTTTTTGTTACGAGTCGCCTACAATATGCTACCATCCTCGTGAGCTTTCGTAGGGACGAATATCTGTCTAAGATGGACGTTTCCATCCGAGCCGAGTGGACTCTCAATGATTGTTCTTCATTAGTCTCGTTGTTCTTCAGCCTTTTATAAGTCAACTCTTTGTCCCTCAGAAATTTTGGTCCAAATTTCCAAAGCTCTAACTTTGCTAACTCTGATGGTGGAACTCCTCGCGATGCGCAATCAGCCGGATTATCCTTCGTGGACACGTGAGACCACTGTGAGGATTCCAGTTTGGACTGAATTTCGGAAATGCGATTGGCAACGAAAGTCTTCCAATTGTTTGGATGTTTGTTCAACCAAGCCAGTACTACTGTGGAGTCCGTCCACGCCCGTATGTTGTTTCTGCCGATACTCAATACTTCCGCAATCTCCACCAACAGTTTGGCCAATAGATCAGCACCACAAAGTTCCAAGCGCGGAATGCTGATCTGCCGAACGGGTGCTACTCTGGTCTTGGCGCTAACTAGGCCGACATGCACTTCTCCTTCCGAGTCTACCACGCGCAAGTAAACAACTGCAGCATAGGCAACATTTGAGGCATCAGAGAAGCCATGTAACTCAGTGACGCAATCATTTGCCCTTGTGAACATCCATCGTGGAATGCTGAACTCGGTGAGTTGATTTAATTCACTACGGTAAGTATACCAATCTTCTAAGATACTTGTTGGCGGTTCTTCATCCCATTCTGTTCCTGCGAGCCACAATCGCTGGATGAATAGCTTTGCTTTTATGACGCACGGAGCTATCCACCCTAAGGGATCGAAGAGCCGCGCAACATCCGATATAATTTTTCGTTTTGTTACAGGTGCAGACACCGGAGGCAGCTTCACCGAGTATTGGAATTCATCGCGACTTCTATTCCAGGTGAGTCCTAATATTTTTACTATGTTGTCCTGTTTGAATTCTAAAGGTTTGTCCTGCTCGTTCTGTTCTCTTTTTCCAGGTTGATCTATCTTCTGTAGTAATTCATCTTTATTGCTGGACCACTTTTGCAAAATAAAGCCACCTTCTTTCAGCAATGCATTCATCTCGTTATACAACCGTACTCCTTCTTCTATAGTTTGACATCCCGTCATCAGATCGTCCATATAAAATTCCTTAGCAACTCTTTCAGATGCCATTGGATACGATTCTTTATGATCTATTGCGACTTGGTTTAGTGCTTTGACTGCCAAGTATGGGGCTGAAGCAGTGCCGAATGTCACGGTAACCAGCTTGTAGTCTCTTATTTGATCTGAAGGATGACTTCTCCATACTAGGCGTTGGAAGTCACAATCTTCTGGTTTCACTTTTACCATTCGGTACATCTTAACGATATCAGCGATTAAACATACAGGATGTTTTCGCCAACTCATGATTAAATGTCGCAAATCAGGTTGCAACGTGGGTCCCACCATCAAGTTGTCGTTTAATGACACACCGGCGGCGTTCTTGCAGGATGCATCGAAAACGACTCTGACCTTGGTAGTGGTTTTGTCCTCTCTAACAACTGCGTGATGTGGTAGGTAGGTTGATCTTTCTTTATTAAGCTCTGGTTCTGATACCTCCACCATATGACCTAACTGTAAATATTCTTGCATTACTTCTGAATATCTTTCCTTGAGTATTTTATCCTTTTTGAACTTATTTTCCAGTGATGTTAATCTTTTTAGCGCAATCTCACGAGAATTTCCATTTTTACAGGTCGGCTCGTCATCGCGGAATGGCAATTTCACGACATACCGACCTTCCTCGTCTCTGCGTGTCGTTGCTGCGAAAATGTCTTCGCACCTCTGTTCTTCATCTGTTAAAATGGGAGATTTCAATAGAGGCTCATTTTCTAATTCCCAGAATTTTTTAATGATTTCATTATCCTCTAATGGTAGATGATACACGGATATTCGATTCATCATACCTGTGCCCGTGGCTCCAGACAGTATCCAACCCAATGCTGTGCGCTGGGCGACCGGGAAACCTGCTGGACCTTTCAATACACCATCCATTAGAACATGGCCATAGGCCGCAGCTCCCAATAAAACATCTATTTTATTGGGCGAATCAAAGTTTTTATCCGCTAAGCACAACTCTTTTAATTTATCCCAATCTGGAACCGACACTTTCCTCTCTGGCAGCAAGGTTGTAATGCTTGTTAGAACATAACCTATCTGCTCCATTTCAAAGCTTGGATCCGATAGTGACTGGAGTGTTAACATCACTGCTGATTTTGACCTCATGGGCTGCTGATCATGTCCAACTCCCGTAATTATGACATTCACGGGAATTTTCGGCAAACCCAGCATTTGAACTGTAGCCTCCGTCACAAAGGAGGCTTGTGAACCCTGATCCAGCAAGGCTCTGAATGGCCTATGCTGACCCGATTTAGACTTAACCTTCACAATTGCCGTGGGTAGCAAAACTTGATTGCTTACCTGACCTTTAGAAAAACAAGTCACGACAGACGTGACTTCCTTTGAAGACTGGCTGGATTCTCCATTTGAGCGTCCGCCAGTTGCTCTCTCATCTGAACTATCTTTCCCTGTTTGACCTAAACGACCTGTATGACCCATCGGAACATCCCTTGGATGAAGCAACGAATGGTGCTTTTTCTGACACACTCTACAGCTGGTGGCCTTTTGGCAAAATCTTACACCGTGATTGCTACCTAAACAATTGTAGCAAATCCTGTTATTAGTTACGAACTCGTGTCTTTTCTCATACTCTTGATTGGCAAATTTTTTACAAAAACATAATTTATGCTCTTCGCCGCAAAATTCGCAACCTAATTTAACAACATTGGTTGCGTGTAACACCTTGGCGTGACCTTTATAACTGCTTGACGCCTTATAATTAACTGGCGTTGGTTTATTTACATGTTTTGGCTCAATAAATTCTAATGCCCGATATCTGTTGGTTAAAAACGTTTGGAATTCCTTGAAAGTAGGCAATGAATCTGGTGGCACATTATTTGCAACATTCAGCTCCCACTGTTTCCTGGATTCAGTGTCTAATTTCAGTGATAGCAAGTGGATAACAATTATATCCCAAGATGCAACATCTATACCTATATTTTTCAAACCGTTTAAACAATCGGAAGACGTGTCTATCAACTCTTTCAAACTACCTGCTGATTCAGTACTTATATTTCGTTGACTCAGCAGACGCTTCAGAATGCAACTCGAAATATATTTTTTATTACTATAACGTTCTTCCAATTGTTTCCAACATTGCACATAATTTGCATCTGACACCGGTGTGTGCCGAATCAACTGCTCAGCCTCTCCGGTCAAGGAACCCTTCAAATATTGCAGCTTTTGTACGTTATCTAGCCCTGTGTTGTTATGTATCATTGATATAAACAAATCTCGAAAAGTGGGCCACTCCGTATATTTCCCGGAAAACGTGGGAATACTGATCTTGGGTAACTTGACCAGAGTTGATTTTATGTTTACACTGTCATTACCACTCATATTTGGGTTAGTTATAGTAGTTACATCGGTTTTGACCTTGAACTTAGCTAATATACTTTTTAGATCACACTTGTAAGTCATATATTGTTCTTCTACTAATTCGTACATATCATTTTTTGAATAGTTTGTATTAGCTAACACCGACGCATCAGCTGTCTGCAATAGTTCTTTGTGGCCCTGTCTAAAGTCATCCCACAGTTTTTCCAAGGCTTCCAGCTTGCCTTCTACATAATACTCCGTTATGCGGTCCTTGGGGGACTTTTTGAAGTTAGTTATGGCCTTTGTTACACGTGTAGACAAATCTAGTTGGAAGTTTAACAATGACTCCATGTTGCATAAGCAAATCAAAAGAAACAACAATTTAAAGCACAACTGTGTAACCTTAACAACCAATTTACAAGCAATTAAGCGTTAAGCAAAAATAATACAAGCGCTAAAGCAACTAACTAAACTACAATCTCAAAGCAAAATTTAAAAAAGATTACAAGTGTTAAACACTTAGAAAATTTTTAAGTAAGGTTTGCGAAAAATTACAAGTGTTTTAAACTTAGAAAAATTTGAAGAAAGTTTTGCGAAAAAATTACAAGTGTTTTAAACTTAGAAAATTTTGAAGTACAACTGGTGAAAATTTTACAAGTGTTTGAATAATTAAAACTTAGGCGAAATTTGGCATGGATTCCCCGTACCTTCGTTTTTCTTCTTACAATTCTAAGTCCGCAAACTGATGAAATTAATTATTGAAAGTTAAATGTCTTGAACACATAAGGTTGAAAATGTAGAAACTGCTTTTATTATGTCAAAGTTTTGAACTCCTTCAGAATAAAGTTGAACTTCGCGTACCAAATAGTATTTAAAATGTACTCACAATTTGCACTTGATCTCACTCACACATGCACCATTAGTTCCGCTTCGTCCTGCTTGGTGTGACGCGCTGCTGACGCCCTCTCCGCTGTACTTCCAGTATCTCCGCTAGATGGCGCCTCCGTCGCTGCACTGGCCACTCCAAATCGTATCCCTCTGGACAGCGATCCACTGCCACTATGGGAACGATGCGAAGAAAACGTAGCTCTGCTCACGCGCACACTGAACTCACAAATATCCGGTTCGAAGGACCATGAACAAACTTGTTCCTTAGGGTCTCGTAAATTAAAGTCGATTTTACTTATTAACCGCTATAATGATCTCAAAAACTCTACACAAAACAAAATACAAAAAAATCCTTAACTTATTCTTAAATCTAACATCGTTACCTAGTTTGTACTAGTAACAGCGACATCTAGTTGGTCACAGCGAACTAGATTACCACTATGAGTAAAATAATATCGTTAGCCAGTTTCCCGGTAGATCAGCGCCATCTACCGGGATATTTGATAACCTACGTATTAAGTGTAAGAGATTTAACAGTAAGGCTCTCTGCTAAATTCTCTGAATCTGTAGAAATTGCAGAAGAAATTTGTTTCTGTCGAATTTCTATACTTGTCTCCCTCTTAAAACATGTTCATGTACCGCAGCTTAATCTCAATATTGAGGGTAGGAGCATCAATTAAGGCGCTATTAGCGGGAGGTAAATATCTGTCTAAAAGTTTCATACGTGTATCTTTATCTAGCCGATTAGTAGCTATATGCTCCAAGCGTACTGCAAGATCAGGTCTGATCTCTTTGCCGTAAACTCTGACCTGAGATGGATCATCTCCTAATATTTTAAGGAGATCTTCGTCTAGATCCATTGTGTTAGAGACGACCATGGGTGGCTCGTCTAACGGCAACGGTATTGTTGAGTTGTTTACCTCCTGAGCCACAGTTGAATCGGCACTTGTAGCGAGTGCCGAGGAGACTAAAGCAGGCACAGAGGTTGTTGTCAGCGGCTGAGCTCCCAGTCGCGCGCGCCAGAAGAGGTGTGGCCAAGCTTTCCGTTGGCCGGGCGGGCGCGGCGTGAGTCACCTTTACACCGGATTCCTGTTCGCTGTCGGGCACGTCTGAAGTACAACGTTCTGGCGTTGTAAAATGAGTAGCAAAGATGTTAACCTTAGGTGTTAACTGCAATGCCATATGCCCAAAAAACGGTTATTGGTACGATAATGTTTTATTAAAATATATAGCAAAGATGTCGGCCTAAATGCGGACTGCAATGCTTTGTACCGTCGAAGATGCTCTTAGTACTTCTAGGAATTATAATGATCCGATGATGTAGTCGTAGTAGCAGAGATGTTGGCCTTAGTGCCGACTGCAATGCTACCTTGCGTGACAATATTAGGTAAGTGACAGCCCCGTGAGCTGCCCGCATTCCTAATTTTATGTCTATTGCAACGACAATTAACGTTCAATTCGAACGAAGTAAGGGTAGGTGAGCGTTTTACCTTCAATGATTATCGGCTCCTGTAATGAACGAGGAAACACTGACTTGGACTGCGACGAGGATGAGCTGGACGACGATGATTGCGATCTGGAGGACGGCGAGGGCGGTGCGACAGATCTTTGTCGATCACTACATTTACGCCGAGCAACAATTAACATGCGTTCGAGTTTTTTTACTTTTCTCGCAATGCACTCATAATCAATGGAATCCGTACGAGTACGTTTGCCCATGATTATTTTTGATTTATACGCGGCGTAATTTTTCACGTGCGGAGAGGCGGAGCACTGAAATGTGAATGATGGTGCGATTTCGGGTAGAAACGAGATAAAATAGGAGACATTCTACCCGCCAAAAAAAAAAAAAAAGACGTTTGAGCAAACGTTTTTGCCTCTTTAGTCTCCGAAATAAAGTGCGTGATTGGCGACACCGTGTGTGCTACTACATGTGATAAATGCTAACCTCGAGGACAAGCTTGAGTATAATAGAAGAATGTATGGCATAAAATACATCGGACAGCAACCCCTTCGACCGTAAATGGTAATGTTTTCTGATCCAACTGTATATTTGCTCGAAAATGTTTTATGCAACAGTTACATAATGGAAATTTCTTCATTACCTCATCCCCGCTACGTAAAGTTTGCATAACAGTGATTTGGAAAGCTTTAAATGGAATTGGTGGCAATGTCCAGCGGGGGCGGGTGGCGGCACTGACGGTGCATTGTGCAGTTGCAGCGAGTGCATCGCCCGCCCCACCCCTCGCCTCACGTCCTACCCCGCTGCACCCCGTCACAGTAGAAATTCACAAACAGTTGCTTCAAAAACAGGTCACTTATTGATTGGATTATTACTTAGCAGCTGCGACCATATGTGACATGGACGTCTAACGCCAGGTCATTAATGCCCTCAAAAACAATGTTATTGTTGTGCCAAGATGGGCAGGACATAGCGTTTTTCTTAACACCGCGCAAATTTCAGCGCAACATATTTGACAAATGTTTATAGAATATCATCATCATCATCATCATCATCATCAGCCTATGATAGTCCACTGCTGGACGTAGGCCTCTCCTATTAACTATGCGTATAGACGCATTAGGAGGTAAATGCCCATAATCGCCACGCTGGGCAAGCGGATTGGCGATCGCAGTAATGTGTCCACTATGATGACGCTGCTGCCCATCAACAATCTTTTATTAAATAAAAAATATTTTATTAAATATAGAATATATCCAATCAAAACTTTGATGGACCAATCGCAACTATTTTTAAATAGTGGTTTAAGTTTTTATAGGTTGATATGTAATTCATTACCTTGATGCATTAAAGAGGGGGTGACACTTGTCAACTAAAATTCAGGACCTTTTTTGAAAGGCAATTTAGTATGGCGTGCTGCCTCCATGTTTTATTTGTTCGTAGCTTAGCAGGTTGGTAGGGACAGAGACTTAAGAGGTAGGTAAGTAATTTATTTCAGTTATACCTACTTGTATGCGTGACAAGCAGGTCAGCAGCATTCTGTTTTGTCTATATTATTATTAGTTTTCATATTTAATATACCTACATAGGCAATGAAGGAGAGAAGGCATAGAAGGACTATTTACAGTCTCCATTCAGTATATCGGACCGGACAGGCTGTTCACAAATATTTAAGCAGGGGACTGCCACGATCTACTATGCCATTCAGTTTAGGACCTAAACTAAATCGCAATGTGTCAGTTCCATAGAATAACTGTCAAAAACTGAATAGGCGAACCTAAAATGATCCCGTGAAATCATAGTAGCCTCCAAGCTTCTATTATTATGGGGTTAGAATACATATTTATACATCTTTGAGCATCGTGGTCGCTCTGATATAAGTATCTGATGGTGACTGTACATGAACGGCGACTGGTACTGATTTTCTGAACACTGTGACCCGACACCGACATCAATTCACTCTTCGCAAATAATCCGTACATTGACGTCGCGAATGCACATAATCTGGACGACGACGGTAGGTACTTCGAAATGCACTCATATGCAGTATGTATGAGAATGTCACACAGCGATGATCATTGCGTATGCATGCAAATTGGACTTTTATTTAAGGTCGAGTCGAGGAGAACTTTTATTTTATTTCTATCCAATACTTGCAAGTTACTTTGTTTACTTAAACGCGTTGCAATTATGAAGCAAGGTTACACGTTGACGATGAAGGAAATTATTCGATTTTAAAGTTTTACTACAAATTACTTTGTGCTTATTCTTATTACCTACTCAAAACAGGACTGTATGAGCTGCTACCAATTTGACTAGGCTTTGAGATAGGAATTGGACTGTAAAAGTTATCTATACATATAGTTAGTTTTAATTAATTAATTTTTATTTTCTATATTGATTAGTATTATTATTGATTTTAATTTAATTTAATATAATTTAATTTATGAATAGGTATTTTTTATATAATATGGAATTGTAATATGGACTGAGTCTGGAATAAATTAATTTCATTTCATTTCATTTCATATAACAACAGATGGCTTATGATGGTGCCGCCTTTGCCGTTTATCGTGCTTTCCCGCTCGCGTACTTGTTAAAATTTGACGACAACGACGACAAACGGTAAACATGGGGCGGTAAAACGGTAAATCCTCGGTAGCCGTACCATGAGTTGTCACATATCGGTTTATCGGTTACGTTTGGTTTTACTCGATACGTTAATGTTAAGTAAGGAATCGCGCTCGCTCCAATAAATAAGTTCGAGTGCGATAAAATGCTTTACGTATCAAGTAAAACCGAATATAACGGCGTATCATAACAGTTAACTAATGTCAGAAGTGAAAAAAATTACCCATTAATATTGCAGCTAATTTCATAGTAGGCACCAGCTTTCAGCAACTAGGTTTAAAACAAATAAATAAATAAAAGTTATAATAGCATATATATTTATGGTATGGTAAAATAATTAGACTGGGTTGGATTGCAGTCAACAGTAGGTACTTTATTTTATTCCAAAACAGTAAAAAAATTGTCACAGCATTCCAATAAAATAACTTTGTTTAAAACCCTAATCCTTCATGCAAAAAAATGTATCTAAATGATTTATTTTAAAGGTTTATGTATGATTTATTTTAGTTTATTTTAAAAGGTGAGTAAAATAAAAAAAACCGGCCAAGTGCGAGTCGGACTCGCGCGCGAAGGGTTCCGTACCATTATCGATTTATTATAAAAAAATACAGTTAAATCAACCTACCTCAAAAACTATAGAAGATAATTTAATCAAACCAAAAATCGTTGATAGAGTTTATTAATGTGCATAACATATATTTTTTTTAGAATTTTATATCGCGTAGTTTAAAAAATAGAGGGGGGGGACACATTTTTCAGACTTTGAGAGCTGATATCTCGAAAACGATTTGCTTAAATAAACATGAGATTTATAAACCTTCATATCATTTTCAAAGACCTTTCTATTAATACCCCACACGCTTATATACAACAAAAAAAAAATTCTATCCCTCAGTTACATGTATGGAGGGCCCCCACCCCAATGGTTTTTTTTACAATTTAGTATCATAATCCTCTAGCGGTTCATATAACACATATCCTTACCAAATTTCGTTACTGTAGCATTTATAGTTTCCGAGTAAATCGGCTGTGACAGACGGACAGACGGACAGACGGACATGACGAATCTATAAGGGTTCCGTTTTTGCCATTTTGGCTACGGAACCCTAAAAAAGACCCGTGTTTATTTACGGTGTTGGTTGGTGGGTATTAAGTTCCAAAATAACGTTGTTGATTTGATCTGTATGCATAAACTAAAAAACAAAAGTAAAGGTCAAAAATATATTTACCTCCGTTGCAGTCGACTCTCGTTATTTCAAACCTGCGATAATTCGAACCTCTCTATAATTCGAAGTTATCACGAGTTCCCTAAAAGATCTCTTGCTATTTCGAAAAAAATCAATACATTTTTAAACACTTGGTAATTCAAACAAAAAAGTAATAGCTACACAACAAAACCACGCGTTAATTCGAACTCGTGGGCGTCAAACATTCGACAATTCAAAGTTATGAGATTAAAGAGGCAAGTACATGCCCTACATTTTAGAAAAGTTGCACGAGCATTTGTTGTTAATTACCTCATTTGTTTGCCACTCAGTTACGTTACTTTTCCGTTGGTTATGTGTACAGATTAAAAGTTTAGGAACTTATGAGTCCTTAATAGAAAAAGTGGAAGTAGGTGGGAAGAAAAGTGAAAAAAAAATGCATTTAATAAATAATAGGTAGTTGATTATTACTATAACACCTTGTACTTTTTTCTCCCGAATATTTCCTACCATTTCATATTTCAAACTCTCGATAAATCGTAATATTTGGATAGGTCCTTCGAGTTTCGAATTAACGAGAGGCGACTGTATTGTCGTACTTAGACTTCGTTGCTTAACATGAACAACACAGCAATCCAAAATAATACGTGCTTGTAATTTGAATTATATATTATAGTGTTTAATTGTAAGAATTAAAAATAATTACGACAAGGTAGTAGCGTAAGATACAGCGTTATTCATGATAAGCGTCGATATTATTTGATTAGCGCACATGTTCTATAAATAAACACTGTAATACCTAGCCAGTCGCGGATTCAGGACTTCGTTTAGGGGGGGGGGGGGGGGCATAGACCTATGATGATATGATAGTGTTGTATACTTAAAACAGCACCTAGGCATACCTAGTAAGTCCAGCCCCCCCCCCCCTCCCTAGATCCAAGTCTGGTTAAAGCTATAAATTATTTATCAGCATGAATAAGTATATCTAAACACGTTTGCTCTTCTATTCTCAAAGGATTTTACCCTGCATGCTTAATTTGTGCTCACCTTCATTAATTAAGTTAATTTACGTATGATTAAGCTCAGAAAACAAATATTTTACTAATTTAAATCACTAATAGTTAGTCACCTGGGATTAGGGTTTGTGTTGATCATAATAAATATTCAGCGCTCTCGCAATATTTACATACATTCGGAGTCAAGGGCAATTGTCTACCTTCAACTGGATAACTATATGTATCATACCTCTTGTAGGTACTAATCTTTCGCTATCTAGGCAGGTATAATACCTATTATAATATAAACTAAGATTTCCCCAAGATAGGCTCAGGTTCAGTACCTACGAGTAGGTATTGATCAGTTATTTAAGTCACTTGAAATTAAATTGTCATAATTTACTTGAGAAAATGCATTGGTGCCATAAACGTACAATCGCTATCAGATATATCATAGTGTCGGGAGTGCTCAAAAATATCTGAACACGCGTCTATCGTTATGGCAATAAAGAAGTGTTCAGATATTTTTGAACGCTCCGGACGTTACGATATATTTGATGGCGACTGTACTTGTCATCATCATCATTATCAGACTATGATAGTCCAATGCTGGACGTAGGCCTCTCCAAATACGCATTAGGAGGTAAATGCCCATAATCGCCACGCTGGGCAAGCGGATTGGCGATCGCAGTAATGTGTCCACTATGATGATGCTGCTGCCCATCATCAATCTTTTATCAAATAATGGTCAGTGACACTTCAATCCCTTAGTCGACTCTTACGACACCCGCAGGAGGAGTTGGGGCAAGTTGTGACAAATGTATTCTTACTGCCGTCACCACACGGCCACGACTGTACTTATATAATTATTTTATATTTTGTTAAACGTAAACCAAAACGTAAATTAACGTTCATTTGCGTCTCGGGCAAGTTGGGCACAGAGATTATTTTTACACTAAAGACAAGAAAATAATATTTAGCCGTAAAAACAAGAAAAATAATTTACAAAATGTTACAAATGTCTTCAAACTAGGCATCACTAGTATGGCGGAAAAGCAATACAATTTCGTAACAGATATTATTATTATTTTAATAATGATTTGTCAGTGCCCCCACTCAGGCGAAGATTAGCCAGGGTCTCCTCTGACTTCCCAGTCTCTGACATAATTTGTGTCGGTAACTTTTGAACAACAGTTGAAAATAACTAATTGCAATTATTTAATGACTCTAACGTGTCAGGTGTAGAAATCAGTGACGGGCATATTGTTTTATTTATTTAGGTTACAACGTTTTACGTCATACTCAATTTGGTGCGGGTACAAATATATTAATCACACCAAGAAAGTGGTAGAGTAAAATGTTGATAAAAACTCTACACGTAAAGTGAGGATGCTTTTTTATTTTATTGTTATCCTATAGTGTTGGGTATCGTTTAATAGGTCTTTCAAGATTTTTTACGAGATATCCGCTTCAGAAATAAAAAATCCAAAAAATATGAAAAATATAATGAACAGTAGGCTTATAGAATACTTTAAAGTAAAATTATTTCGAACATAATCGGTCCAGGAGCCGTTTTTGAATGACTACGGAACTCTACAGTGAGCATGGCCCGACATGCTCTTGGCCGGTTTTTTATTTTAATTTGCCGCCTCACAGCGTTTGCTAGACAGAGTATAAATTGTTTCTTGTTATTATTGCGACTAAGGAACCCAATTCAGGGCAATTCGACGTGCTCTTGCTGTTTTTTTCCATTAAGGTTACTTTGCGAATCCATGTAAATTGTAATTACTTTGCCATTTCTGCGAACGGGAGAGTCCATTACTGCGCTTGCCACCGTATTGTTTCTAAAACAAATGGGTTAGGCACATTAAGTTAGTTAGGCTTAAGGTTATTTTCAATCTTTTATGCCGTTCTATTATTCGTTTTTATATCGTAAAAAACACCTCGCACAACGTTAATACGTTGTGCAAGGTGTTTTTTTTTAAATATTTATTAGACGGATAAGATAGATTGTATTCAATATATTCTTGTGAAGTAATAAAACTTTTTTTTTTACAAATCGATTACATTTAATAGGTTTCATTCGATTCTTATTGGGAGATATTTTTTAATACATATTCCTTTGTTCCAATTGTAATTTGTAATTATTGTTGTGGATTTATTTAGTAATTGACATTAATTAATTGCATATCATTGTATAAGTATTTTAATACTTACTTTCTTTTATTTTTTATTTCACTTGAGACAATCCTTATTGGGAGCTATAATTTTATTTTATTTTATTGCATTTTTTATTTGACTACTTTGTTATTATTATTATTTATTATATTTCATTGACGATCATGTTAGATATTCTTATATCGCTACAATTATGCATATTATGTAATTTTGTATACATGAAATAAATGAATCTGAATCTATTAACGAGCACTACTAAACCCGTGTTTAAATAATTAGAACAAAAACAAAACACTGCAAAAATTTATTAATATCTCTCCAAAGCGTATAAAATAGTGCCACCAAATTTCTACAGGCACCTTTATCGGTGACACCATACCTACGTGTGTATATGCAGTGCGTCGACTGCCGAGTCACGTAATCGTAATCGACTCGACGCAAGCGGCGAGGGGGGGAGGCGGAATTTCGGCCTTCCTGAAGAGCCTTCAGGCTGACGCGACCGACCGTCTAGACGTCTGGCGCCTACCATGTGTCCCCGCACTATTAACTTCAATTCCAAACAAGTTTTTGTTTATGCAAGCCTGTTTTGATGTGCTTAAAGGTGTTCGCCGTTCAATGTGCGCTGCACGGCGGAGTTTTGGAACGGCGAAATTACTGCGTTTATGGAGTTGCAGTTTTGAAAGTGCATGCAGAGTTGAATTGAGGATATTTAATATTGGGTTAATAAAATTATTTGATTGTATAAATTTAAAGTAGGTAATGTAGAAATAAATAAACACTTTAATAAGCAGCAATTTTTATTTAGCAGTACCTAATAACTATGCCAATATAAAAAAAATATTTTTTTCCTCCGTATTCGTTTTCTGCGTTCTATTAATGTAAGTAGGTACCTACTGTAAAATTTACAACTTAAAAAAAAATTTAATAAAACAATTTGAGTTTCCACAAATTTTGTAAGTAGGTATTTATCTTCAGACTGAGGTTTTACAAATGATTAGTTAAGTATTAATAAACTTTCCAAATTTAGGTACCTATATTTATTTTGATACTCATTATATTACAACCCAAAAATAAGTTCTACTAGAGCCCAAATATAAATAAATAATAAATAAACATCTTGGGACATCTTATACAAATCGACCGAGTTCCACGGTAAGCTCAATGAAGGCTTGTGATGTGGATGGATAGTGGGGTACCAGGCGACGATATATTATAAATTAATAGCTAACAGCATTATAATAGCTAACAGCAGACAATTTCAAGTGTTTTTGAGAATTACCTACTCAAGATTTAGAACTACCTGACGAAACCTCAATGTATCGTTCCGGTTTACAATCATAATAAAGAATGCTTCCAACAAAACACACCGTCTTCACTCGCTGCAAGTAACTCGCACGACACTCGGCCTAACACCGCTGTCGAGTTGGCGCGGCCCGTGGTGACGCATCAATAAATCCGTGTCGAGACAAGGTCGACGCGAGGGCGCGGGCCTAGTTCCCAGCGCCAAACAATGGCAGACAGCGGGCGCGTGACTCAGCTAACCAACAGTCTACCACTTCTACCTCTACTGTTTACTTTTCTCGAGGGTAGTTGAGAGGGTCTAACTTCTAACTAATGCGCCTATTACACCTTCCTAAATCAGTCACTGATGACGGAGATGCCATAATATGCTAGACGCAATTAAAAATATTTTCCATACGTGTCTTACTACGTCGTCCCTGTCGTCAGCGACTGATATAGGAAGGTGTAATAGGCGCTTAAAGCCTATTCATCCTTAGTACCTACTCTTATCTAGTAAACAACTTTCTAACCTAAAAGTCCATGTTTTCTGTCATGAACTGCTATTTCCTTGATTAAAAATAAAGCCATAACGAAAAATTTACTTTCCACTAAAATACGGATTCAGATTGATAGGTACTTATAGGCAAACATGGCAGTATTAGAGCGAAAAGTGTATTTGAAGGTTAGTTACTAAAAAGTCAACTAAGAATGAATAGGCTGTAAAATCTACATATCGCCGGTTGACAGCCAAAACTACGTCGTCGGAACTGAGATAGGTACAAGCTTCATTTCAGATAGGTATTTGTTATTTAACCCCAATTCCATCTCGGGTTAGCCAACTAACTGGTTAAGTCCGTACATTTATGACACTGCTACTCGTTTAATTTAATGCCCGTTTCACCATCTTCGAATAAAATATGTATCTGTCAGATAAATGTTAGAAGGTTTTCTCTTTTACATGCCTGGGGAAAACGATAATTTTATCTGACGGATTGGTTGGTTTGCTTGATTGCCGACCAACGTTATTAATATTATTAAATACAATGTACAAATTGCACAATGCAATGAGCGACTTCGTCTGCCTAGCATTCGTCATTCCCGAGAACTTTGCAATTATCCATGATGTAAATTATCCAATATCCTTTCCCTATCTCCACACCAAATATCATGAATTTCAGTAGTTTAGGTGAGACAGCGTAACCGGCAGATAGAGTTACTTTTGCATTTAAAATATTATTAGGATTTAGTAAAATTCTTATTAACAATATCAACTCTTATTATGCTATGACAGTAAGTATAACCCAACTAGCAAAGAAGTCATATAAATCAAGAGTTATACGACCTTTAGCCATATAAGAGTTTTATAGTCGTTTTTAGTTAACCTTTTAGTCAAATAAACGTTATAAATCTGATAGTTTAGTCGTCCTACCAAATAGTCTAATTACTATGGTAAATAAACGTTTTTGCGACTTAATTATACAACAATCATGTAGAGGTTTTAAAGAAAACGTTTACTTAATGATGTTCAAAGTTGTATAAAAATTCTCCATATTAACCTCGGCGGACGGCCTCCCGCGCCGCTAGGCATAGATATAGATGGCACTACTTTACCACAAGTGCAGAACTCCAAATTCTTAGGCATTACACTGGACTCTAGCCTGAAATGGGATGCACACATAGATAACTTGTGTTTAAAACTATCAGGCGCATGCTACGCTCTAAGCAGGTTAGCTCGCGTGCTACCTCCGAAGGAACTCCGGTCATGTTACTACGCACTTTTCCACTCCTCGATGTGTTACGGCTTAGAATTATGGGCAACGGCTGCTGAATGGCATCGTGTCTTTATTTTACAAAAGCGAGCTATACGCATAATCTCACTAGTTCCGCCTCGTACTCCAGCGCAAGAGTTATTTAGACAAAACAACATCTTTACACTACCTTCTCAATACATTTATGAAGTTGCAAAACACGTCAACCAAAACCTGGACTCGTTCCCGTGCAAAATGATCACGCGCACAAGACATGGCTCCAAACACCAACTCCGCACTGACCCTATAAAACTGACCAAGTCATCCAAAATCATGTCACAGGTTGGACCTAGGGTTTATAATAAGCTCCCAGCGGAGATAAAGAATGCAGGTAGCACAACACTATTTTTAAATAAATTAAGGAAGTGGCTACTGCACCACTCGTTTTATGATTTTAATGATTATTTCAATCTACCTGACATTTTATAATTTAAATCCTGGAATAATTATATCAAATTAGTTTTTCGAATTATTATTGACATGTATCTACCTTATTAATTTATTTATTATTGTATGACATTTATTTTTAAAATGTAATCGAATCACAATTGTTATGTACAAACTTACAATATAATTAGGTTTTTTTTTTCTTTTATTTTACCATTTTGAATGTATAATAACTTGTTGACATGTAATATTTAGAATATTATAAATAAATGACTATGACTATGACTATGACTAAACGTTTTCGTCTTATAAAGGGTTTAGAAAAAACAGAACCGTCGTAATAAGGTCATTTTTACAACGTCTACATAATTTTATTGTTGTATAAGTGATATCATAAAACCTTATCTCGACAGTTATATAGCGGTATTGAAGGTAACTTCAATATGACAAAAAGATATCAGCGGGACTGCTATCTACCCTTTATTCAACAGTTGGTTATATTAACGTCAAACAAAAACTTTGAAAAACCTTTAGTTGTTGCCGAACTCGTTATATTCCTTTTATTGGACTATATGTTTTTAAATTGATTTTAAGTTACGGTTATAAAACATCATGCAATTTATAGTCGATTTGAAATTAATATTATAAAACATCAGTCGCCATTTCATGAGCATCACAGTACTATTTAAAAGAAAAAAACCATGGACGTTACATCGTGGAAACGGTACAAACGAAGTGGCGGACTAGTAACGGCGGCTTAGTAATGGCGGACAATTTGTAGTCGTTATAAAAACCTTTACTTAAGATAAAGTTATATTGTAGTCGTATAAGTATAAATCCATGACTTGTTCCAAAATGGCTAACCTTAACTATAATAAAATATGAAGAAATATTGTTATAAATTATAATTATTTCGCATATATTAAGAGCGCGACAGCAAAAAACCGTATATCATCATAAACTTTAACGGTAAAGTGACCTTCCCATACGAATTCAGCTCACGCCAAATGTGCAAACGCTCAATATATAGAACAATAATTTCTATTACAAATCTTATAAAATTACCTTGTATTATTTTTCCGTACACTTTTTTGTCACACACACCAAGTTTTGCGCGTATCTAAAATAAATGTCAGGAGCAGTTTTATAAATAAAACTTAAAAACATTTATGTAACTTAAAAGTCCGATAAGCAATGAGTAAGGGTTATACTAAACCTTCTATAAAACAAAATGGTCAGTAATAAAACATTTATTTGATATTTAGGTCGCGTAAAGGTTTTTGTTGTACTCTTTATACAACGTTTTGGTCATTCCTTCATCGTTACAATACCTTTAATAAACGATTTAAGTCGCCATGCAAACCTTTATTTAACGTTTATCTCACCAATAAGTCTTATAATTTGCGCCACTTTCGCCTTTTATAACCGTTTACCTTACGTTTATATGACCAACCAAATTAGACTAGAAGTTATATGCAAAACGTTGTCTCAACTTCTATATGACTATATTTTGCTAGTTGGGAAGTCGATAATCATTTCTCATCGTATTTTCACGAATTGTTCATATTGATCTTTCTTCTCCCAATTTCAATTATTTTCAGTGGAATAAATGTTGAAGTTCATTTTGATAACAGTATTAATTCGAACATTTCCGTAAAATTCGAACGGAAAGAGTTTTTCACTACGTCTACAAACATTATATTTGCTGTTACCGCTAAGCTTCAGGCTAGGACGCATCTCTTCAATCTGGTTTTTAGTGGACAGTGTTTTTCGAAGTGAAGGTATTGTTGATATCGTCCAGGATAAGCGAATTCGATGACGTTTCATTGGCCTCTCAGTGGTGACGGTCGCTAACCTATCTGCCCCGTCACGCACCTAATTCCTAACCTTTATCTACTTTTCAGAGGCTAAGTAATTAGTATAGAGGCTTTGCAAACTGAAAAAAGGAATATTTTTTATAATCGTCCGAATGAAACAAAGCTGATTATAGTACTTTACGATTAAGACCAATGTCTTTATTCGTCTGCTTTAGATCGCTACATGTTATATAAATGCAACTTTCGCATAATAAATAGGTTTCTTGATGGGACGGGAATGGATACATCCTTTCACCTTCCATCCTACATGGGAGCGGGTTTTTTTTGTATATTTTAGAACTTGATAATTTGAGTTTCAAGAACTTTAGTTCTTTGGTTGAACTTTAGTTGTTTGGTATTAGGTACGTAATATGTTTAATTTATTGTATTGGCGTAAATTTATTTTGAAGATCGTAATTGGCTTTTAAATGGATTTTATGATAAACCTGTTTTTATTCTCTGTCATCGTAGCCACGTCCAATCCCGACTAGTCCGTATGTACTTACTTAAGTGTGAAAGTGACGCAAAGGTAAGATATACGAGTAGTTACAAGAAAGGCAGAACCATCGTAAGCATCAAGTCCATCACGCAGTGTCCATCATCAATGTAAGGCCTCCGGTTGAACAGTACATGTTACTAGATACGTTTGCGTGCGTTCCTAAGATCTTTAACCCTTGAACGTCAAGAATACCAACGTTAGTGTCATGTTTTGTGCTTACAACGCTAGCAAAACTTACGTAAGTAGGTGTTTTGTCGTTCGTTAGTTGTCAATGTCGTAGCGGATGCTGCCTAACCGAATGTCATAATGAAGGCTTATGAATTGATGGTTCCGATTTTATCGTCTGTCGTCATCGTCGACATCATTAATTATCGTTTGTCGTTTCGTAGTTTGTTGCTGTCACGTTCTATTTAACTAGCTTATAGATAAGTGCGAAAGTGTCGCATGGCACCACTAACGCCCACCCACCATAAGCCTACTGACAAGGCTTTGTTAAAAATCTAGTATTCGTTATTCATTAGTCGAAATACTTATTGATTGGAGTGTAAATTACATCTCGACGTGAGAGGAAAAGCGTTAATAAGGTAAGCGTAGACTTGATAACATTGAGAGCAGGCCTGCTACCGTGAACACCGAAGTTCGTAAATTTTGAGGATTTGTTTCAGTCACTCCAACGAAGGCGGCATTACAGTGAGAGAGAAAAATTCCTGAAAATTGCGAACTTCGGTGTTCGCGGTAGCAGGCCAGTTCACAGTCTGGCAATAAGATGTGAGTCAGACGTGAGAAACAGTCGAAAAGGAATGAGGCTATTTTTATAGGAATTAAGATGTTCATGAAATATGCCAGCGGCGGCGGCGTGCCTAACTTTCTTATCGAGCCGAGACCTAGATAAGCGCGGCTACGTGATTGTAATTTCATTACGTGTCGGTAGGCTCAGACGTATTACTTGGCGTTACTATTGTGAGATTTATTAAATTTGCCTGAATTACTTTTTAGCTGAATTTGTGTATAATGCCTACTTAAAGAATACATTAGGTATTATTATCAGTCTCTTTCCTTGTCCTTGATATCAGGATATTATTGTCAAAATATACATAATATTACATAAAGTAATCTGTGTCATTTATGTTCTAATGTTGATACTAGTTAGTACTCGAAACTAGTGTTGTTAAAAAACGGTAAAAGTTTTTTTTCATTATTTTTTCATAAGTAAACTGTAATAAAACATTCGATTTTCAAAAGCATGTTTCCAGTAATTCTAATTAGCCACAAGCGACGGTGACTAATCTTGTTTACAAAATCTTCAAGACAATACAAAGCTATAAAAATTGCGACGTATTGTCTGCTCCAATACCGTGATGACACCATGACGCACATTCTAAGTTTAAAACTTCTGTTGGATTTGTTATGTTATAGAGCGAGCAAGATGCACTGCAATGTTTGCCATGAGCTAGAGCCGCGCCGTGAGTAACGCAGACTCTTACCTAATATACGTACCTATGTATACGCTGACAATGTATAATTAGAATTAGTAGTAATCTTATAAATAAATGGTATATCTATTTACCCCTCTCGCTCTCACCAACACGCCAGTATGAGTGGGGCGGAGAGAAATTATGTCAGCATTAAACTCACTACGTAAGCACACTATAGTCATGCACTGAGTTGGCAGGTAAGGTTTCCGTTAGCGTTTACTCGTAAACGTTACTTACGAACTCTTGGTATCTACGGCTACTAAGATGTACTACATATGATGTAGCATTAGCGCGCTCCCTTTACGGCGACTCATTAAACCAAGGAATATAGGTTTTTAAGTTTGAATCTGCCTCGATGACAGTGTTACACAACAGCGTTATTAGGTTGTCTGTCTGGGCAAATGTTTGTGTTGCGATAAAGTACACAACCTGCTGAACTATCTCTTGTTAGTTTATCGCTCTACTGATAGGCAACGAATTGAAAATATCATTTTACGTATAGCTGTTATGGTCGTACTTTTCAGTCTCTGTCAATTTCATCGTTGAGGTGGATTAGGTTCGGGTTTATTTACTTTGCCGATTGACAAAATAGGTAGGGACTTACGGAGTGAAAGGTTACGAACCTCGGAGAGACGGAGGCACTGGTTCTGTGCTACAACTGGACTGTTTTTGCAATTACCCCTGAAATCTCATGATTACGTATCAAATAATTTCTTTAAAAACTTCACGTACAACTTCGAGTTTCAGCACTCCTTGAATGTATTTTTTATTAGCTGTCGATGGTTCGTTATTAACAGTTTCTTAATTGTGCTAAATAATAGACAAAAATGAAATTATAAAAGTATATTTCGGTAACTAATTCAGAAGCTGTAACAGCTCCTTAATAGTCTCTTATTGATCTTAATTGTAACTTTTTGTGAAATAGGTTGGACTAATTTGATTATTTTTAATGAACATACATACCTACATATTTGAGCAATTGTTTGCTTTTTACATAATATTTGACTATCATATACCTACATATAGTTATAGTTAGTAATATACTTAATTTCAGCCAGTTATTCAATATAAATAAGTAAATATCTTGGGATATCTTACACAAATCGTAAAATATAATTATAAACATAGAAGCTTCTAAGTATTCTGTGTAATATCTGAAATTCTGAATAAGTAACTGGCGAAAGTTTTCTTGTTTTGTTACACCTTTTCAATTAATAAATCACTCCTGAATCCAAACTAAGTTTCTAGAACAGTGTAGATCGAGATATCCACCAATATCAAGATCCAACTGAATCATTTATCATGTTGATTGCACAGATTTAATCTAAATGAAACGCGCGAAATGAGTGACTAAACGGGTTTCTACCTAGAAATGTTCTAGATGCCACAGCTTCCACTGCGGGACAATTAAAAGAATGGCTAACCTAAGCACTTAAGTGTTCACACATCTAGCATAATAGTGTAATAGTTCAAATGGGTGCTGAGAATAATGGCTGTTCCACAATAGTGTGGGTATTTATAGCGATAAACAATGTAGCATATAGGCGGCGGCAGTGAATGACCTGACGAATCGTTACCACGGGTATCGTTCGTAGAGTAGTGCTATAATTTCTATTGATAATTCACTGTTGTAGGCAATTGCTGGTAGACATTTTTCTCAGGCGACGATGCGTGGACGGCAATTGGAAGACCAGCGGAGCGGGGCGCTAGCGGGGGCGGAAACTGTAGCGGCTACCAACTGATTGCAGTGATTAGATGAATAAGTAGGTATTAAATAGCTGTTCAATTATTATTCGCTACAAGTAGGGTAGATGACTTTCATGCTATAATGCTGAGCAATGTAGGACGTTTGCTGGGAGTAAGCGAATCTGCCAACAAAATTCTATTTTCATCATTCTATTCTAAAGGCAGCATGTAACTTTCACTATAAATTCTCCTGTCTTCAATTAACTTTTTAAACGCTTTTCCTCTCGCGTAGGTAGTCATTGCAGAGAATTAGCACGTATAGGTACAACATACGATACTTGTGCATTTTCCCTTTGCATATAAAGGCACAAAGTCCTTCATTAAAGTAGTCCCCTACACGACTTTTCCGGTTTTTCTCACCGTCCTTAACGACCACCAAACAAAGTAGGTTATTGTATGTGTTTATTGGTATTTTATATTATTTAAAGTTATATGTAGGTACTTCATACAAATGTGAAGATATACTAAATGATTAGGAACATTTTATTGATGAATGTACCTGGGTCGCATATAAACTCGATCTCACACGTAAGGAAGGAAATCAACGAATTTCGACGAATCACGTTTTGTGTAACGAACGAGTTTCGTAGAGTGGGGGATAGAATAAGCATTCGCTCGTTTTGTCTAAATGCTAGATTATCCCGTAGAAAATCACTATTTTATCGATTATCGTAATCGTTAGAGCCGCTACCAGTACCCCTGATATAAATAAATACAATAAATATTTTGGAAAAACATGAGAATCAACCCTTCAGAATTCGTATACAATATAGGTAGAATCACAACAGTGTATGTGTATAATTTAACACATTTACATACCTACTTATAGATTGATATCTTGCTTGCACTGTATCTCCTTGTTCTAAATCCATTGAGATAGAACCTTGAAACGGTAGTAACAACATTTTAACGATTTCGGTATTAACAATTATGGTCATGGCATACAAACATATCAAGGTAATTTTTCCTGCCTAGGTACGAAATAACAAATACAATAAATAAGACTAAAATAAAAAAATATAACCAAACAGCACTAAAAAAGAACTACGTATCTAAAAAAATATAATATCTTATCGGAAACAATATAGGTATAATTCATATTTTAAAGACAAACGGGTCTTAATCGCGTAAACTTACGTTTAATTATATCAATATAATATATAATTCATAGAAAATAATAAGAAAAGCTCTCATGCTAGATTATGATAATGATTTATTCAGAAATAATACAAGATTGTGTTTGAAAAAATTGTAAATTAGCATTAGGTTCATTAAATGTTAAAACTAGTAAGCTTACACATTTTCTAACACTAACAATTTTAACTATACAAAGCTTTCCAAAATAAATAAGAAACTAATATTTATTATTATCAATATCAAATGAATAAGTAACTAAAAATAACAGGCAAAAATTAGAATACTATTAGATTAATTATCCAGTTAATTATTTTGCGAAGATGTCATCAATGCTGTAGAAACACTCTCTCAACAAAAAAAAAATATCATTTTTACTGAAAATTTTAGGATTCGTCAGTGGCGTAGCTAGGGGGGGGCAGGGGGGGCTCGTGCCCCGGGCGCCAAATCAGAGGGGGCGCCAAATCGGCTAAAATTTTTGATATACTTTTGCATAATTTATACATAAGAAAAATGAAAATTCATAAAATGCTAGACTGGTATATTTTCCCCGGGCGTCAAATTAGGAGGGGCGCCAAATCGGCAAAATATTTTGATTTCCTTGTGCATAATTTACACGTGAAGAAAATCTGTAATTCTGTAGGTATGCATAAATTTCAGAAAGATACATTTTCCCCGGGCGCCAAATTAGGGTGGGCGCCAAATCGGCCAATATTTTTGATTTCCTTGTGCATAATCAACACATAAAGAAAATATTTATGCGTAATTTAAAAAAATGCTAGATTGGTACATTTTCCACGGGCGCAATATCAGGGGGGGCTCCAAACCAGCCAATTTTTTTAATTTCCTTATGCATAATGTACACATACCTAAAGAAATTAAAAATGTTTACTTAATATGCTTTAATTCACAAAATGCTAGAAAGGTCAATTTTAAAACTTTATTTCATAAAGTCCGTACTGTATTTTTTTGTCGTTTTCTTTAGATTTCACTTTTTTTTTCTCTTCACCGCGTAATGCCTTATTTGCAGAATTGTTAATACCAAATACCATACCATGATTGTTAAAAAGTATGGAAAAAAGTTTATATCCTGGTCCTACATGTACACTCGACCAATTGGAACCCTAGGCCACTCTAGAACCATGTCAAAATGAAAAGCCGTTTGAAATGTCTTACAATCTGATTGATAACGTTACTTTGACATGGTTTCTGAGTGGTTCCAATTGGTTGACTGTACATGTAGTACTTATTAGCTTCGAACATCGGCAGCGGATAACCTCGGCAGGGAGCTCATTCCACAGACGGACCGTCCGCGGGAGGAAGTTCCTCTGAAACCGCACGGTGCGCGACCATTTAGGTTGCAAGGTGTGAGGATGAGCGCCCAGTCGGTGGCGAGCGGTGCGATGATGAATTTTTAGGGTTCCGTAGGCAAAATGGCAAAAACGAAACCCTTATAGTTTCGCCATGTCCGTCTGTCCGCAGCATAGCTCAGGGGCCGTTAATACTAGAAATCTGCAATTTGGTACAGGTATACGTATTAATCATGCCAACAAAGTGGTACAATAAAAAGTAGAAAAATGTTTTTTTTGAGTACGTACCCAATTGGTGAAGTGGAGATGTTTTTTTATAGTGTGGGTTATCATTGAATAGGTTTCTTAAAAAAAATAATAGTCTTGAAAGAAAGTTTTTTTTCTAAAGCCAAAAGAGATAAAGATAATCGCTCCAGAAGAAAAAAAATTGTCCCTCTAACTTTTGATCCATAGGTCCAAAAATACGAAAAAAATCATGAATCACTATGCTTATGCTTTAAAATAAAACCATTTCGAATCTAATCGGCTCAGCCGTTTTTGAATAACTACCTACGTAACCCTACACTGAACATGGCCCGACCAAAAAACGGGAATGAAAAATTAGTTCAGATGCAAAATAAAAGTCGTAGTTATTCAAAAAAGGCTAGGCCGGTTATGTTCAAAATAGTTTTATTTTAAAGTATTCTATAAGCCCATTCATGATTTTTTCATAATATTTGAACCTACGGATCAAAAGTTAGAGGGGGAGGACACAATTTTTTTAACTTCTGGAGCGGCTATCTCCAGAAAGATTGATTTTAGAAAAAACTTTCTTTTACCCCACACCATATAGGTTTACGGAGAAATAAAAAATCATCCCCACTTTTCTAATAGGGGAGGTACCCTAAAAAAATGTTTCTTCTACATTTTATTCTACCACTTTGTCAGCTTGATTGATATGTATACCTGTGCCACATTGCAAATTTCTAGCACTAACGGCCAAGGAGCTATGCTGCGGCCAGACGGACATGGCGAAACTATAATGATTCCTAGTTTACTACGGAATCCTAAAAAGATATAGTCGAATTGAGAACCTCCTCCTTTTTTGAAGTCGGTTGAAAATCAACTTTTTTCCTGCCTAGTCGGTTGAATTTTGGAAAAAATTACGGAATCCTAAAAGTGAGCCTTTTAAGGGTTCCGTACTAACTAGGAACCCATTAAGTTCAGTTAAGGGGGGGGGGGGGCGCAAATTTGGCGGCAGCCCCGGGCGCCTTTTATCCTAGCTACGCCCCTGGGATTCGTAATGACTTTTAGTTGAGTAGGCAATTTATTATATAATAATCTAACGGATTGATGTCTAACATAATGTAGTTTAAAGGTATTCTAACTACTCGCCGCTTGGGGCAGAGCGTGGACGTGATTTTTTCGGAGGGAAAGGCGTACCTGCGTCTCTCTTTTCAGGGGCCTATTTCTCGTACCTTATTAGACTAGTAATATTAGTCCATGAGCTAATATTTTTTACAACCTTACAAATTTGCGTTTCTCGAAGCCACTCTAATAAAATATTAGTTATTAATTACCAACTAATAAATATTAGCAAATATTATTAGTCCTAATTTGGTTTCGGTTTGTCGAATACAAATAAAAATAACTACACTTGTAAAATTCACTCATAAAGCTATTAGTCGCCGAAGCTAGGTAAAAATATTAGTCCAAACTATTAGCTTGTTACTTATCACAGTTAACTAAAGAAAATTATAAAATCTCGACGGATTCGGATGAGAAATAATTAAAATTGTTAAATCCTTCCATTTTTACGTTTATGTATTTAGGTTAACGTGTCCGAAAAGCTTCCAAATAAAATATCTCTGGCTTCCAATACATTCCTCAAAACCATCAACTTCATATCCATTCTTAATAAATTTAAATATTTTATTTTAACTAAACAAACAATTTGCTTTTTACCGCCAATGGTTCAATTTTTTTTTATATGTAATAAGGCATGGGTAATACCCCAATCAGCCAAGCTGGACTAATATTTTTCATTAGTTTACCAATATTAGTTACCAGTCTAATAATTATTTTCGAGAAACAGAAATTATTAGGACTTGTAAAATTTTCACTAGTACAAAACTAATAGTTACAAAACTTGTAAACTAATAGTTACGAGAAATAGGCCCCTTAGCAAAACAAGCACGTATAAAGAAGGAACAGTCAATATTTTCAGCTTCGGGAATTGTTCCATGCAGGATGTCAACTGTGGGATACTTAACATGGTTCGAATGCTTCGAATGGCGCTTTTTTGTGAGATTATGTATCGGTTACTGTTGTAATTGGAAACTATTTCCCCAAAATTCTATGCTATATTAAGATACTCAATACCTAGCATCAAATTTTAGGCATCATTTTCTTCATAAGGTAACGACACCTATTAATGGCGTAGTTTTCAAAAACAGGGAAAAATTAAGCATTTGTTGATGATACCCTGCATACAAAAATATTATTTCAAAGTACGATTATTGAACATCCCATTTTGTATGATTTGTGGCTCTTTTTGGGCGACTATGTATTTCCAAAAAATATTGTAGAAAAAATTATAGTATTTTTGGGCATCTACTCGTAAAGTAGGGGTGTTTTTTTGCTGTAATCCTATAGAGTGTAGCGTGTGTCGTATATAGTGTATCATTGAATAAGTCTTTTAAAAAATAAGGGTATACAAAGATTTTTTTATTGACACAATATTTTCGCAGATCGCCGCTCCAGAATAAAAAAAAATGTGTCTCCCCCCCCTCTAAATTTTGACCCATGGATCTAAAAAAATATAAAAAACGTCATGAATATAACTTATACTTATGCTCGCCACCGGTTATTTATTTCTATCATTATATAGGTAAGTTTGCTAACGAAGTTATGGTATAAGGGCTATTTGCGCGTCGCAATAAACATCGAGAAATCTAATCATTGGTTAAACATGAACGTTCTAGTCGTAGTGTATCCAAGCTATCGCCAAGTCATAGCACATAAGCATGATGGGAATTAGAATGCGCAGTAGTAACTATCATGCTGTAGCCGTACCATGATTTGGCAACTAACACTTACGTTAGCGTTTACTCCGTTTACTCGATAGGTAAAGTAGACTACCGCGTCAGCTCCAATAGATTAAGTAGGTAGTAGGTAAAAGCGTAATAGGCGGCTTTACGTATCGAGTAAACGCCAAACTAGCCATTGCTTTCCAACTCATGGTGCGACTACTGATCATGACTTTCAAAAATAAGTTCAGATACTCGTAACAGGATGCTTAGCCAAGTTGCCAATCGCTAGCGCTTAGTAGCGTATCGTAGTTTTCTGTCACTCTTTCATATTAGTGCGACAAAGACAGTTAGTTGTGTTTCGCTTACGATTGACGATAAAGCGCTAGCGATTGGCAACTTGTCTAAGCACCCAGATGATTTAGCAGCCACATGCTACGATGCGATTTTTTTTATTAATTCTTAATTTACTGTCTAGTAGTACATTCCAAATGAGGATTTTGCTTTTTTATTCCAAAAGTAATTTATACTATGGAACTCTTTGACACTTCAGTAAGGTAGAAAATAACCCCTTTGGACCGAAATTTGCCGGCCGATCTCGCAGATTGTGAAATGTACAGGTATTTCTGATACCAAATTTAGATTTTTTGAATAACAATGTAATTGATTCCTGATTTCCTACGTTACGGTACCTACGTTATTATAAAGATATGACTTGTAAATATGAGGAAGTAAAGAAACGGTGTAGTCTTCGGTGTAGTCATCATTGTGACAATAAAAGACACAAGATAGAAAAACTGTAACTTTAATTGTTTCGGCATGTTCGGCTGTCTGTCTTCTGTCTAGCTCAGTTTTCAGTGATAATTATTTACCTATTGTACCTAAGCCTTAGAAATTAGATCTTTTATAGATATAGTTCTGAATAACTATGTTAGGGTTTCGGACGTTATCGGTTTTATAAATATTTCCGGCAAATTCTTACTGAATTTTGATCAATAACGATTAAAATACTCTCTCGCATCCCTCATCTCTTCCAAATATTTGACCCGTAGGTCTATACCATATAGAAGAATTCGACAACGTTCTGTTGGCTGGCATGAAATTTACAATTTACCGTGACTAGTAAAATATTGCATATTACATTTACCAATACCGACACCAACGCTGAAATCACGTTTAGTTGTTTAAACTTCAGATCCTTCCTTCATTGAAGTGTGCCCAAGTGTCAGAAAAACGAGTTGCGGTCCGTCTAGACAAAGTAAAGCAACACTGTCTTGTCAAGCAACTCTGTGGCAGTTAAATTGAGCGCGTCACATTAACGACGCTCACCTCGTTTGTTCCCCGATTGTGCAACTATTTTTTCAATTGGAAACAAAACTGCGCTGCGTTACCTGGGGCAAAGAAGCGTTACATTTAGATACAGTCAAGTGCATAAAAACCTTTATTTTTTATCGTTTCCTCGTCTTCGAGGATCGTGGCCAAAAGTAATGTCAACGGCCCAATTGACTGACCTATGTAGCCGTACCATGAGTTGGAGTGTGACGTGTTACGTTTGGTTTTTCGATACTTAAAGCATTCTATCGCACTCGCACTGATATTATTATATTGGAGCGAGCGCGATGGACTGCTTCACGTATCTAGTCTAGTAAAACCTTACGTATCCGTTACTTGCTACCTAACTTATAATCAGAGATAGGATTTTTGTGCGACATATATCTCATACTAAATGTCATCAAAATGACGTAAGTCACTAAGAATGTCGCAAATCCATCCGATAGATAGATAGATAGAATACTCTTTATTGCACACCTTAACAAAAAAGAAAACATGGTTAAAACAGACGATTATACATAGAGGTAGACAACAGGCGGTCTTATCGCTATAAAGCAATCTCTTCCAGACAACCTTTGGGTAGCGGAAACAAATTAAAATAGTGAAACAGTAGGTGATTGCAACATTTTAAGAAGCATATTTATCTTATCACACACATTTAAAAGTCCGATCTCTGCTTATAATAGCTCATGCTACGGCTACTGAAGGCCTACTGTAAACCACACGGTCGCCGTGTTGCTTTCCTGTTGCATTTGCAAATTTATACGTGCTTAACTGCTTTTGGGAAATACAGGGTGGTCCGAACCTTGAAGTCAAAAAAATTTTTTTAGCTTCCTCACGTCATGGGCTATGAGTATATACCCCATATATGTTAGCCAATTTTTTGTAGTTTTCGAGTTATGAATTTTTGAAATTTTTTTCTTTGAGAAATTCTGGAGTGAAGAAATTTATTATGCAAAAAAAAACTATTGGGTTTTTTTTATAGTTTATTTTTGTAAAAGTATTACTACAAATAAATCATTTACTGACAAAAAAATTAACGTCCTCACTTTGATACAAGTAGGATAAAAAAAATACCAAATTCAAAATTTTACGTTAAAAACGTATCAAAATAGCATCAATGTACGTAAATAAAAAAAAAAAAAACATATCCCAAGGATTTTTGGTATTCTAAAGCCTGCCCTAGACCTTAAGCCTTCGTAAAACCAAAAAAAAAGGTGATACTTAATGATGAGGATTTTTCGGAGTAGTCGGTTAAATAAACTTAAAAAAAGCTTCAAAATTTTTTATTTAAAAATAAAGTAAAATTTCGTCTGTTTTGTTGTTCTTATCAATAAAGAAAGACAGAGAAAATACCACGACAACTCAATTTGTGTAGTTATTGTACGAAATTTTACTTTATTTTTAAATAAAAAATTTAGAAGGTTTTTTTTTACGTTTATTTGACCGACTACTCCGAAAAATCCTCATCATTAAGTATCACTTTTTTTTTGCTTTTACGAAGGTATAAGGTCTAGGGCAGGCTTTAGAATACCAAAAATCCTTGGGATATGTTTTATTTTTTATTTACGTACATTAATGCTATTTTGATGCGTTTTTAACGTAAAATTTTGAATTTGGTATTTTTTATCCTACTTGTATGAAAGTGAGGACGCAAATTTTGTTGTCAGTAAATGCTTTATTTATAGTAATACTTTTACAAAAAGAACCTAGTTAAAAAACCCAACAGTTTTTTTTTTATAATAAATCTCTTCACTCCAGAATTTCTCAAAGAAAAAAATTTTCAAAAATTCATAACTCGAAAACTACAAAAAATCGGCTAACATACATGGGGTATATTCTGATAGACCATGACGTGAGTAACTGAGTAATCTAAAAAAAATTTTTTGACGTCAAGGTTTGGACCACCCAGTATAGTGGATCTTGCTCAGCATCAAACTCTAACAGCCTACCAATTTATATCAAAATCTAACACGTGATCCAAATGTACAAACTTTATTGAAAATTGCACAGGTAGGTGGCCCGTATCGTTGTTTAAACCACCGATAATGATTTCGATACGTATTTATACACTTGACAGTACCAGTAAATACGCGACAGAAACTATTCATTCTAAAGGATTTCCTTGCGCAATTTTATTAAGAAATTTGATGGTGTGATTATGATTATAGATTAGACTCATTATCATTTTGTAGTGATTTTAGTAAATTAAAATAGATGGCGTGATATGATATGATGTGATGTATCATGTATCTACTAAATGTACCTAATCACGAGCACATATAATAAATAGGTACCTACTCGTAACTAAAGATAAATAAATACACATCATTGCCCTGTTGCACTTGCATTTAATAATATAATTATGTAACTTATTGTTAGTTCACAAAAAAGTAATGTAGGTAGTATGTATTTTATACGCTCAACAGTCACTCACTTTAATTGGCGTAACTAATTTTAACTTTCATTTCATCTGTACTCATACTAGCTATAGGTATTGTAACTTGTATTAACATTATCTATTATGATCTATTTCTGAGAAGTTATAAGCGTTAATTTCAATTGCGGTCTGTTTTAGAATCCCCGGAATAAATATAACCTAGATCTAATTAATGTTTTCACTTCTCATGCTCAAAAAGTGCGCCTTTATGTCGTGCGTAGACGACATAAATTCGGATTTTATGGTCTAGAGCATAAAAATATTTTTTTTTCTAAGGCTAAGGTAATCGGTCCCAACAGCCAAACAGTTAAAACATATTGCACAATTTTATTGAGCAATAAAATAGTGTAGCTGACAAAACTTGTATATTATTTTATTTATATTAAGTACAATAATAGAATTCTGTATTTTCTGTCATTAAATTTAGTAAATCACATAAAATAGATATCGATTATCGTTCAAAAATGATCCGAAATCTTTGACTTGGCAGAAAACCGAGCAACTGAAACTCTGATTATAGGATGAAAATAAAAATAAAAAAATGAGTTGGCGGATATTGGATATAATTATATATTTCTTCTTTGGCTTTACGACAACTCCGATGTGTTAATTGCAGTGAACATGTGGTTTAAGTACTTTCCTCGCAAACGAATTGAAAAGCAGAGTGTACAACGCTTCGCTCAGACCAAAAAATTGGCTCGGTTAAAGATGGGCCTCTTATGCCCTTATTCTACACAATCTACAATTTATTATATTTTTTCTTTTGTGTAATTTTAGTTTCATGACGCATTGGTGTTCTGCTGTAATGTCATGTAAACTTTTGTTTTAGTAAATAAATTATAATAATAATATCCAGCAGATAAAAATATTACTATACTTAATGAAACCGGCTCATAATCACTGGTCTACATATAATACATACCTACAGAACCTATAAAAAATGTGTAAATGTACCTAGGGGTATCATTCATACATTATAGTTTTGTGACCTAGCACAGCGCTAAACAAAAAGTTAACCTGACGAATACCTACATTTTTTGCGTTTGCCTTGCCTTTACGCTATATTTTGACAGTTCGCCATACGCTATATTTTAACCCAGAGCCTGCTTTCCATATTTGGTATCCCAATGCTTACAATACGGGGGGATGAAACATGATAATGCTCTATCAATTAACTTATAATAAGGAGATTTCATTCGCGATTTCTTGATAGTCTCACAACCCATAAATCAACCTGTATAGTATGGGCATGGTCGTGAGACACCAGTCAAAACAATATGATAATGCACCTCGTAACTTGTCAAATTATTTTGCTTAATGTCTAGGTACTTGTACATAATGTGTTAATGTTAACTACAGAGAGTGAGATTTGTATCAATTTTATTGAAATAAAATTTATTCGTTGTAGGCATTTTTATGTACATGCATAGGTATTAGGTATACTTTTGGGTCACTAGTGAGACCCTTCGGTTCCTCCCAAAAAATAGGCATCATCGTCATATGTGTTTAAAAAATATAAATAAAATAGGGTAAAAGCACCAATAGATGACTGCCACCCAGAAGTTGACTGATAGGTCTAAAAATGCAAATAATTAAATCAGGAATAATTTTACACGCCTGGGAGTATTTTTCTCACACGCGGCAGCACTATATCGAGTGTCGCATGCGAATTCCCAGACAATTAAGCCACACACGAGGCAGTGAGCGGTCGTCGAGTTTGCGCTTCGCGCCAAAATTGCGTTTTATATGGGATCCTTATTAAGAAAAGCCCTCAAAAATTTAAGCTTTTAATTACGTAAAAAATCGAATATGGCTTTTATTTCCTTGATTAACTTCAGTATAGATTTTAGACTAATATCTCTATTGTGTATATTATAAAGAATAGTTTTTTTTTATTTATTTTATGAGATATTTGCTGGTCAAGTTATGGTTCCAATATTGTGTGTTCGGGCCAAAAGATGAACGACGGTCAACTTTTGGGCGAAGGCTCAAATTTTCAAATGCTTGTGTAAATTATAATAAAATAGCTAGATGTAATATTTATATATAAAATTACAATCAGTTTTGTAGTTGATTTTTAGACCAAAAGATGAACGACCTTTTTTTCGTGTAACACGTTTTAAAGTAATTTACTTTTGTATGGAAACGGGATTGTTCAACTCAAGAATCGCTGTCCAAAACGTGAACTAGGAAAATTTACTGGTTCATCTTTTGGGTTGGATTCCAATAAATGAATTCGAATCAATTTAGTTCGTTCATTTCGTTGATGCGGTGTCCAAAACATGAACCAACTGATTTTATTGAACGGTTGAATTTGGGAAAAGTTAAACTTTTGTTCTTAGAGGTGAGATTGTTACACAATGTACACCGTGTTTATATTTCATTAAAAGAAGGTTGTTAAGGTTAAATACAATTAATTTATCTAAGAAATCAACGTTTTTACTATGCTCTATTCATCTATTGGAGTTTTGGCGTTCATATATTGGTCTCGCTATATTGCAATTATGCTAGTTCATCTATTGGAGTCAAATTGTTCAGTGATAGGGCACTTTGTTCAACTATTGGTGAATTTGGGTACTTTTCTAATATAATTATTTTTATAAAATTACTGAAGTTTAATACGAGGCGCGAAAATTACTTATTCTAAACTCAATTAAATGCGGAATCATATAAAAAAATAAAAATTTATGAATATGAGTTACATCATATAGAAAAAAATATTTAAAGTTGGGAAAGTTGCTTAACTGTTCATCTATTGGTGATTTTACCCTACATTATTTCGTAGAAATAGCACGTCGCGTTTAATGTCCACGGCTCAACGATTTGAAACTGAAATGTTCATTGAATTTACATCACATTAGGCGTGCAACACGCGACGGCGAAACCATTCCGTCTGACCACAGCGTTTCCCGACGCTGCAACTGTGATCAATGAACTGAACTAAAATACTTTCATTCACTCGCGAGCATGAAAAAAGTCTGTTTACTTATCTCTCATGGCTGGTGCCGTGGCTTTGCACGCCGCCGACTCGTGCGATGTCGTGTCCGTGATAAGTGATAACATTTTAGATGACTCAATCGGAATGATCAGTAAAATTATTGTGACATTTGTGACACAGTTTCTGATGAAATAAGAACGACTGATGTTACTACTTAATTATTTCGGTGTAGGTTTAAGTCAAATGAAGGGTACATGAAAAGAGCAGTAAGGTAAACGCAGCTATTAACGCTCCATCGAAAATCCGAAGGTATTAGCGACCTAATAAGTAATTCGGTATTTTTTCATTGCCACAACTTATGTGAGGGTAGGTAGGTTGTTTTCCAGAAGCGTTTATTTCTTGAGTATAGCGTACGGTTAAGTTAGTTTGAGTGGTAGTTCGATAAAAGATAAAAATACATCAATCAAGTTGTGAGTACCGAGAAAGAAGGACATTCCTTACTGGCGCTTGCACTTTCAAGTAAGGACTCGACTTATCTGTCTAAGACGTTTATTTTAACAATTGACTACTTTACATCTACATTTATTGCTAATCATATTCATTCATTTATAAATTACAGATATTTTATCACAATTTATCAAATAACATCCATTATCATATATAAAATATAAATTTAAATTTGGGCGGTGATTGCTTCATTATTTTTAGTAGTAGCAGCTATCAACGAGCCATAGGTCGGTAATGACTAAAATGTCATGTTTAGTTTTTTCTTTCTCGTACGATATTATTCTATGAAAACATAAGTATGTTTATAGATTAATTGAGATCAAAATAATTGTAATTTTCAAAAAACTATTAACGACATACACATTAGCACTTGGTTTTCTTCTTTTGATGTTATAAAGTTAACCAAAATACAATATTTTTGGAAAACGGATATTATCTTAGACATTGTTTATGACGAAGTTTTATCCATTAAAAGTGCTTTTAGGTCCTACATTTTTAATATCACGTAATCAGAAAGTGTTTTGTAGCGACAATAATAATAAAAATACAATATTGTTATTGTTTAATATGGATCGGTAATACATTTTACGTTAGTTCTTACATATTCTATCAACGACTCATAGAAGTCGCTGATACCAACCATAACAAGGTATTACCGACCGTACCTAAATAAGTAGGTAGTTATAATATTAAGGAAATGATTAATGCCATAAATTACTAATTACAAAAATACAAGTTTTAACAAACATGTGGCTTTGGTAGGAAGAGTTGCCCGATCAGCCTCTTCCAAAACGAACACATTAAAAACTGTTAAACATCAAACTAAATGAAATCCATCAATTTATTCAATGTTTAATTTCATAATCATCATTTAGAGATAGATTCTATCAGCCAGCTGAGATCAAGTTAAAATTGGTAGGTAGGTATTAAATTAATTTGCAATCATATCAATAATATACCTACATATTGGAGGGGTGTAATAGTACCTACATTACGATCCTAATGCGGAAAAGAGAAAGTTCGAAACGTGTGACGATAAACGACACGAGTTACGAATTTCCTTTTCGCAAGTGTTTCATACGACATTTTTCCGTGCAGATGGCCCTCTGATGTTTCGACTTGACAAGAAATGATCCACTTTGCGCACTAGTGCGAGCATCAACCATCTGTCCTGAAAATGTATTTTTCCTAAATAGTGCGGAAAAAACGAACTTGGCGCATGCTTTGCGTGCGTAAATTTCCTATTAATTTTTTATAAAAAAAAATTATAAAAAATTTCCTATTTTGACGCACTTGTTATGAAAAAAATCGTTCCTTACACGTGCAAAACCTTATTTTGTTATTTTATTAAACAAAGGCATAAAAGTCCATTTTTTCCCTCGTCTACTATTTTAACATTAAATTGCCTCGGGTAGAAATGGTTCCCTTTATGCCCTTGTTGTACAATCTACTATTGAAACTCAATCGGTAATGGCTGCTTAAAAATCGTTGATACCTTCACACCCATTTTTATGGGTCGTTAATAACAGAAATCGATTCTGTAATTTAGAAATAGATTTTTGACATCTTAATGTTCTATTAAAGGACGAGTAACTCATTATTTACCTTTTTTAATTATCATAGTAGCACATAAAATATAAAAATTTAATTTTGGGACAACGTGTATACTTAAAAACTAGGCCTGATTAAAAAAATGCCTTAAGGGGGGCGTTAATACCTGCGTTTACCTTAGTTTTGGTGAAACCTCAGAATTCAAATCGAAAATGTAGCTTGTAATGAATTCATTCTTACCATGTTTATTATAGGTACCTACATTTGATTTAAGTTGCAAATTCAGAAGTTTCAAATCTACCTACATATTTATGGTTAACGAGCAATGTAACGTGTTAACACCATGTAGGTCCTTTCAAATATTAATATTTTAATAAAATAGACAAGGACACTGACGCACCTATCAACGCTACATTAATAGTATGACTTAAAACGGTATATTTAGTTACCGTGTAAATTGTAATTATTGAGCACCCTGGTATTAAGATAGCATTTGCAATAGTGCCGAAATATCGGGTGCTCAATAATAACAATTTACATAGTAAATATCCCGTTTTAAGTCATACTAATAAGGGCTTGTCCATTAAAACCGTCATACGATTTTGGCCTATTTTAGACCCCTTCCTCCCATGGTGATATTTGGTGATATTTTCAGAACCCAAAGCAAATATGACGTGTAATTTATTTCCAAAGTTTTTTAATGGCACTGGTTTGACATCTGGTTACATTTAAAAAGTGATCTTAAAGAAAAGTATAAATGATTTTTTTACTAGCTATAATGCTGTTCAGCAGAGAGTAACAAAAAATTAGAATTTTTCCGATGATCTCCCCTATGGTGATAATTGGTGATTTTTTCTTGATAATTATGTACGAAAGTAAACACAGTTTATGCTGAAATGCATTGAAATTCAGCTTCGTTGTCCTTAAGTTAAGACGTTTTTTTTTGTATGACTTCTTTACTCGTATCTATTGAAATTGATTTACATAATATACGTATATAGACACTACCTACCTATGTATATTAAATAATTCGTTTTCTAAATAAACAGAAGTTATAGTATATAATATATAAAGTATTATAGTTATAGAATACAAGTTAGATGCAAATTTCCCAGCAACTCCTGGAAGTAGACATACTATTTATTCAATGGATGTTTATTGGCCCATTCATCCCGGCCTCGGCGTTACACATGCACACGCACACTAATATTAGTAATTGCTGGACATCCAAATAATGCCCCTGTTCTTAATAAAACCGTGCCAGCCTAGACGAGACGATGACTAATACGAACATTTTGTATAAAATATATGCTCAGTTAGTACTTGAACCTAACAACATTCTGGATTTACTTGTACATATATAACTAAGGACCTCTTTCACCATCCTCGAATAAAATATAGATGTCAGATAAATGTTAGCTGTCCTTTTTAGGGTCTTTTAATCGTGACTCAGCAGGAGTTGTTCCCAAAGTATGAAAGTAAGAGTTTGCCAGTTGGCACTAATAGGACTAATAGGTAGGTACACTAGGTACTAATAAATAACATTTCACGGTAATATTAATAAAAAATTCCCACTTTTTGAGATTATCGCATATATGATAGCATAAAGTAAATACATAGGTAATGGAGAATGCACTAAACAAGTAAACTGCACGAAAAAAGTTAACTGGTCCTATAAAAAAATGCGGTTAAAGTCTCTCCGTATTCCGTGAATACGATAAAACAAATTGCCTTGATTAAACGATTTTTATTTATTTTTTAGTATTTGATGAAAATTCTAATGTTTTATCTTACACAAAAACTCCTTATTAGAGGTGTCACCTTAAGGCGTTATAAATGCGACTGTATCTAGAGTAAAATGTAACGTAAATGTATGGCTGAAAATAAAATTGCCGATTTTAAAAACAGCCTAGGTTTTCTTCTGGGCGTAATATGCGTACAGTCACCGACAGTAATATGCCACACCACAAAGGCCGCAAAAATATCGGAAGCGCCTTTAGGGTGAAAAAAGGGCGTGTCATGTTCTCGATTCTTGAGACGTTATATTTAATGTTATTCGCGGGGATCTTTTTTTTTAATGATTCAAAAATTTGCAAATTCAAACGCTTAACGCGCAAACACTATTAAATACAGCGTATATTTTTGATATTACGTCAAACGGCTGGAGCAATTATATTGCGAAGGAATAATACACCGTGATCTCTAATAACCCGAAAGACTTTAACAGTGTGTTCCTGATCGCATTTAGAAACTATAATGTCGTATAAACTTTTCTGGATATCGCTTAGTTTCAGAATTATTACCAATTAAAAAAAAACATATTTTCTAATTGTAACTCGGTAAAAAAGGTCTTTTTAACGGCGTTGGTGCCATTATCGAGAATAGTCTCACTAACCTCATAAATAGATGTCAAAAAGTGAGAAATAAAACCTTTTAAAAATGAGGTTTTTGTAAAAAAAAACCTTAACACTCATTGTAAGTGCTAGTTTTATGAATAACTTTTACTTTTTATGTTAAAATACATTCAAAAATTAAACAAAAATTTAAAAAAAAAATTACAAAAAAATTTTTTTTTCGCCAAAAATGACAAAAGTCGTATAATATTTTTTGTTTGTTTTTACATCAAAAATGCGTGGTTAAAATCTTTCGGGTTATTAGAGATCACGGTGTATATTATAAACTGAAAAGATATGAAAAATTCCGACTTATTTTTTTCCGTAGGTACAGCATGAAATTTATCGTCGCATGACCACAACTTTACTTGTCATAGCTATTCACAAGTAGCTTCCAGATTTTTCTAGTAGATATATGCCAGATTAGTGTGTGCGTTATTTGCGATATTTAATAAACTTAAAGACGAAAATAGGCTCTAAATAGGATTGAGTTCGCAGCGCGGCCTAGTAAAGTGCGTGATTATAGCGTCTGGGTCAAACTACTTATTTAGACATTATTATGTAGAAGTGGGAAAGCTTCGTTATTCGTCTGATGGTTTATATATAGAACTTAATCCTAATTAAATGGATTATTTGACGTTTATGACATTATTTTTTCTTCCTAGTCGTGATTCTAAACAAAATTTATTCCACACAGCTGAAGTTTATAACATGCATTTTTCTTCACAGTCATCAATTCCACACAATCTTGTTTCTACCTAGTTGCGATTCTGCGCAATATTATTACCACACAACAGACATTTTTCGCACGAGTTTTTCTTCACAGTCATTAGTTCCACACAATCTTTATTCTACCTAGTCGCGATTCTGCACAATATTGTTGCCACACAATATAAATTTTTCGCACGTGTTTTTCTTCACAGTCATCTGTTCCACACAATCTTGTCTCTACCTAGTCGCGATTCTGCACAATATTATTACCACGCAACTGAAATTTTTCACATGTGTTTTTCGTCACAGTCGTCATTTTCAGACAATCTCGTCTCTTACGATTCTGCACAGTATTAACACTATTAACCCATTATACATTTTGAATCCTAATAGCAGTGAATAGAGATCAAGACCAAAGTGGCCATTATGGATTCGTAAGCATTATCTAAATATAAGATATAGTACCAGGCGCGCATGATCTTTGGCTAGCAAATACTGCTTTAATTGGGACCTATCTTTGAAATGTTGTGGGTAATGAAAATTATATATAATCGAATCGGTACCAGGGCAGCATAACTTATTTTATAAGTAAGTTATATAATTTTTTAGTACAGATGGTGTACTTTTTAGGCTCTAGTGCGAGAAGTGGGTCATTTTACGTCAGGTCCAAAACTTCGGAGGGCCACCTGTACTAAAAAACGTCGTACGAGACACGTGCAAAAACGAAATTCGTAACTCGTGCCGATTTAAAACACTCCCTGTCGGTCGTGTTTTAAAACATCGCCACTCGTTTCGGATTTCATGTTTTTCGCACTTGTGTCGTAATGTACTATTTTAGTACAGATGGTGTGCTTTTTAGGCTCTAGTGCTAGAAGTGGGTCATTTTACGTCAAGTCCAAAACTTCGGAGGGCCATCTGTACTAAAAAACGTTGTACGAGACACGTGCAAAAACGAAATTCGTAACTCGTGTCGATTACAATAACAAAATAAGGGTGCTTAGCCAAGTTGCCAATCGCTAGCGCTTCATCGTTAATTGCAGCTAACTGTCTTTGTTGCAGAGAGGGAAAACTACGTTACGCTACTAAGCGCTAGCGATTGGCTTCTTGGCTAAGCACCAAGTAGAGACAATTATCCGGAAATCATGAATGTGAAAAATTTATGTTGCGTGGTATTAATACTGTGCAGAATAACGACTAGGTAGAGACGAGATTGTCCGAAAATGACGACTGTGACGAAAAACGCATGTGTAAAATTTCAGTTGCGTGGTAATAATATTGTGCAGAATCGCGACTAGGTAGAGACAAGATTGTGTGGAACAGATGACTGTGAAGAAAAACACGTGCGAAAAATTTATATTGTGTGGCAACAATATTGTGCAGAATCGCGACTAGGTAGAAAAAAGATTGTATGGAACTAATGACTGTGAAGAAAAACTCGTGCGGAAAATATCTGTTGTGAGGTAATAATACTGTGCAGAATCGCAACTAGGTAGAAACAAGATTGTGTGAAACTGATGACTGTGAAGAAAAACGCATGTTATAAACTTCAGCTGTGTGGAATTCATTTTGTTTAGAATCGCGACTAGGAAGAAAAAATAATGACATAAACTTCTGATGATCGGGCTTTATTTGGGACAAATGGACTGACAGCTGGAACTTCACTACATGTTAGGTATACAAACATGTTTTTAAAACGATAAGTACAGCTAACCAATTGGAATCCTAGGCTACTAGGGAGAACCTACTATGAAATATTGTTTCAGTTTTATGAGTATAGGTAGGTAAGGTATGAAAAATATGACTAAATCCAAAAAATATTTTATTTAAATTCAGTGACATGTGTTAAACGCCACGACTGCAGAAGTGCACATGTGGTGTGTATGTGTGCGTGTGTGTGACCCGGGCCCACATAATAATATGTACCAGGAAAGTCTGCCGTAGATAAGCCCCATACACAGACCAATACCGCTATGGATTCCGCGAAAAGAAGTAATTATATTTTACAGTCGTACACAAAGAACATTTATATCTTAAATATAATAAACACGGTATGGAATAGGTACACGGCAGTAGTCTATAGCTCAACAACATTTTTTTCCCGTGTACCCTTCGTTTGCAATTTACGTTGCGAGTTTTTTGCGAAAACATCTGTGAGCGAGACCAACAACATATTTTTTAATTAAGAAATTTCCAATTGAATTCTGTTGAAGACGTCGTCGTCGACGCACTTAACAAATCTCACTAATTGTGGGATCATTGAATTTCTGAACTACTGGATTTGTATGGTAGGATTCACGGAGATGGTCATAAGCTCCGTGTAGTGCGGAAGTGCTCTGTGGCCCAAACATCCGCCGGCACCTGGGCTTCCCCGACTCACATTCCGTATCAACTGAATTTTAAAATAAATTCAGCATTCCAAAGTCTTCCGATCATGCGTTCCAATGACGTAACCCGATTCTCAGGAAGTATGTGATCTTATCATCGTTATCTCGTGTAAGCAGAGCCGTGTCAATATGTCTGAAGCACCGGGCGATAACAGTCTAGCCAATCAATATGTACAACAATTTACCATACGATTTTGGGGCCCCATTCTATGAGTGTGCTGATAGCTTGTTACATCAACGCACGTAGAAATATCAAATGTACTATACCAAACAATAATATTTTATTTTTAATCATATTTTTGCTGGTGACATTATGCTATGTTGGCCAAAAGCAACTATTTCTTAATCAGGGCCTGTAATTTCAAAAATATACCTAATTGTACCTACTTCATACCAAGATGTCCCAGATGACGCCATTTTAACCTGCATACGTATACCGTAGATTAATCATGATATAATATATACCAAATAATTAGTAAAGGTATGGTTCAGACTTCTTTTAATACGTATCTTGAGTAGGTATGGATTTCAAGCCATTTTAGATATTTTTAAAACAAGAGGACAAAGTATTACCCAATAGAATTGTTTTATAGCAAAAATCTCTAAAAGGGCACTTCGCACTGAATTTATGTTAAAATTTTCCTTTATACACCCTTGAGTATACATAGACTGAATTCGTCCCAACTCCGACGAGACTCAACTTAGTGCTATACCGAAAAGCGATAGTTATCACGTTGGCCCCTGTCCCATGGGATGTGTACGCAGGGTGACCGTTTTGGCGAGCTGGATGCCATGTTCGGTCAGTGCACACTGTTGTTTACCGTGGTATCGCGAGGCCGCGTGACGTAGCGTCTAGACAGCCCCGCGCGCCGCGCGCCGCCGGCCAGGGGTGTCATTCCAAATCACACCCGACTAAAGGGCTTCTATATACCAGTATAAGTACTCTAAAAACTACTGCAGGTTTTAAATCAGCGTTAAACTGGCTGCCATAGAGAACTTGCCGCACTCGAGCTCGCGCAATCAATAGCAACACAAGGCCAACCATGCACTGTTTCGATCACCGGTTTATCTTTTTAAACGGTAATACTGCAATATACGAGTACCTAGCGGTGCACTATACTATGTTGCAGGTTGCAAGTGCTTTGTACCGCCAGTACCTACATATAAGACAACGACAGTTTTTCCACACATCGCCACGCCCATTTTGTTATTAAATATGGTTTTGTTCAGTTCAACATAAAACAATAGGCATATTTAATTAGATCAATTATTAAATGCGTATTTAAGTTTATGATAATGATTTCAATACAAGGTTCATTTAGACCCAACGAGCATTCGCTCATTCTATCCCCCACTACGAAATTCGTGCGTTACACAAAACGTGAGACGTCGAAATTCGTTGATTTCGTTGATTTCGTAGAGTGGGGGATAGAATGAGCGAATGCTCGTTTGGTCTTAATGCACCTTTATGTTTAAACTATTGGTCCATCCAATTTAAATTTCAGAGACGATACTCATAAATCTCATAATTAAAATTTATGTAAAACACTTCTATTTACGAGTATCATATTAGACCATAAAAGAGAAGTTAAGCTATACCTGTAATGAAACCAATTCTAAAAATCGCCTCCTAATACTACCCTTTTTTACTTTTAAGTAGTAAATCTTTAATACAATAAATACTACAGGAACCTACCTTTCCAATCGGTCGGTACAAAGGTAATAGAAAACTGCGTCGTGATTGATAAACGATGGAAGAGGCAAACATACGACTATATTATGGACTATGGACTGATCTAACACCTTCCATATGTATAGTATAGTGTGTACCTATAGTAAGATTTTTATTACATTTAGGACTGATTTTTCAATCCCCAGTTATCAGTACCTGATAAATAAATGTTAGCTCTGTCCTTTTTACCGACGATTTGAGAAAAGGATGGTGATAATTTTAACTAACGGATAGGTTTATTTGGTAATTGAAAAATCAGCCCTCTTACTTTAAGCACCAAAAGGATTGCGATTTCTGCCGACATGACGGTGACGACAAAAATATAATTATCTGCAGTTTTGCACTTTGTTCAATTAGTATAAGGCAACAAAATATAGGTACACTCAACTAATTCGAGGTCTAGGCCACTATACGTACACCTACGAACAAATAAAACATGGCGCACAAGCCGCACGCCATACTAAATTACCTTTCAAAAACGGTCCTGAATTTTAGTTGACAAGTGTCACCCCCTCTTCAATGCATCACGGTAATGAATTTCAATTTCAACCCATAAAAACTTAAGCCGCTATTTAACAATAGTACCTAGTCATTGGTCCATCAAAGTTTTGATTGGCTACGAGTATATTCTATAAACTTAAACATATGTCAAAATATTGCGCCGAAATATGAGCGGTGTTAAGAAAAGCGCTATGTCCTGCTCATCTTGGCACATTTCAACAATTGGTTTTGGGGGCATTTTTGAGCTGGCGTTAGACGTCCATGTTATATGTATTTGGTCGCAGAGGTACACTCAATCAATTGACAACGTTTCAAAATTTTAAATGTCCCTAAATCGAAAACCATTTCGAGATATAGGTACGCATGTAGATCACAAAAATATATTTTTAAATTTATTTATCGCAATATTTTTGTAAGAAATCGTAATAATAGTTTAAAGGGGAAGTGACGTCACATAGCTGATTCAAAGCTGCCACTATAGCTAAAAAATCTTGCGGTTGGAATGTCTCTTGTGTTTGGCAGTGACACTTGACACTTGTCACCGATTATCGTCGTTTTGTTATTTGTTTGAAACATCACTTATGACGTCATTTAGCTGATTATTGACGTTTGTAACTTACGCTGTTTCTGCTCGAAGTAGTTATAAAAGAGGATTTTCTCACTAAATTTGCAATTTCATTTCAAAATAAAAAATACGTGTATCTTTTAATATTGAGTTCTTTCAAAACAGATAATAAAAACTAGCACTAAAAATATGAAATGTTGTCAATTGGAAGCATGTCGAAATAGTAAGACACTCTGATTTACAACATGGTTCCAATTGGCTGATTGTACACACTGTTTAATATATTATGTTATTTGCCATGAAATCCGATGTTAGTGGAAAAGAGTTTATTCTAGAAAAAACAATGTTCCCTTTTGCCTCCAAGCGCTTACACTAGTAAATTTGAATCTGGGATTTATCAGGTCGTAGTGAATTTGTGAAAACAAGTTTAAGTTAATTTTAACTTCAATTAAAGCTACATTTCACCAGACAAATCTTTTCCGTGCATAAGTGGTAAGTACCTATACTTATTTCCTTGGTGAAAACTCTTTGCTAACTAAAACTATATAATATGTAGTTTTGATGTGGTCAAAATTAAAGACAAAATCATTTTCGAGGATATTATCTAAAACATCGTCAAAAGGTTATATATATATATATATATATATATATATATATATATATGTATATATATATATGTATATATATATATGTATATATATACATACAAGTTTTTACTAAGGTAAGGAAATAGTAGATTACATGCCAAAGCCGTTTAAGTGGGAAATGCCTCGTCGTGTAATTGTATTAGGCTAAGGCGAAGCCGAGGCCGACAAACATGTGATCCGAGGCTTTCCCATTTAACGGCCGAGGTGTGTAATATTATTATTTGCCATTTACTTATGAAATCGTAGCGTAATCAGTTAGGTAAAGACCTACAATCCACAATAAGTAGAAATTTAGAATCTTGCCTTAGAACGATTAAAAATGGAGTTTTAACTTGCCAAATATTTATCGTATCTGGTTACGAGACCCTTGGTTTTGTCTCAGCTTTATTAAATTCCCCGTAGTTCCGCACCGGAACAAATATCGGTGTCTTTTTCGTAGAAGGTAGGCAACATGGAATGAAATAACTGTCTAGCCATGACGGAAAATGAATCTCGCGTTAGTTTTGGCTCACGTTTCTTCAGCACTGATCCGACGAGTTTAGGTATTTACACACACGCACAAATATAAGAAGTATACGTACTGAGACTACTGGGTAATTTAAAGATAAGCGCAGTGCATACCTGATAAGCGCACATGCAGTGTCAAAATCCAGCGGTCTTGACAATTCGTTTGAAGTATAATATTAATAAAATTATGTTTTGTTTAATCAATCAGATTCAGAGCCTAATCCCCAGATTATTAATTCATATCTCAAGCTCGTATGATTAAAACTGAATGTACCTAACAGCAACTATGTAGACAAGGGTCATCTCCAATCAAGGAATCAAAAAAATCAACATAAAAGACAAAAAAAATAACTTGAACCGATTTAACCAAGATCCCATCCTTTAACCCCGATTTAGTGCCGTTGGCACTATCTCGGATATATCGAGTTACATACATACAAAAAATACATCTTTCTTTTTTGAAGTCGGTTACAAATATAACAGATGTAAGCTACGTATAAATCACCTGATATACACCTGATACCTGAATATTTAAAAAAATCAGCTTGTTTCTTAATTTACCCTTTAACACCCTTTAAAGGTTCGGTACATTCGAACGTTTATAGCTTTCTACCTCCGCATTAGAGAAAGTTCGTTAAACAATAAATATGTTAAACAAACACTCAACTTTTCCATATGCATACGTTTTGCAGTGACTGTAATCTTACTTACGTTTATTTATATTCATCAGGCATTATGACTCCATGGTAACGCCGATACAATCAAGAATCGGTCATCGACTTCCGCAAATCGTTACTATATTTGCTTTAGTAAGTAGGTATCTATTTAAGTTAGCCAATGAAACAGACAAGATAACTTTACAATTCTAATTCGATTTCTTTAATAGGTACTTACCTACTATAAACGTATTCATTCTTATGAATCGCGCATTAGTGAATGAGCATATAATGAATTATTGTACTCAGGAAATAGTTACTTCGATCACATAATCACGCAAGGCTCGGGAGATCCAACTACAGGCAGATCTTCGGTTATGTGATATTATTATGAATCTCTAGATCACATAATGGAACGTATGAATTTACTACATAGTAGGTACACAAAGTGGTGTGACCTGCAGCCTAGTAGGTGTGGCTATAACCTTCGGCATACAGACATCTACTTATAGCACGTACCTATCTCATACGCACCTGCTCGTTAATGTCATTGTGATAACAGGTGGTATCAGCAGTCGATATCGCTGTCAAGTCTGGTACGCTATCGTCCATCATCGTCACTTCAGCCTTGTGATCGTAAATTTTATTATGGATAATTTAATAATGACTACAGTAATTTACTGAATACATAAATGCGGTTGTTCACCATCGCTGTCATTATTAATGTGCCTATTTTTCTATCCCTCATGAATAGGTAAATTTACACTATACCTAACCTAGTAATAGGTAAGCTTAAGTGTTCAATGAGATAAAATAATTTGCTTTACTTTGTAATCATTCGCTTTGTAGTTTAAGTTGTAATTTTGTACGAAACCTGTGCTGTGGATATATTAAAATGTTAATTAATTTTGTTTTCGTTTTGAAAACAAAAAATGTTTGTAGTTAATGTGCTCGAAACAATCAGTCCATTATTACAACAAGAGTGTAATCATATTTCAGACAACTCAAAAGCCCTTCTTCAGTAAAGTTGACACTATTGCAGCGCTATAGACAGTGCGTAAACAGTAGCTACCTAGTATGATTCATACAACATTACCGAAATTTGTTTTTAAGTCGCATACCTGTCAACCTGTCTATCCAGGCGGGTGTGATTACGTAATCAGTGTATTATTCAAACAAGATGTAATGTCACCTGATTAAACAGCGCGACCTGCGCAGGCGCGCCTAGCGTCTAGCCGACCATGCACCACACAATGGACAATCGGCTAACAAATTATACATTTTGTGAGGTTCAAAAGCGACGATCGTCTCGTCGGCCAGTTCATCATGAGTTCAAGGCTGCTTGCTTATATATTTAACATTAGTTTGGTTCCTAGACGCGTTAGACTAGCTAGACTAGACTAAATGACCTTTTCAACGCTAGAAATACTCGACGTTGCGACTTTAAAATAAATAGTGCTTAAGTAACTCGTTTAGAATCTTCTGAGCGCCGAGCCCTTACAAAACTAGCTCTTGCATCTACTTCTAACCAAGGTATATTTAGTAAAAAACGAATCCTAAACTAAACCTTTCCTTTCACATCGATACTGGCCCTCCACCTTTGAATGTTGTACATTTTGCAACAATTAATAAGATTGCAGCTGAATTTCAAATTTAAATCTGTGCTTGCTATTATAATCTGCGCTTTCAACTTCACGTTAGGCGACAGGTGTTCCAGTAGATGGATGGATTATAAAGTGGGCCGCCTAAATACTTATAGTTTAGGGCGACGGTAGGTACGTGACTAGCCGTTCTATGAGATAAGGTCGCACGCGTGACATTATTATAGGTGCTCATAACATCGCTGGCGCAGCGATCAGACGGCGGCGGGAGAGATCGCGCCAGACGGCTACCGAAATTGGGGTTAGGCGGTTTTTTGCGCTGCGCTCGCGCCGGCGGTGGAGGCGCGAGGTCGATGCGCTCGTCCAGCGCCCCTCCCCCTCGCCCCCTCGCTCCTCCACCCTCGCGACCAGTTCCACCACAAGGTGCAGCGGCCGCTGCGACCGACCAACCCTACATACCTATCACCTGTCAGACTCTAAGTGTGTACATATACGACCTCGACTCGGTACACTCGACATTTGACTTTTGAGAAGAACGGGAAAAAGTCTGTACATGGCCCGAGGAATGCATTGCAACAAATGGCTATGGAGACTTTAGGTACGGAACGGAACAAGAATCCCGATCATCATCAATCATCTTAGTCAATATTTAACATCCAAGTTACTTGTACATATATCTCTGCATAAAAACATGCGTAACTAAATAGCGGAAATGAAGCTTAAGCAATTGATATCCTTATTTAATGCGACCTTTACCTCAAACGGGTAGAAAACAACTTAAGCCAATTACAGACATCTTAGATTGACTGCAAAACGGCCGGCTGGACAATGCACTGTAGCTGCATAGTACCTACGTGAGTAGGTGCTACCGTCTGAAAGTAAGGGAGTAAGATAATTACCATGATAGCGCTACGAGGCGAGCCAGTCCTGGAGTGGTTCCCACCGCTTACGAAAGACGCCTATTCAGTTCCACGCAAACCAGTATAAGTCTACAGTATAGTTGTCCCATACGTCCGAATTAGCAGACTGGCTAGGTCTGACTGGTCCGAGCGTGGCAAGCAGTGGGAATGATAGGCCTGGAGCAGACTACCTGCGAGGACCAGCCGGTACAATGAGTTTGATAATAGCTTGCAGACCTAGCTAGTGATGGGCGTCTATGATTTATGAGTTATTGCGTAACTCATTTGATGTAGGTACGCGTGACATGAGTACGTATAATACAGTTTTCAGTATTTATTACTTTTAGATGTATCAATACACCGTATACACTAACTAGTAGTAAGGGTGTATCACTAGCAGACCAGTCCGTACAATGCATTTGATAATAGCTTGCAGATCTCGATAAACGTCTAAAATTCATGTGTTGATCAGTATTCACTCATTTGATACCTACGCGTTACTTGGGTATAATACAGTTTGACACAGATGTGTTCATTAATACTGAATAACTACTGCATGGATTCTCCCTTATCCCAATAAAGAAATTCATTTGATTTGTTTTCATTTGGGGAAACTGGGAAAAGTAAATAACATCATAATATCTACTTACTTATAGTACTCTCGTATCGTTACGAATTGTACCTACCTATTTTAAAATGTAGGTCAATGAAATTTTTAATTTGTAATACACACAGAACCTTCCTTGGTGCGCGAATAAGACACGCACCTAACCAGTTCTTTGATGAGGAACTATGACTGTCTATTTATTTGGCATAATAAATTATCCGTCAGTTGTCTGCAGTGACGAATAAAGTTTAGGGAAAACCCGCAATAAACAAGAAATCTAGTAATAACCACACTTGATGATATGCTAATAAAAACCTTCGTAGTTTCATCATCATCATAATTTCAGCCTGAAGATGTCCACTGCTCAACATAGGTCTCCTCTTTAGAACTTCACAACTACATGCATCGGTTGGAAGCGATCTGCATCTAGCGTCTTCCGGTGTTTGCCAAGCCGTAGTCTTCACTCTAGCACTTTTCGACCCCATAGGCCAACTGACCTGGAATGTGACCTGGGGGGCTACCACGATCTAGTTATGCGATTCAGTTTAGGATCTAAATTGAACAGCGATGTGTCAGTAATGTCAGTTCCATAGAATAAGTGTCAAAAACTGACAAGCTGAACCTAAACTGAATGGCATTTAAGAGGTCATTGTAGCCCCTCACCGCATTGCCACTTGAGCTAATATTCGTAAATTGCTAAGGTAAATTTTGTTGAATATCGGAACTCATTGAGGAAACAATGTACAACTAACGCCGAGGTACACGGCACTAGTGGAAGCCTGCTACCGGCCAATTTGCAGCTCCTAATTGGCGACTGCGTTTTTCTGACGCTCTTTCTAAATTATTACTTTTTGCCCGTGGAAGATCGGCCTGCAGATAGACGCGTATGAATGACGCGTCTAGACGCGAGACGGCCCGACTGTCATATTAAAGTCTGGTTTAACCTTTTTTGTTGTGCACATTGTATGCATCGCGGAGAGCACCGTCTGAGTTAAAATGACTGTTTTTAATTATACGATGTACTCAGAAAGAGCAATAAAACGGTTACCTACAATTTCTTGTGAATTTCTGTACAAAGTGTTCTAGGTTTGTAATTAATAATAAATACGATAAAATAAAAGCCGGTTAATAATAACACAAGCTAATATTTATTTCTGGGGCCTATTTCTCGTAACTATTAGTTTACGAGTATATTAGTTATTAGTGAAAATTTTACAAGTCCTAATATTTTCTGTTTCTCGAAAATAATTATTAGACTGGTAACTAATACTGGTAAACTAATAAAAAATATTAGTCCAACTTGGCTGATTGGGGTATTACCCTTGCCTTATTACTTATTTAAAAAAGTTAAACATTGGCGGTAAAAAGCAAATTGTTTGTTTAGTTAAAATTAAATATTTAAATTTATTAAGAATGGATATGAAGTTGATGGTTTTTAAGGAATATATTGGAAGCCAGAGATATTTTATTAGGAAGCTTTTCGGGCACGTTAAACTAAATAGATAAATGTAAAAATGGGAGGAATTAACAATTTTAATTGTTTCTCATCCGAATCCGTCCACATTTTATAATTTTCTTTAGTTAACTGTGATAAGTAACACGCTAATAGTTTGGACTAGTATTTTTTACCAAGCTTCGGAGACTAATAGCTTTATGAGTGTATTTTACAAGTGCAGTTATTTTTCTTTGTATTCGAGAAACCAAAACCAAATTATGTGTAATAATATTAGCTAATATTTATTCGTTTGTAACTAATAACTAATATTGGTAAACTAATAAAAAATATTAGTCCAGCTTGGCTGATTGGGGTATTACGCGTGCCTTAATTACATATTAAAAAAAAAACATTGGCGGTAAAGAGCAAATTTTTTGTTTAGTTAAAATATATGAAGTTGATGGTTTTGAGGAATATATTGGAAGCCAGAGATATTTTATTTGGAAGCTTTTCGGATACGTTAACTTAAATAGATAAACGTAAAAACGGAAGGAATTAACAATTTTAATGATTTCTCATCCGAATCCGTCCACATTTTATAATTTTCTTTAGTTAACTGTAAAAGTAACACGCTAATAGTTTTGACTAATATTTTTTACCAAGCTTCGGCGACTAATAGCTTTATGAGTGTATTTTACAAGTGTAGTTATTTTTCTTTGTATTCGAGAAACCAAAACCAAATTAAGTCTAATAATATTAGCTAATATTTATTAGTTGGTAACTAATAACTAATATTTTATTAGAGTGGCTTCGAGAAACGCAAATTTGTAAACTTGTAAAAAATATTAGCCCATGGACTAATATTACTAGTCTAATAAGGTACGAGAAATAGGCCCCTGGTCTCTTCGATAGTCTAAACTTAATACTAATCCACGAAAAATCTCACCATCGCGATCTACTTTTTCGTGACAGTTGTTTACTGCCATCTTTACAATTTCACATTACAATTATTAAACAACATTAGTTTCCTAATTGTACATATATCATTTCCCGATTATGTTCGATATAGTTTAGTATTCTATGAGCCTAATAATCATCTTTTTTTCATATTCTTCGTTTTCACGTAGGTATCAAAAGTTAGAGGGGCTTAGGGTGTTATTGTTAAAATTTCTACTTCTTTCCTCACTTTTTATTTTAGTTATACTTCTAGACTGTTTAAACATAGGATTTTGAAGTAACAAAGTAGAAAATAAGTTTTATATCTATTTTTTATGTTTATTTGAATCTTCTTCAAAAAATCGATTCAACCTAATCAAGCATTTATAAAAAATAGAAATAAATATATTTTTTACCTTCATCCCGTTTTGAAATAGTATAAAAACAATTACTGACATAAAAATCAGAAGTATTTTTTTTGGATTTTATACAATTAATATTAAATTTTTAAAAGGCATTGAACACCGGTTTGGAGTTGAAATAATAATACGAGTATACTAAACTTTAGTTTAGTATATTTTATCAACGCAAGTACCTAATAAGAATTAGTGTAACAAAATAAGGGAATGCCCGATTTAAAAATGTGTTTTTATTAATTCTGGAGTGGGTATCATGGATAATCTACGATAGACATGCATCGCGCGATCCAGATAATTGAGATAATAGACAAGTACCTACTTACTTAAATAGGGCTACTATCAATAAACCGGTTTTATCTCGCCAAATGCTAGAGATGATAGAGATGTTATAAGCTAGAGAAAAATATAGTCATTCATAAGCAGGAAACTTAATAAATACTAATTATTAATGCTAGGCATAACTTTGTTCCCATGTTCAATTGAAAACTGTCAAAGTTTAGGAGCGATACATTAGTATTAAACAGGCGAGCCAAGAGCTCATGCCATACCCCGCACGGTTTATGCTACTGTCATCGTGCACTGAATATAATGACGTAAAATGGCGTTTTTAGGGTTCCGTAGTAAACAAGGAAGCCATAAGTTTAGCCATTAGTACAATTTTCTTTCGGGTACCTTCCCTAGAAGTGGGGATGATTTTTTTATTTTGCTGTAATCCTATAGTGTGGGATATTCTTAAATAGGTATTTGAAAAAGAATAAGGGTCCTGAAATTAAGGTTTTTCTTGAGTCAATATTTTGGGCGATATGATTATCGCCCAAAATATTATTATTATTATATCCAGAAGAAAAAAAAATGGTGTCCCACCCCCTAAGTAGGTACATAATCGGCCCAGCCGTTTTCGAATAATTACAGAACCCTACACTGAGCGTGGCCCAACATGCTCTTGGCCGGTTTTTATACTTTTATCGATTGGATCCTTGTAGGCGGAGTATCGTCTGTCAGTCAAACAATACGACATGCTTACTTTTGATTTAAACTTTCACAATTATCACCGATATTTTAACACTCATATTTTACGTTAAATATTATCCTGACGTTTCGAGCGTGGCGTTACACCCGTGGTTGCAGGCAGACGAGTGCAAAGTCCCGCCCGAAACGTCAGAATAATATTTACTAATGAATTCTTCACAGATTATTTTGATATTGGTCGAACTCTAATCATAATTACCTATATTTAAAGCCATATACAGTATGTATTTGATCGTAAAGCAAAGAAAGAAACACATTAATATTTAGATCATACTAAACAACTTTTACTATGGGGCCAAACTCGAATTCGTGAAAAAAAAATTACTCTCCCATACAACGTGTTCATGATCACGCAATCAAAATGTATGAAAATGTCCAATTTTTTTTCGTGAATTCGGGTTTGGCCCCATAGTAAAAGTTGTTTAGTATGATCTAAAAATTAATGTGTTTCTTTCTTTGCTTTACGATCAAATACATACTGTATACAGGGTGTTTTTTTTTCGACCGTTCAAATTCTACGTAGTGAATGTGTAGGTCATACTCACCAACTTTTACTATGAGGACAAAGTCGAAATCGCGAAAAAAAAATCAGCTGTTTCATACAAATTGGCGGCATTACGCCGGCCGAAATGTATGAAACAGCTGATTTTTTTTTCGCGATTTCGACTTTGTCCCCATAGTAAAAGTTGGTCAGTATGACCTATACATTCACTACGTAGAATTTGAACGGTCGAAAAAAAAACACACTGTATATATGTAATGTGTGTAGGTATTCTACTAAGAAATTTCAATAAAATGAAATAACAGGTCGGTATGCCAAGAGTGATCTGTTTTGCAAAAGGAAATTTAAACTGAAATAGTTACTAAAATATAATAAGTTTCCCCGCGCTAGTTAAAGTTCATAGGTGTTTGGAAAGTGGTGATAATGACGCAACCGTACCTACCGAGTAGTAAATAATTATTACCCTTAAACTGATATCTACTCGTATACCCTGATAATAATTAATTTGTCCAAAAAATAGAGCAGTATTGGACATGGATTTGAATGTTTTGTAATTTTAAAGATACTTATCAATCTTTTTACAATCAAAATAACATCTAATAACTTCATAAGTTAACTGCTGTAGCTTGTAGCGCAATGAAACTAGGTAATACCTAACCAAACTTGAGCTATGTACTTTAAATCCTATTCGACATGCCGATTGTCGACCCAAATCAGTAGTTTTTAAGGGTAACAACATAAATTTTGATAAAAATATATAAGCACATTAAACCATTATTTAAAACTACATCGTATTAATAAAATTAAATAAGCGAACTAAGTACACTCAACATCAGCAGTATTTAAGCGACAAATTGCTCAAGAGTCCCGAGCATACAATATAAATTATTTGCAAATGCACTCGGGGTGAAGGTGAGTCCTGTATACTTTACGGGTGCAGAATGCAGTTGTAATGAAATTTTCCGTCTGCACTACGAGAGATAATTTAAACTCTCTAGACGCCCGAGTCGTCGCTCTCTGCGGATCTCTTTGCACTATGTAAGTACATGTTTGTGTACTTGCCACTTTCAACAATGGGGTTTTACAGCGTTATTCTGTTCTCGTAATTGAATTGAATGGTCTAATACAGTTGGTATGTGAGCCGTCTGGAACTATACAACTAAACATAGAGTACGTGACGAGCAATATTTCGTTTTCCTTTAGTGAAGTGTCTTTCCGTACAAATATTAATCATAGGTCTCTATCTATATTTAAGTGCTCATGCCAAATAAGCTATTTCGTCATCGTCATCCAATAATCAAATCCACTATGAATCACCCGCATTTCAGAATGCTCGTACAGGAAAATCGGTTGTTTTAGGCACATAACGAGTAACTAATTACGTATGTATTGTGTGTGGATAGCGCACACAGCTAGATATTTGCGGTATCACGTCACATTGTAAGCGGACCGCGTCTAGACAGGCCGCAGACGAATTTTTAATACGGTCACGACCGCAACTACCTACTCGGTAAAGCTTGCTCATGACTCGATAGACTTACAGCGATATATGAGCTGTAGGCACTGTCCTGGCTGTCGTATTATTTTATACTGACAGATATACTGTGTACTCGTATACTCTAGACTGTTACATCTAAGTCGAGATTGCGTTGAATTTTATATCCAACATCGAATATAGTTAACCTAAGTCATTATTCTAAATATTAAGTGTCATATACAAAGAAAAAATACCGAACAGAATAATGACTATTTTGTGGAACAACTCAGATTGTTTATTAAATATTTTTTAGTTGTATTTTGAAGTAGTAAAGTGACACTATTATGTATATAAATTTAATTATTAGATGTCATATACCAAAGAAAGATAATCGAAGTTTACCAATGCTGGAGGTGGGGTTTGAAGTGTTTGAACCCACTTCCTCAGCTTTCGCGACTGATGTCTAAACCACTCGGTGACTCCACTTAGTGGTCCACTTACTTCATAGTGGAGAGTAATGACTGTAATGAGGGAGAAGTAAGTATTGACGAAAACATTTTTGAATATTAGAGGCGATCGCCAAGTAAGGCCAACCTCCATAAGCAATAATTTTTTTTGGCGATAGTGGTTTATCTTCTTACTTTTCCTTATCAGAATATAATACTGAATGGGCCCTAAAGGTGCATTCAGACTAAACGAGCATTCACTATTCTATCCCCCACTCTACGAAATCAACAAATCATGTTTTGTGTAACGATTGAATTTCGTAGAATAGGAGGTTAGAATAGCGAATGCTCGTTTGGTCTGAATGCACCTTTAAACGATACATCACTAAGTATTTACCCTGTATATCCTTGCATTCATTCAGACGTGTTTTTATTTATGAAATATCTTATAATCAAATCAGTTACAAAAACAATAAGTAATTTATAACAATTATTTAGTCTTCATTGATTCTGTGTCCCTTAAGTAATGTGTTCTTATGAAATCCTATTCGATTTTCATGATTAATTACGTAATAGTTACGACGTAAGTAATCGAACGATTTTAATCATCTGCCTTAACCTTATCAAAATTGATTGGAATTCGATACGTCGCGTCGTCTTGTCACCGATACCATCGCAAATAGATATACCTACCTAAGTACATTATTTGAAGCACATGATCGGATTGATGGGCTTATAAAGAGGGTACAGTGTACCTAAATAGTTACGTACCTACGCTACGAGTAGTCTGTTACAAATAGGACATTCATTAATAAAGGTAAGGTAAACACAAAATAAATATGTATAGGTACTTTGTAATACAACTACAACTGAATACGACTGAATGATTGTCAGCTTCCGTAGTCTAGTTGGTAGTGACCCTGCCTACGAAGCTGATGGTTCCGGGTTCCAATCCCGGCGGGGGCATTATTTTGTGTGTTTATCTATCACAAATATAAGTATTTTGGTCGTGGCTATCTATTTTAGTAGTTCTATATTTATCTATCTATTATATTTATCGTCGCTTGGTACGCAAATCACAATCTTTAATTTTGCTTACCGTGGGATTAAACCGATTTGTGTAAAGGTGGATTTACATCAAACGAGCGAATGCTCATTCTATCCCCCACTCTAAGAAATCAACGAATTTCAACGAATTGTCTTACGAACGAATTTGGAAGTAGGGATAGGATGAGCATTCACTCGTTTGGTGTAAATCCACCTTAAGATGTCAAAAACTAGGCCGGATCCAGAAGAGTTCGTGTAACATTTTAGTTTCTAAAAATAGTCAGGAATATAACATTAAAATGTATCGGTTTACCCATTATCAATGTGTACTGATGTACTAAATATATATAATATGTATATGATTATGTAGGTATGTACCTACCTTCTAGAGTAGGGATTTACCGAGTAGTCGGGAACTCCGACTATCCGACTTCAATTATAGTCGATATATTATTGATATGAAAATCATAACACTTAAGTAATGTTAAAAAAGTTAATGATACGTATATTGTTTTAGTATTTACTCACCATCCTGTAATGCCTTTAATGTTTGATACTTGTTTGAATGTAGATTAGATAATTATTAGCAGATATATATTTGGCTCAAGTGGGTAGATCACCTCTCAGTCCAGCAAGCGCCACGGTGTCTTCTTAATTATATTTTCTTTTTTCCTTTACGAGGTTTACCGCATGTTCTCACTAAATTAGTCTGCATATTCCTTTATTTTTTTATTTTTATTGAATTTTACTTCTCACATTCTCTCTTGTAAGATCTTACGAAGATACGAGTAGTATACAGGGTTGCCAGTGCCAATTATTTTAATGTTTTCATGCATGTTCTGTTACCGGTGTCACTTGTTAGTTTTAAGAATAGTCTTAAGTTTATTATTATTATTTTTTTTTGGTTTTGGTTGCCCTGAAAATCAGCGTCGTGGCAACCTAGCCATGACACATGCTGAGTGGCAACCTTTTTGGTGTGTTTATTTCTTTTTATTGGTTTCTTTGTAAATGTACCTATTTAATCGCCAAATAAATAATATTCTATTCTATTCTATTCTATAGGTATTATTACGTATACATGATTCATACATACGCATGTAATTTTGGGTACCTAGCCACACCTAGCGCATTATTCATAGAGTTTGTCATCCCTCTAGTACATACCATTAACAACTAGACGTAATTTGGCATCGCCGAAATTAACAATTCCGTCCACATTTCAACCGACCAATAGAAATTAACGTCCGTATATCTGCCCCAGGATGTCAACCAGACATAAACACAATTATAATGGTCACGTTTCGACAGCCATAAATTTATAACCTGAATTCAAACACTAATTTATCAATGGGGTTTATACCTAGCTGTGACAGTGTAGCTAATTGCGCTAGTCGGACATTCAAGGCCAGACAGATTACTACAATTGTCAGATAGAGATAGCATATCGGCTTGCTTTGTTGATTTTTATATTGAGGAAATCAGAAAATCAATAATATATGGTCTATTAAGTGCGCGTCGGCATCTTCGATTATATTAAAGATCTAGAATTATGATTTAATGCTTTCACTCATAGGACCAACTACCTACTTATTAATAACCTCAGCCATGTGTAGGTGCATCCAAAGTTGTATTTACTAACTAAATTCCACCTTACACAAAAAGAACTTAAGCTGCATGCACAGAAAATGCATTGAAATTGATAGAAGAAGAGCTTCTGAAATCTAGTAAGCGATCATTTACTGACAATTCAATATGTTGTTATACTCGTAGAAAGTGGAACTGATGAAGACCAGTACCAGACTCCTTAACGACACACCGTATCATTAAAATATGTAATTCGTAGTTTTTAAGGTTCCCATGACTAAGACAGACACTGTTTTTACCAAGTGTACAAACAAACGTAATAATATCAAAGCAGGAAAACTTGAAATAAATTCCATGGGGCATGATGGCATGAATATTTAAATCAGCTACGAAATACACCTTTGGTAGGCAGTTGCGGTTGGATTGAAGCCAGCCTATTTACCAGTCTAGTATCTAGACCACGTCTATGTGTCTAGACGTCTGCTCCAGGAGGTCAGACGGGCCAAAGTACTGCTTTCACGTGCCGGCCGCGCCTCTCGCACGCGCGATATACACTAAAGAATGAACAAAAGAAAATGTACTTAGAAGATACGGCTATGTAACAACTAGCTACCCAACATTATATTTATAGTGAAACGTGCTACAGAGGTACTTGAGTTAAATTTACCTATTAGGTAATATGAAAGCTTATGAACTCTTTGCGTACGCTCATAAAACTTAAAAAATACCAGTGTTTTTTGGAAGCTCACCTCAATCATAGTAGATGTCTTGGAGTAGGTACGTCACGCGATAAAAGTGATTGGGGAAATGGGGAAATATCGAGGCACTTTTGAATCTATTAGAAGAGAGTGAGAAGCAATAACATACATTTCTGCAATATAGTGGGAGTACTTTATCTGAGAAGGAGTACAGTAAAAAATGCGTCCTATCTACTATCTAATTAACCGTTAGGTGTCAAAACATACAGGAGCTAAGAGTACCTAGTTAGTTATAATTAAGTTGTAAATATATCTGGAAAATAATTGCTGAAAATGCTGAACTATACGATAAAAACTAAGCAGATTTAAATTACCTATCATTTAAGTAAAATAAACACATAGCACTCAAAGTACCTAATTACTAATTACTTAGAATTAAAATCACACACACGCACATCATCAGCCTATGATAGTCCACTGCTGGACGGAGGCGTCTCCTATTAACTATGCGTATAGACGCATTAGGAGGTAAATGCCCATAATCGCCACGCTGGGCAAGCGGATTGGCGATCGCAGTAATGTGTCCACTAGAATTACAATCACGTCTAATAAATTAGAAGGAAGGTTTGCATGGGGAGTGGGGAGACTGTGCTTGCCATAAGCGAGGATAATTATAACATGATAAATCCTTTTAGATGGATTTGGTGTGATTTGGTCGCAATCCTTCCCTTGTTGTAAATCAAATAATTTGTCCAAATGTAAACCAAAAGCTTAAAATCTAGATCCACCACCAGCTCTCTAGCTACTAGAAAACTGAAATCTATCTATTCAGAATACCTAGTACATATTGTGGTCGTAGCCAAGATATTCTGGCCAGATCTTAGGTATGAAAATGTAGGTACAAGTATATTTTAATGGAACGGATGTTGTCTGCCGCGTCGAAGCGCAACTTTAAGATAAAACTAAGGTCATACCACTCGCACCGAACATAGTTACCAACTGTAGCTGCAGTCTATTAAGACTATTAAGAGACTATAGGTAGAAATATATTACTCGTATACTTAAATAAAAGAAGAACATTTTAATATATCTTATACATGTTAGGTTAAAAATAAAATAAAGTAAAGAAACCCATATCATGTATTTTCACATGTGACTGAAATTAAAGACAGGAAAACTAATCCTTGCTCAGGATACGTTTAAAGGTGCATGCAGACCAAAAGAGCATTCGCTGTTCTGTCCCCCACTCAACGAAATCAACGAATCAAGTTTCGTGTAACGATCGAATTTCGTAGGGTAGGGGGATAGAACAGCGAATGCTCTTTTGGTCTGCATGCTTGCCAGCTCCCGACCCCAAGGCTTTAAAAGTGCTGATCTTGTATTCGCGATTTAATGGTCTCATGGAAAAAGTTGTTAAGTATGATAATTTTTTACTCTTTGTCTTTCACGGCCGGCCTAAGATATTCCACGATATAGATATTCCTAATTACATTTGTACTGTATTGACAGTTATTTTCTGTTTCCGAATACTGTACCTAGCTGCTTTGCACCAGAATTTACTTCTCGTTATTTTTGATTGGCATATCGCAGGGGATTTCTTTTAGCTTTAAATTTCATGTAGGTATGAGATGATGCATATTTGCTTAGTATGCTTCCGTTGGAATGGGACCATATGTTATTTATTTATTGTAATTACAACATACAATACACTTATATCTAATACAGTAGGCGTAGGATGGTACCGCGTCAAATCGTTTGTCGGCGTTGTCGTCACGTTCTAACAAGTACGCAAGTGACGCGTAGACACGATAAATGGATAAAACGGGACCATCATAAGACAAAACTGTTTCCTTAGTTTGACTGCAGGCATGAGATCTCTAGGTACATGATATAAATAATGACAAAAATTTTTACTAATTATCTGAACACTTGGGTGATATTTTTAGATGAGACCTAACCAACATCATACCTACCTACTTAACAGTAAGATAAATAACATTATAATTATAACTCACATTTAATTCTCCCTTACTACTTTCAGAAGAACACAAAGTATATAAAAATCGGATACTGTCAAATGTTAGAAACTACTTCCAAAAGCAATAAATTCGGGTACCTAAAGTACCTACTTTTGCGAACTGCTGTCCCTACCCATATTCATAATCTGTACGAGTATGCAGCTCTCGAGGTGGCTAATAGCTAGTTTTGTTACCTTGGTCCTATTTCTATTCCATTCTATATGCAAGGTGGTACATGTATCCAAGGTTCAGCCGGTGACAATGAGGGGCGCACAGATTCAATCAGTCCTTTATCCCGGCAGCGCACATGTGACACCTTGATCGTTTGCTTCTTAAGGTGTATTCAGACCAAACGAGTACCTATTCGCTATTCTATCCCCCTAGTATACGAAATTCGATCGTTACACAAAACGTGATTCGTTGATTTCGTAAAGTGGGGGATAGAATAGCGAATGCTCGTTTAGTCTGAATGCACCTTTACATCGTAAAAAACCCTGTTGTATGAATTGTTTGCAGTAGTGTGCTATCATGTTAACCGTTTAGTTTCACACCATAAGGGTAAGGGAGGATTGGCTATGAATATGTGTGCTTACCATGAGTTGTCACCGCGTTGTTAACGCAGGCTTACTTTATGTCTAACCCGCTCGTATGCGGGTATTGGAGCGAGCGAGCTTACACAAAACTATAGTCTGTCCGAAAAGTGAAGGCACGTGATATATATTTGCATGCCTTGCTGTCAGACGCGTTCATTTTCCGCACAGTCTCTATGCCCTGTCTGTGCTATGTGAATGCGTTTGATATCCACTTATCCCACACTTGCAGAGCGTAGCATACGTCTGTTACGTCGGTATTTTGATTATTAATAGGCATGGTTATCGAACAACTAAGCTTCCATCCTCAATTTACGTGTGTGGTAAAATAGTACATTACGACACAAGTACGAAAAACATGAAATTTGAAACGAGTGGCGATGTTGAAATGAAATCGACACGAGTTACGAATTTCCTTGTTGCACGTGTCTCGTACGACGTTTTTTAGTACAGATGGCCCTCCGAAGTTTTGGACTGGACCTGACTTAAAATGAGCCACTAAAAAAGGCACCATCTGTACTAAAAATGTTTTTGGTTAGCTGCAGCCTACCTAAAATGATATTAATTAAATAATTCACACTTAAAACAGAAGCATGTTTTATTTCCAATGACTGTATTTTAATAACCTTTGACTTGCTTACAGTCGTTCTTAACCCAAAATAATGCAAATCACCATATTTTGTTGAAAACATACGAGTAGGTTACTTTTAGGTCGGGCTTAAAAACTAGTAACCTCGGAAACATTCCCGAATTGTTGTAATTAGAAGAGAACATTATTTTGTGTCTATATAACCAAGCAACACCACTATAAAATGTGACTTTTCAAAGGTGGAATCGTCGATTGATGGAACATAGCCGGACTTTAATACACTCAAGGTTGTTCAACGGCTCGCAAATGAATGTCCCACAACCAAAGACCACACCTAGAAAACAAACCAACAAAGCACCTAGGTTGTTAATCCCACTGGTACATACAGCGTCTGTTTTCTCATTGCTTACTAAAGTGAGCGAGTGATGGCGATGAACAAGCTACCCTAACATGGTCTCTGACCGGTCGGCCACTAACACGCGCGAATTGCGGCACGACAAGCGTTTTTCCTAATCACTGCTCGTGTTCCCAACTGCGGACCGCGCAATGGACGGATGGAAATGCTTGCCGCACCGCAATAGGCATGATGACTGGCATGTCAAATCAGCATCTTTTTTCGAACTGTCAAAACGATCACCACCATGGAATTTTATATGAAATACTCAAAAGTGACGTCACGTTTGAGTACTGCCAAATGACCTACTCTTTTAAGTTCTTTTCAATTTATAAAAGTTCTGTACAAAAATTACTGCAATCTACATCTTAGTAATAATTTCTTCGTGTATTATGTCGTGCATAATGTCAAATAATCTATTTTAACTACAGTCATCATCCCTATTCGCGCGTGTCCGTGGCCGAGTTGTATTTTATATTGCTATTTTCCTTATTTCCATAGATCCGTAGAATAGTACGGTCAAATCGTACATAATTTTACCCTAAACTCGCAAATCAAGTAGTATCGCTGCATTTTTGGTATGTTGTTTAGACACCATAGGACAGTATAAAACCATATTTTGCAAGCAAAAAATAGTTGTGCTAGCTGGGTAGTACGTGAAAAACTGCGAAATTTACGGCCATTTTTTAGTTTCTGATTTTTATTTAAAAAACCTTACGTTTTTTGATATCATACGTAAATAAACGTTTAAAGACTAATAAATTTCCAACAAGTTGAGCTAACATGCATTACCGTAGGTCTTATAGTTTCAGAGATTCGAGACTTTAAAAAGTACCCCTTTTTGTAAACTAGATAAAATTTTGTGTTTTGCTAACGTTTTCGACTTAATATCGCCTCACCTAATTGTGCTACGAAAAGCATGCAATAATGACCTTATAGCACACTTAATATTCTTTAATTTAAGGGTTAAATTAGGTCAGTGAACTTTGTAGTTGAAAGTATAAACCCGAAATTCCAAAGGCAGGAGGCCAGCTATCTAAGTTTTTCATACAAATCGCAAGTCGAGTTGCAAAGCTGCAATTTTGGTATATTATAAAGGCCTTATAGATATATACGAAAATGCATATTAAAAGAAAAACAAAAAAATAATTTGGGCATAGGACGTAAAAAACGGAAAAAAATTCGCACTTTTTTTAGTTTTTGACGTTTAACTAAAAATCTATTATCTTTTTGATACTGATTGCTATAAAACTAAGAAAGAACATTAAATTTGAAAGGATTTGAGCTACGTTGCATCACCGTAAGTTATATATATTTTGAGATACGACATTTCTTAAAGTGCCCTTTTATCAAAACATAAACAAATTTTAGGTTACGTTAAAGCTATTCACTAAATATTGGCAAAACGTTCGCGCTAAGCAAAAAAAAGTAATTGTAGATAATAACTACATTAAATTTGGAATAAATTGAGCCGATAACAATTACTGTAAGTCTTATAGTTGCGGGTATACGAGGCTTCAAAACATGCATTTATTTTCTTAACTTAATGAAGGGCACATTTTGAAATGTCGTATCTCTAAATCTATATAATTTAGGGTAATGCAAGGTAGCTCAAATCCTTTCAAATTTAATATTCTTTCATAGTTTTATAGCAATTAGTATCAAAAAGTTGTAGTTTTTTAGTTAAACGTCAAAAACTAAAAAAAGTCCGATTTTTTTTCAGTGTTTTACGTCCTATACCTAAATCCTTTTTATTTTTTTTGTGTAATATGCATTTTCGTACATCTCTATAGAGCCTATATAATATACAAAAATTGCAGCTTTGCAACACGACTTGCCATTTGTATTAAAAACTTAGATAGCGGACCTCCTGCTTTTTGATTTAGTTTCAATTACAAAGTTTACTGACCTGATTTTACCCTTAAATGAAAGAATATTAATTGCGCTATAAGATAATTATTTCATGTTTTTCGTAGCATAATTAGGTAAGGCGATATTAAACCGAAAACGTTAACAAAACTCAACATTTTATCTAGTTTACAAAACAGGGTACTAAGGTAAATGTCCCCTATTACGGTATGTTAAGGGTCTCGAGACTTTGTGTATTTTTAAATAAAAATCTTAGCAAGATACCACTACAAAAGCTTTTGAATATGTTATATTGATTCTTTGACAGTTAGTTTATGCATACATTTTATAGATTTTGCTCAAACTTTTTTATATATTAATTTAATTGTGAACGTCTTATTTGCTGCCTATTGCGTGATAAAATTCGGCGCTGCTCCTAATTTCGTGAACTTGCGGCCCCTATTTCGTGATAAAGATATTTAGAGTAAATGACTATTGTTTCTTTAACAAAATGTCATTTTTAACGAACTTGATTAAGTTAAGATACTATACGGATATCATTTAAATGAAACAACATGGTTAAATGAGATCCAGCTTAAAGTTTTTATTTCTTAGTAATTAAACAAGATAAAATCTACCGATTTGCATACCATAATACTCTTTAGGCGGTTAAAAACAAACTTAAATAAACTGGAACAGTAAACAATAAACAAAAAACCTCTCTTTGATTGATAACGAAATAAACATTAATTAGGGTAGACCGGGGTAAATCGGATCAGCGGGCGAATCGGATCAAGGTCCAAAATCTCTAATGCTCGAGTTTACCACACTTTTATTCTAAGAATAGCGCTTACTCTCAGATACTAGTGACAAATTACTATGGAGTTTTGACATTACTATCCCAGAGTAAGCGGTAAGTGGTAAAACGCACCCTTATTTTAAAAGATTCTTCAACAATTTGAAGATTTTTTTTTAATACTAAGTGTGCTCAATAGCCCACTTCAGTTGAGCAACACTTCCTCTCGTTGTCCTTAATCGTTAATTAAAAAAAATACGTAGAGATTTCGGACCTTGATCCGATTCGCTTCGGTCTACCTTAAATGAAAATCAGAACATAAGTAATTAAGTATACGGTTATGTATGTGACTGTACATAATTAGGCATTAAAACACTCGTGTGATCATATTAAAACCACACTCGTGTTTAATGCCTCTTATTATGCGCCAGTAAAATAATAGTTATTTATGTGGATAAATAACTATTATTTTATTAAACGATCGAGGACAAAGAGAGGAAATGTGGCTCATTTTAATTGCGCTCAATTTGACGAAATGTGAAAACACTAAATATGGGTATTTTTGACCTTGATCCGATTCGCCCGGTAATCCGATTCTCCTCGGCCTACCCTACGAGGAAATGTGGCTCAACTGAATTGCGCTCAATTTGAAGAAATGTTTAATACATTAATGTAGTAATATAGGTATTTTTGACCTTGATCCGATTCGCCAGGTGATCCGATTCTCCTCGGTCTACCCTACTGTCTCTCTATCGGTAAATTTACGATACTTACATGTCTGTTTGTTACCCACTACTATAGTTTACACTATCACGAAATTAGGGAAAAGTAATAAATGCTGGTGCCTAATTTCGTGATACTGAGTTTTTTAAATTCCCGCGATTATTTTTTTAAGTTAATATATAAATTACGTAGGTGAGTTATAAACAATCTTAAATGTAACAAACAAACACAACAATAAGTAAAGTAAACCTAATCATAACCAAATTTATGCTGGTAAGTAATATGTGAATTTACCTAAAAACTGTGAACTTGGGTAAGGTTTAAACTCGTTTTATGAAAATTCAAGTGAAAAAAACCTATACCGGAATTAGCTCAAATTAAACTTAAGTAAATACAGTATCTAGTTTTACATTTACAATACAATTTACTTTAGTTGTTATATTAATAAACAATCAATTAAAATAAGTCAAGAATTCCCTTATTTCGGTAGTATCACGAAATAAGGGACATACCAAAAATTAGGTGCACCTTATTCCGTGAGTCAATCAATTGCAATTTTTAGCAACTTCTATGTTTAAATATTACCTTTTTCCGTGTCAAATCGATAGTTAAAGAACTCAAAGAATCACTCTAGAAATTTCAAATCAAAAGGACTTACCTTTAGCGTTTTATGAGCTTAACAAATGTGAGCGTGAACCTTACGGCTACGCTCGGCGTTTGCACACCAAATAGCTGTTCGCGGCACCCTGACTGTTCCAAGTGACGTATCGCAGAAAGTGTAGGTATAATAATTTTGAAATTTCGTTTGTTAAAAAGCTTAAATAACGAAGATTTTTTACCCGTTTATAATTTAAACATAGGATAATCTGATTTCTTATTATTTGCGCGGAAGTGAAAACTACCGTAATAGCGTACTATCACGTAATAGTGGCCGTTTACCTTATTTGAAGTCTCGAATCTCTGAAACTATAAGACCTACGGTAATGCATGTTATCTCATCTTGTTACAAATTCATTTATCTTTAAACGTTACCTGATACATATTGTCAAAAACGTAAGGCTTTTTTTATAAAAATCAGAAACTAAAAATAGACAGTAAATTTCACAGTTTTTCACGTATAACGCAGCTAGCACAACTTTTTTTTGCTTGCAAAATGTGGTTTTATACTGCCCTATGGTGTCTAAATAACATACCAAAAATGCAGCTTTACTACATGTTTTGCGAGTTTAATGTACGATTTGACCGTACTAGAAGTATTTACCTGCTAGTCTATATTGCTATTTTCCTCATCATCAAAGATAAGGAAAATAGCAATAAGTATAGACTAGCAGCCAAATACTTAGGAGAAGGAAGAGGTAGGTACTTATACAGTGTGCAAATTAAACCAGATATAGGATTCAGTGTAGGTAATCATTAATTAGGGGGGTTAATTACTCTAATTCTAAAAGCTATCTACATAAATGTAGGTACTTGCAATATCATCAATTTACTTCAGGTATATCTACAAGTAGGATAATAAATTATCCTAAAGAACTATGATAATGAAAGATGGCTATTATTGAAGTAGGTAACTACCTACTTATTGTGCGTATGACAGCTGGTATTTTATTTTGATACCTAGAGTATTATGCAGTAGACTGATAAATGTATATAAACTTGACAGCTGTCACGCTCACAATGCTTCTATATTTACTAATACTAGTCCGCCTCAAGCGAACTCCAAGCAACTGGAATGATAGGCCAGCGCCGCTACCATAAGCGAGGTGCGTAAGTAAAGGTTAGCATTTCCGAAACTTTATTTCTGTTTCTCGCTCTGACCAATACAGTACGAGCGAGATGTACAGACAACATTAAACCAAGCGACAGTATTGATATTAGGTACAGACCAGAAACCCTACCGCGAACTTCAGAATCCGCAAGTTTCGAGGATTTATCTCTGTCACTCTAAAGACGCGTTCGTAGGAGGGACAGAGAGAAATTCTCTTAATTAACGAATTGGGCCTGGCCTACTACCGCTAAAATCGTAAATCGTAAATTTCGAGGATTTTTCTCTGTCACTCCAACGAAGGCATCATTAGAGTGAGAGAGACAAATCCTCGAAATTTGCGAATTTCGAAGTTCGCGGTAGGGCCGCTGATCGCCGTGGCCGGCAGGTGGCCACTTGGCCAACGCTCGTCTTTTTACAGAGCAACATTGTAACCGGTGCATCGGGCTTATTTATTACGTTGTCCCGGCGCGGCCTGCGGTTCTCACATTCTCTGCCTTTTTGCCTGTCTGCGGCGCAATGAGCGCAGCCTGGGCTAATGTTCGGCTACCGTACCTGTATGTGCAACAAGATACTCGTACCACAATGTTTTGCACTTAAGTATTAGGTAGGTATGTAACTAAATTACATGTACATATTTTCAAGTTTTTTTAGGGTTCCGCACTAAACGTAGAGTTTCAACCCTTAAAGTTTCACTATGTATCCGTCTAAAGCTTGTTCACGAAATAAAGTAGCCATCGTAAAATCAGTCTCTACTGTTACGCAACAGTCCCATGTAGTTCTAACAGCCAATGGGACTGTAAATTGATTCTTCTGTTTTATGTATAACAATCCAATATCCAAAAGCATTCGCTGAAAAGTCGTCAAAATCAAAATAACTTCAGATAATGCTTAATGCAAAAGCTCACTCCCAAAAAAGTGTGAACTTCCGAGACGATTTCAACAATGTTAGTCTTGAAATAATTAATAAAAATTGTTGACACGAGATTCACAGTTTATTATAGTATCGCTATTGTAATTTAGTTAAGGCCCATTGGGAAACTAAATGACCCAAAATGGTAAAATAAGAAGAAACACTACTTAAATCCAGAAGTTTAAATAAAAGTCCATGATTATGGAGAAATTGATATAAATGTCAACCACACCGTCCGAGAAGATAGGCAAAGAGCCCTTCTTTGTAAAAACACCCATACTAAGGTATGGTCTCATACAAAAAAAAGAATTATACAGCAATGGCTACTTTATTTCGTGAACAAGCCTTATCTATCCGCAGAATAGCCCAGTGACTGTTAGTAGGTACAGTTCGTGAAATATAAATTGGTAACTTTCTACCTACATTATAGTAAAAATAAACATTCAATTTATATTTCTCGAACTATACTAGAAATTAGCAATTTAATCACGCGAAGTGGTAGAATAAAATAATTAAAATAAAAGGGTACCTCCCCTTAACGTAGGTACATTGGGTATGATTTTTTTTATTTAGGTAAATAATATAGTGTGCGGTATCGTTGAATAGAACTTTTAAATGAATAAGAGTCTCAAAAGATGTTTTTTTTTAAAGTCAGCAGTTTTGGAGACCGTTCCAGAATTAAACAAAAATATAGGTATAGTACTTACCGTTTTTTAATAACTACGGAACCCTACATTGAGCAATTGAGTATATACATATAAAATAAGCATAAGACAAGCAATAAGGTTCATATTATGCAATAATCACCACATTTTTCCTAAAACACCAACAGTTTTGGAAGAGCGGGCGTTCTAAACGTTCGCTGGAAGAGATCCCTTCTAGGGATAAGCTGTATTTCTAAATGGAAAAATTATATATTTTTTAATTAAATTATTCATATTAATTTCTTCTGGCTGTTGATAATATGCATCAAATTCTGTTCAATGTTTTTGTAAATGTTTACTTTGTTGATTAAGGTTTGGAAAAATTTAAGAAAGTACGTCGTTGTGGAGGGTTTGGGTTGCAATGCCTATCAGCTCACGAAGTTTATCAATTAGCATTTGATTAAGTGACAACACGTCAGCAAATAGGTATAGGAGACCAACGCAGGCTAGACATTCTAAGTATAACGTCATTGAGCTCTAGAACCACGCCACATGGCCTCGTCTCCAGGCCCTAAATCAATTTAATACTTTGCGTTGCCTCAAAATAATGACAAATATATTATTTCATCTCACCTGTTTCAACTTAAAAGTAGGTACTTCGATTTCCCTTACTCTTTTGGTAGGTATTTTTGAAAGTAGGTCCCTAATGTAGGTACTTAGGGACCTAGCCAAAGTAACGATCGTATCTCGAAACGCCAAAAATGTCGTAATTGTACAGGAGGGTCGTTCTCAAGTGTTTTGTCTGCGGCCAGCCTCAACTCCGATAAACTTTTATACGTTTAGTACGGTTTGGGGAGAATAACATTTGATCACTATCATTCGGAAAAAATGGCTTGATTACTTGCAGTTGCCGCCACCTGATAACATTTTAATTTTTTCAATGTATAATACGATTTTTCTAGATATAAATTTACCTATACTTCATATTTTTTTTGTTAATGTCGGTTTCAACACATGTATAAAAAACGATACAAACAATACAGCCTATATTTTTCATATTAAGTACCTCGAACTGCTGAAATAATGCGTCGGGAATCTTCAATAAATCGTAAAAAATGTTTAGTAGGGCTAAACAATTTTTTATGTGATTCATTGAGAATACCCCACTTATTTTTTTTTCTTCAAAAATAATTTGTCTTGTAATGTATAGGTGCATTCAGACAGAATTCGCTATTCTAAGTATTCTAACCCCCTACTCTACGAAATTCGATCGTTACACAAAACTTGATTCGTTGATTTCGTAGAGTGGGGGACCTTAACATCTTAAAAAATCATTACGGTTTAAGGGATTAAACCTGACTTAGAATTACCTTGCCTCTAAGGGCCTACGGGTGGGTACAGCCTAATATAAAAATATACGCTGTATAAATCAAATATTTATGAAGCGATCATAATCGTTTTTGTATCATTTAGCTTCATTTACAAAGAGCTTTTGCAAGTAACCAAAATTAAATATTACAATATTTATTTATTTAAATTAGTGACTTCATATTTCTTAATCATTTATGTGATTTTATTTGTATTCTTATTATAGGTACTTTTGTATTTTTTTATTCATAATAAGTGTAATAAATTATTCATTATAATCCACACCTATAATATCGTAGGTAACTGTTCTTAGGGGTCACAAATAGTGGCAAGATCCTGCCAATAATCTTAATTGCTACCTATTAATATTTTTTATAATAAACGGTTAATTGCTCCGTCAATTACAAGACAACACACGACAGGCTTAAGTTTTAATTAAGAAACAAGATAACCAGAAAATAACGAACACATTATGACAGAAGAGTAAGAATAGGTACATTTAGCATTTAATCCTTTAGGGAACAAAATCTTCATGGTAACGCTAGTAATAACCGTATGTAACTGCCCTTCATATTCATAAAAATAGTGATGGGAAACGAGTGCTGGTTGCGAAGACTGCCTGGTCAAGCTCACTCATAAGATAATAAAAGCCCTAACATTTTTTCTCTGCCGTGTTCACATGAGAGACTGAAATTGATCCCTATTTGTTTGTTTTATTATTATTTCAGATTAAAATCACTAAGGTAGGTACCTATACCTATCTCTGATAGCTAGTGGCAAAACTGGCAAATTTGTGGATTAGAAAATTGGTAAATAAAGAATCGGTTATCGACAACCTTCCTTTTTAGGAGAAGTATTAGATGTTAGGAATTTTCTCCAATACGACAACTTAACAGGCCTATATTAGTTATTTCGTTTTTTATATATTTCCAAAACAAATAAAAATGGATCACTTTCTATAGAGGTCGATTTTTTTATTGCTGTTAAGTGTACTTGAGTATAGTGTGTAAATAAAGTATGTACTTACTTTGATGTATATATGTGTTTATTTTAATGGTCTTAAGCCATAATGAGTTTAATTGCGCCCTTTCTAGTTTATTGCCTATTCGTCGTCCTCTTCCGAAGAAGTTATGTTATCGGACTCTCCACCGACATGTATAACAAATTCTTCCACTGCGTTATCGTATTTGTGATCTAAACGCATTATTTTTTCTTCCCATTTAAGTAGTCCAAGTAATAGTTATTTGTTATACAAGGGTGCAAAGTTGTATTTTACCCGCGAGTATGAAATTGAAACACGAGCAAGCGAAAGGAATCTATAGTTGAACCACGAGCGAAGCGAGTGGTTCTAAAATAGAATCCTGAGCGCAGCGAGTGTTGTAACATACGAGAAGTAAAATACATTTGCACCCGTGTGTAACACAAAACTTTTCCCCTCACTATAGCGAGGAAACTCAAAAAAGGTAATCATTTGTTCACATTACAATCATCATCGGGTTAGTGATAATAATTTTCCAAATGCATCATGTATTTAATGCAAGATTTTGTCGCAGTAAACTTAGCACGAAAAAGTAAACGCAGCACGATTTTAACACATTCCTGTAGTTGCACACCAACGCCAATGCATTATTAAATCATTCTCATTCATTATTTTTACAAAATTATAACAGAACACCCTGAAAGTTGTTTAGTTTACTATTTTTATGCGTGTTCGAGTCGGTAAATAAAGAGTATAACCTATAATATTCTTTGACAATGTTGACGTTGACATTTTCTGCGTTTTGTGATTGCATCTAGTCATCTTATCATCATTCACTAAAACAATTGTTACTTATGGAATTTTAGGATTTATATGTTAAAATCATATTATTATATAAAGGTTTGTATTTTACACTAAATTCTCACGCAAATTATTTAATTATCATTAATATGGAACAATTTCCATGAGCATTTTACGTTTTGTTATTCCAAAACCAAGGTCATTACTTTGCCACACAAGTGAATAATATGCGATTTTACACGTTCGTATTAAAGGATAAACGAGCACTTTACGAGCTAGTGAGGGGAAAAAGTTTTTGCTTATAGTGGAACGTACCTACAGTGAAAGACAAAATAAGGTGTACACAAAAATGTTCAAAAATATGTCCCAGTGCATTCTAATTGTGTGTAATAAGAACGTCGTGTCGTAACATATTTATGAGCGGATTCTTTCGATACTTATTTTTGCACTTGATTATTTATTACATTACATGAGTATTTATTTTTTATTTTTACAACTAGACACCTTTACAATCTTTACCTGTAGTTTTACATATATGACTATACAACTTCTACATTTTTTTGACATAATAATGTAAAACATATTCAAATATAGCCACTATTTTAAAACGGAAATGTACATCGAACAATAACTACTTTTCGCGCCCTTTACAGTGCTCGACCGCTATGAGGTCAATCTTGACACCTGACATTTCAAAACATTATATGTCAAAAAGTGACATTGTTGATGGATAATGTATTGAAATGGCAGCTGTCCGGATTAACTTCATGAGCAGCGATCACGATCACTGTAAGTAGGTAGTTCGTTTTTCAAAAATTAGCTTGAAGATCATTTTAATGATGTGATCGAATGGAATAATATTTCATTGCTTGAATATGTATTTATGATTACTTACGGCTTATATAAAGAAAAGTGTTCAACAGATTCGACAAAATGAAAAAGATATAGAGGTAAAATAAAAAACAACCTCGGATGCTTAAATTTTTTCTCATAATTGTACATATCTACTCCTACCCTGCTATAGCTATTATTTATTGGCTGCACTTTGAGCTCATTTTTTTAAACACAAGATTAAATTTCAGTATTACCTATTTCATTACTGTATCAAAAATTTATTATAATATTGCGAATTCAAATATGGCATTTTCAATGTAAACAAACAATATATTTTCTAATGTTCCACAGAAAGGCTATAAACCAGGGATCGAATAACGCTTTTTTCTCCATGCAAAAGAACGGTTCGAATTCCGTTCTTTTTTGTTCTTCGATATATATATTTTTTGTTAATGGAGTAATTAAAAAAAACGATGTTAATAATTACATAAAATGTTGGAAACTACATAAAAAGTGTACAACATTTTAAAATATTGAGCTATTTGGAGGTTTTTCTAAAAATCCGGTTCCGATCCCTGCTATAGACTAACCACAAGTTTGAAATTATTCGAATGCAGTGTTCCGCTTTTAAGGGTTCCGTAGCCAAAATGGCAAAAACGGAACACTTACCGTTTCGCCATGTAATATTTTCTTTCCTACAATAATATTTGAAAGAAGATTCATACTTTTCCTACCCATGAACGCACTGACTAGTAACACGCGTTGCACATTTTTTAATTAATCGAGTTTCATTATAACTAAATATGTATATTATTTTACTAATGCTTGAGAAAAGTTTAAAACCTGCTTACATTTTTAAAAGGCTACGTTAGAAATACGAATAATAATCAATTACCTACACATTTCAGAAACCTCAAAACTTATACTATAAATAAAAATGTAGCACCTGGCGGGCAATTTTTGAGTTTCGATCGCTCGAATTTAAATGTAAATGGACGTAAATAATTTCGCATGAATTTCATAAATCGACATTATTGACATCACTCGACACATAGCGATTAGCGATTGACTATTATTAATGCCTTTCCGTTATAAGCATAAAATTATTAAAACCAGTTGATATAATTTATTTAATAAAGCCAAAAAAACAATGTTCGAAATCATATTTACGTGTAATAATGTTAATTACATGCTTGCATAATAAAAATAGTAACATGAAGCACGTCTCAAGTATAATGCGGAAATAAAAAAAATACTGTTCTTATTTAATTAGCAAAACAGTTTGACAAACCAATATTGTCCTTAAAAGGTGCGCGAAACCCAAATTTTATGTCAATGAATCGATAATAGTATTGTACAAGTTGCAGAACATTCTCAAAATTGCAGGAATATACTCGGAAATTTCCGAGAATATCATGAGAATTTATCAGTAAGTTTTCATTGAGAATTTTTCCATGAGAAGTTATAAAAAAAGTGTTAAGAAGAATATTGTATTTCACAATTGAGTAAACAAGGCATAAAATATACCTTAAAAGACATGTATTGTATATGCAACGGTTTTGGCATGATTAGGTTGCTTGTAAAATTTTAATTGTCGAGAATATTCTCTATAGAAGTTTCGGAACTTATGAAACTTCCCCTCGGTACATTGCTAACCTTATTACATAAATTCTCCTAAATACACGGTGGAATTTAATCGGTGAACAGGAACCCATTTTTCTAATTCAGTAATCGATGGCGGTCACGTTTATGTAGTACTTAAGTGGAACCAAGTTTTTTTTTAACATAAAAATTTTTTATGCGAAAGCGGAAAATATAGAAAAGTCGCAATTATAAGGCCAATAAAAGACTATTCACTAAAAAAACCGAAGATGATGGCCATGTAGGGCCATGATCAGTGTAGGTTTCTGTATTTATTCAAAAACGGTTTGCCCGATTATGTTCAAAATAAAAAATTTTATGCTAAAAAAAAACTTGGTTCCACTTAAGTACTACATAAACGTGACCGCCATCGATTACTGAATTAGAAAAATGGGTTCCTGTTCACCGATTAAATTCCACCGTGTATAATGTGAAATTGTTTTTTACTCCACTCACCTATAGGTACCTACGAATAATCTTGCATTTATAACCCTGACATGAATCCACATACCTAATGTTCATTATTTGTTCTGTTTTTATTATATTCGATATTTAAATATTAAATTGACAGCGGCACACGGAGGTATTTATTGGTACTTGCTGTAAGGATAGAACATCATTGTTAACAGTCCGATTAAAAAACGAGTTTTTGAAAAAAAAATTCAACGCACAACGTACACTGCAGACCAATTCCTAATTAGTGCATTTTTGACGCTTTGTAAGCTATTAGAAACAGTAGCTGGCACCAGGTACAGTGAAAGGAGCAACGGGCGAGCTGCACTGCGGGCGAGCCGGGGGGCGAGGGCGGGGTCGGGCGGCGCGGGAGGGGGCGCGTCTAGACAGGCCGCAGACGCGGGAGGCTGCGCCGCCGGACCGATATGCGCACACAACCACGCAGTGCAACTCACACCAGTGCACCGCTTCTGATTCTGACCCTGCAATTATTTAATCTATAAGTAAATTACAAAGCTACACGCAATTATTTACTTATATACCTACCCCCTTATTCATAAATGTTTGTTAACTTAACAAGCTGCTAATAATTGTTTGTCCCTTTTGCTCTTATGGACACATTGTTAAGACCGAAAGGGACAAACAATTATTAGCGGATTGTTAAGTTAACAAACGTTTATGAATAAGGGGGCTAGTTTTTATCATTTATTTATTAAATCGCACTCATGGACAACATAATATTACATGTGAAATATGAACCCTGATGGGCGTAGTAAATATTAACATTTTCATATTTTTTTATGAATATTATAATAGTGATAAATACCTTTTATTGTGCTAAGAGTTCAAAGGATTGCAAGTGCAATGTTATAAAGGACTCTTTGTTCTCGCATTTGCCTGAATATCTGAAAAATTCATATCCATAATGACGTTAATTCAAATAATCAAAACGCTTCCTCTGCAAAATGTAAGAACAATTTTGTAAATAGCTTAGGTACCTGTTCCAGTCAGGTTGACTACCTGTCTTTAACTCGAATAACCTTCAGACGAGGTGCATTTGCACTTGTAGGTGCCTATGTATACCTATATCGGCTGTTTACTCGTGCAGCCGTGTATGTTTGTATGGATGATATTTTCAGAATGTTTAAACAGTCTTTTGAGACATTGACCCCTGAAACGAAGCCTTACATACATATAAGATACTTTTACATACCTATAAAAATACCTGACAAATTTTATTAAATTTACAAAAGGGTTTGATGATATTGAATGTTTCGTACAGGATCTAACAAAAAATGTGGTGATCTTTTTAAGGATCACTGTCGCATTCTGATTAGAAAAAGGTAGTAGAAAAACATTTTCATTTTCTATGGAGGGTCGGCACATTTGGGTGTCCCATACATTTTTCTTCTATTTTTTCCCTAATCTGAATACGATACATAATGGAGCCTTAAAAGGACACCTAATCAATATTATTGTTACACGCTGCCGTCGTAGACACAAATTGGTGTTCCTTTTGTTAAGTAAATGTCGATGTAGTGTCACCGAAAGCGTTAACATTTATAGTTTCATAGTAGCACAGTTTTATATTATTTAAATCAAGTTATATGTATTCACACAGTTTCGCATGTGGTGTTTACCTCTAAGTAATTGTTGCACTTAGAGTAAATATGTGATAACATGTATCATAGTATAAATGAAAAAGAGTAATGATTGTTTTTTTTTTACTTGATCAAATCATTTATTAACAAAAATATAGTAACATAAAGGGTAATTTAAGAAAAATAAATAAATAAATAGTTATCACGCAAGCACTGATGGAGATATTAGGTACTCTAGTCAGGTAGAGGAAAGATTGGGTAGGGCTGCGCCGTCGCTTAGGCCAAAGAAGTTTTTGATGGAGTTAAATTTGTGGCGCGTACCCCGAATACACATGCTTGTAGCACGGAGTATGGAAATTATAATTTTCGATCTAAGCCAGCCCATTACTACTTACGCTGAGGGATCTGTCCCAACGATCAGCGATTGCTTCGCCGAGATGTTTCACGAAAGCGGACATCTGAGGTGCGAATATCCCATCCACGGATGTTACAAGGGGAGTAAATCCGCCGTAAAGTCGCATGCCGTTTTTCACAAGAGTTCAAATATTTTCGTTTCTTTTCCTCTTCGACGGATTTAAGTACGGCTGCTACCGGACGTGAGATGTAAGAGGGAGCGTCAGTGTCTACGACACGGATATCAAATAACGCCTCCCTCTGTGCATCCCAAACGCCACGGCAGCAAAGGTCTCCCCGAAGTGACAATAAATTAAGTTTTATATAATATATTATATACAGCACGAATATAAAATATAGAATACAAAATATAGAATATAAAATATTCGTGCTGACATAGCTCACAAAATAAGTCCCGGATTTCGTTGTGACGGCGTGTAATTAATCCGCCAGTTTGTTGGTGCTGTTTAATGATTTGTTGGTGTAATGATTATTGGTGAACCTAAATAAATAAAATAAAAAATAAAATAAAATACATTTAAAGTTTTAGATTTTTTTTAAGTACCTATTTAAAATTTGATAGACATGTTTAAAAAACATATTTTGAGTCACGGGAGTGACTAACCTAATCTAACCTAACCTTAACCTTTTGCCGACCATAAACGACATTTAAAATAAAATAAAAAGCAACGCTCACAGAAAAACCTAATAAGTAATAAGACTATATTATGCAAAAACAGATACCTATAGGTAGGTGGTTACCTAACACACTCAAAGTGAAAACGGAAAAGCATTGCATGCTTTTAAAATTTTAGTTGTTAACTACGTAGATGTAAGATGTAAGTAGGTAAAAGTAATAGAAGTAGCAACTAGACAATAGCTAACAATGACCTCAAGTTTAACAATTCAATATTTGTTAGGTAAAATCTTGTCTTAACTTAATACACCGATTTTAATCGACGAGTTTAAAAGATATATTGTTTGAGACACATTTTCCAATCGATATAATTTCTACTTTTACAGCATCGAAGTATATTCCTATACAGGGTGGTCCAAACCTTGACGTCAAAAAATTTTTTTTAGATTCCTCACGTCATAAGCTATCAGAATATACCCCATGTATGTTAGCCGATTTTTTGTAGTTTTCGAGTTATGAATTTTTTAAATTTTTTTTTTGAGAAATTCTGGAATGAAGAAAACTATTGATAAAAAAAAACTATTGGGTTTTTTTAATATTTTCTTTTTGTGAAAGTATTACTACAAATAAAGCATTTACTGACAAAAAAATTTGCGTCCTCACTTTGATACAAGTAGGATAAAAAATACAAAATTCAAAATTTTACGTTAAAAATGCATCAAAATAGCATTAATGTACTTAAATAAAAAAAATAAAACATATCCCAAGGATTTTTGGTAATGTAATGACTGCCCTAGACCTTAAACCTTCGTAAAAGCCAAAAAAAAGTGATACTTAATAATGAGGATTTTTCGGAGTAGTCTGTCAAATAAACTACTACTACTATTAAAAAAACTTACAATTTTAAAGTAGTAAAAAATGACTTGAATAACTACACAAATTGAATTTTCGTGGTATTTTCTGTCGTTGTTCATTGATAAGAACAACAAAACAGACGAAATTTCACTTTATTTTTAAATTAAAAATTTAGAAGTTTTTTTTAAGTTTATTTGACCAACTACTCCGAAAAATCCTCATTATTAAGTATAACTTTTTTTTTGCTTTTACGAAGGTTTAAGGTCTAGGGCAGTCTTTACATTACCAAAAATTCTTGGGATACGTTTTATTTTTTTTATTTAAGTACATTAATGCTATTTTGATGCATTTTTAACGTAAAATTTTGAATTTTGTATTTTTTATCCTACTTGTATCAAAGTGAGGACGCAATTGTTTTTGTCAGTAAATGCTTTATTTGTAGTAATACTTTCACAGAAAGAAAATTAAAAAAAACTCAATAGTTTTTTTTTTATCAATATTTTTCTTCATTCCAGAATTTCTCAAAAAAAATTTTTCAAAAATTCATAACTCGAAAACTACAAAAAATCGGCTAACATACATGGGGTATATTCTGATAGCCCATGACGTAGGGAACCTAAAAAAAATTTTTTGACGTCAAGGTTTGGACCACCCTGTATACCCATTTCTATTTAGTTAGTTCATTATTCGGGGGAAGAAAAGTTTTTGGTCACATTAAATCCTACAGTTTCGGAAGCTTTTTCTAATGAATATTTAGGGTATACAGATTCACACCATGCAATAATCCCCAGTGCCACGCGAGAGCTTCTCATCCAGTCGAGGACTTGAAGGTCAATAATTGGAACAGCACGTTCAATAATTTCTACCCTCGAGATTATGCATTCATTCTATTGTTTCAGATGATTTATAATTAAGAAAAAAAAATCCCCAGTTTTTTCGTAAAGCTTATACAAAAAAAACTATACCTTAATTTTTTTGCCTTATTTGATAAAAAATGTAACTTACAAAATCTTGCGCAATTTTTTGGTATTGTGCCACAACTAATTATTGACAAGAGGTACATTAAAAAAATAAAATGTAGAATTAATGCGCCTGCACGTAAATCAGTTGAAACTGTAAAAAAAATATTTAGCATTGAGTCACTGACGTAATTTTTTCTTTGGATGAGTATAATAATTGTCGGGTCATTATAGTAAAAAATCACCATTTGTTTAATTTCTGTTTGATTGTTATGAATTTTAAAAATAATTTTATTTTTTCTGACTATATATGTACTATTATTCAGTGGTGACTTTTTAAAATATTGTCTTAAATATTCAGTTAGACCCCTCGGATAATAAATCCCTACTGTAGGATTTATTGTTTCTTTTTATTAAACAAGTAAATCTTAATATTGATTTTATGAAAAAACCTCCACACATTTATCAGGGATAATTAGATACATATATTCACAAAACGATGTTTTATCATATTCCTGAAATAAAAATACTGTAGGATTTAATGTAATTTTCTCGAACAAGTTAAAGTTTAGCTCCCCGACTATATGACTTATGACGTTCATGACGATGTCGCGTAAAATATTCACTTGATAAAACTCTGCGGTTTTCATATGAAGTATATTATCTTACTGAATAATCAGATATCTCTTTATCTTATTAATATACTTAGGTGTCTTAAATTACAGTTAAGGTCAAATGATACTTCGGACCTTCCAGTTTTGGCTTCAAATGTATTAAAACCGCACCACGATAAGACCATAGGTATTACGGCTCGTGTTACGTGTTACGAACAATTTTTTTGCGGTTTTGGTACAGTATTGGATTACACTGCCTCCACCGTAAGTCTTAATTCTCTTTACAGCCACCTATGTAAGTGTTACCTACTCGACTTATATAAGGTCTTAATTTATTAGATGCAGATTTTTTTACAGCTGATAGTACTCGGTCTCTAGAGTATATTAAACCGTGAAACATTATAGCTTTTACGATGTTTTTTTGGAGAAAACGGAAAAACAAATTTGCTACGTAAAAACACCCTGTTTATGTGATTATTAAATGAAAACTCATTGAAGAAATTCTAGTACCTCTTTTACGTACCATTTAACTGGAACTGGCCACTTCACGTCGATAAATTAAACTTGATTATCAATGTCATGTTATTTTCCGTTGGATTGTGTCGTTTGATGACATGACAGCCAGTGTTATTGTGACATGTGATAATGCACATGATGATTTTTTTTAAACGAAATATTTTTTTTTTGTTAGGAAAATGAAATCAAAAAAGTTACATGAAAAGATTTCTTAATTTATATTTAAAGTTAATTATTTTAATGTAAAGTATCATGTGTTAAAATATCTGCAACTAATAAATTAGGACCTTATATAAACGAAGCACAGGAAAGATGAGAAAGCGCTTGGCTTAAAAGTTGTAGCAGTTTAGGACTCCAGCTAAGAAAAAATATAAAGTAACCTACTCGTAGACCAAGCAATAAACAAAGTGGAATTGAAATCTATTCTTTTAGGTGTTTATTGACTGCTCATAGGGATCTTGAAAGTTTACGTGCTTGTATCTTTCAGTCACAACATGCTTATTCCAAATTTTGAATAAGGTAGGTCAACTACTTAGAGTTTACAAAAACTCTGACAGCAAATAAGTAAGTATTTGAATAAGATAGTTATCAAGCGTATCAACGTCTCTGTCTTATCTTAAGAGTATATCAGCGGAACAGCCGACCGGCATTCCTTCCTTGCTATCACGATAGGTAAAAACTGTCCTCGATATTAAATAGTCGATTTCATTCTTCACTTGATATACCTACCATGTTTCATTTTTAACCAGCTTCAAAAATGTGGAGATTCATTATTCGTTGAAATATTTTATGTAGATACCAGATGCGATAAGATCTTAGAGCAAAAAGTTGTTGATCTTAGAAAATGAATGTACCTAACTCCAAATACGAACATACATTATAAGTCACAAGCAATACCAAAAGTACTAGTCAAATAACCCGCCCTGTGTCATCCCTGGCGCAAAAGTGCCCATCACGCTCGCGGCATTGCCACGCTGAATCGCGATTGACAATTTTTGCACCAGGAATGATCCGGAGCGCGGGTCAAGACCTCTCTGTCGTAAACGCCACCCAATCTCCGCGACAAAATCCTTAGCTTCTGACCCCCAACAACCAGACGTCTCCACAGCAAACGGGACAAATGCATAATTATCCAGCACCGAGTACTTGTCCCTCTTTTTGACGGCTGCCGCCTCTGCAGCTGCAACTCTAGTGGTGCGACCCAGGTGCGAGGCTGCAAAAGTGCTTACGCAAGTTGCGTCCCAGAGGAGGCACTTACCTCTCTGCCAAGGCACCAAAGTTACACCATCAGGTCTCTTCCAACCGTCCGGCTGAGACCAGGGGGCTCCAGCAAACAGGGGACATTAGCTGACACCAACGCCCTCCGGATGAGGTCTTTAAGGGCGTGGTGACGTTTGACGGTTTCAATGAATACAACCACAATTTTTTAACAAAATTAATCAATCCGAGCCTGCGTATCAATATGACACATTAATTAATATTGTTTAATAATCTGCAAAATTGTAGTTTTCTACGTATTAACGCTTGAAAACATGCGCAGCCTTATAAAAAATAAACTTAATTCGTTTATTTTTCAAACAGGTTTTTCTGAGGTGTGAAATCCTCTTTCTAAGTTGGATACTTGTCCACTCAAGTGATTTTGACATGGAACTTTTTATTGAGCTGGTATGGTTGGTATTCATTGTGGTAATGACAATGTTTTATACTCAATTACAAAAAAAAATCTCCTTTCATTTTCGCACATAAAAATTAAGCACATAGTGTACGTATTACCCACATAGTGTATCCCTTTCGATAACCTCAAAACTTGTAGCATTATTCTATACAGGGTGTTTGGTCAGCGGTGTCGGAGCTTTTAAGGGCTTAAACTACAATCAATTTCATCGATAAATTACCATGCAATTTTTTTTTGTGCCTACGATAATTAAATGGCGGCAATTTTTTAATTTCAAACAGACGAATACGAGTGCAAGAGGTATTTCTGGAATTATACGTTTGTTATCGGTCATATCTTTGCAAAAAAAGACCACTTGTAATTTCTAAAGTACTTAAGGTTTAACTGTAATTATGGTGTTATTTTTTAGCTAACATTCTGTACTAACAAATAACAACACCAAAAACCTTCATATTATGACTTGTAGGTACTAGGTACTTAGTACGTAGTTAGGTAATCGTATTAATAAAAACTTGAAAAAATGTATTACAATACATCTGATCATGAAGTGCTCTTTTTAAGGGTAAACTTATGGACAGAAAGTGATACTTTACCGAACGTATGCGGGAGTGAATTTTCATAGTGCTTTTCCGCACGATCTGGTTGGTACTGCCGAGATAGTCTGATTTTCCTCGCATAATGTATTGTAAAATGGTATATGTATGATACACATGTTGACATGTAGATTTTTTTCTAACTCGTGCCGGTTTTCATAGTCACCGTCCCTCGTGCTGAAAAAAGCCTACATTCCACACTTGTATCATAAATAATGTTCCATTTGCGAAAAATCTACCCGCAGTGCGTTTTGTAAAGCATCAGGGTGCTTAGCCAAGTTGCCAGCCGCTAGCGCTTAATCGTCAATCGTAAACGAAAGGCAGCTAGCTGTCTTTGTCGCACTAATATGCAAGAGTGACAGAGAGGGAAAACTACGATACGCAACCAAGCGCTAGCGATTGGCAACTTGGCTAATCATCCTGGGTGCTTAGCCAAGTTGCCAATCGCTAGCGCCTGCGCATCGTAGTTTTCCCTCTTTGTCGCACTAATATGAAGGAGTGACAGAGAGGGAAAACGACGATGCTCTAGCAAGCGCTAGCGATTGGCAACTTGGCTAAGCATCCAGGGGCTCTGGGCGCCTGCCCCACTGGCGCCTCAACCCGCTACCATTATGAGTCGACCTGTAGCCGCTGAACGTGACGAATTCATACCATGTTGAGAGTGCCGAGCGAGACAGCTGATTCAGTTGGCTACCTTTTAAACATTTTGCCGGCGTTGTCGGCATGATTAATATGTAAAGTTGTACCAAATTGCAAATGTCTAGTACTAACCGCCACTGATCTATGCTGCAGACAGACGGACAGATGCACATGGCGAAACTATAAGGGTTCTTTACTACGGAAGCCTAAAAATAATCAATTGATCACAGTTGTGGCTAAAATGTACACTACGCTTTTGACTCGAGTTGTCAATCGGTCGTCAAACGTGTACGTACGTACACGTACGTACGTAGTGGATTCATCCTTACTTGTCTTATCGTGTAAACAAACACTTTTTGAAAACATTATCACACTTTTCTCTGCAATTATACAATAATCATCACGTCAAATGTTGTTGCATACTTAAAAAAACTCGCAAAGTATTATAATCACTCAAAAAAGCACTGAAAAATATCATTTCTGTAAAGATTTTCGTCAATAAACGCTGTTACGGTCGGATAACCCTCATGACATCTGACATTGCGATGTCTAGATTGTCTATGTACCGTTATGTTGGCATGTCAATATATCGATATTAATACTTAAAGTACAACTTCGAAAAAATGAAATTAAAATAAATTGCAGTAATTTACCAAAATTGTGGTAATTGATTTCAATATGTTTTTGATATAATATTGTACTAATGAATTCTCTTCCTGACAGGCAACGCAAAATCGATATTCCTCTATTTATGTAAATAGTGAAATTATCGCTGACATTTCATTATTTCGACATTTCTAATCACTAGTGATTGTCTTTGAGCATCTTTGACATTTTGTTTGTTTACATGATAAGACAGGTACCTAAGGATGAATCCACTATATGGTTTCGTACAGAATTGGCACAGAACTTTGATAAACTGAGCTTCAGATAAACAATAAAATACCTATTCATCTAGAATATTTTTTTGTTGATATGTTTAGTACCTACTCAATTATTCAGATCTTAACAAACTCTTCTCTAATGACAATGCGTTTTTCCTGAAACTAAAGTTTTAAAAGTTGAAACCGCGTATTTACCAAGGCGTATCAATATAGTAGGTACATTTCCTACCTAGTTAGGAACCGCGTATTTACCAAGGCGTATCAATATAGTACATTTCCCGCACTATGTTCAGCAGTGGAAGCCTGGCTGGTCGGTGATGTGAAAAGTCTATTAGATTCCCTAGACCTTTTCAGATTTACTTTCCTAAGTAAATTATGTATATTTCCTGTATACCTACTATGTATTTTGGTAACGCATAAGTATCATGATAATCTTCAATCTTTCTTTATATCTGACGCCCTAAATCGTACCAGCAATAAAATAATCCAAAAGTTTACGATCAACCGTCGTAATAATTTTACTTTTCACAAAAAAGCGCGATTTGCTTTTATTTACAAGGCAATAAACCTTATTTAAATTCGCGCGAGCATGAATATATACATATGTACCAACCTACCTAGTTTAGGTAGGTACCTAAGTTTTTTAAGTCAGAGAATTTACACCGCCTCATGGAATGGTAATTTACACAATCGCATTATTTATTTTTCACTGTAAATTGTTGTCCTTCGCGACGTGTTCAAGCAAATTGGGAACATTACCGCCGATGATATTGATTTTTATAACTGACTAAGGTCTTTTAGAAATTTAATTGCACAAGAAAATTATTTTTTTACGAGTTATGGTTAACAACTTAACATGATAGATACTTAACATGATGCATAAATTATATCAAATAAATAAGGTCGTGCTACTGTCTATTAGGTGCAACAAAATGATAATTTAAACTGAACTCACAATGCTATAAAAATATACAATGCTTAATAATATGCTGACTCATGCCGAACAAAGTTATTTCTTAATTTAATACACCAGGTTCCATAATCCCAATTGTGTTCCATACATCAATTTCGCACATTGTGTGATTTGAAAGGCCGCGCCGGTCCATAAAAATATGACAGACGAGTCTGAGTGCTTTGACCGAAATTGAAAGGAATTTGTTTGCTTTAGTTGCGGCGCGAGCGGTATCGAGGTAAGAGTGGGCAGCGCGGCGTAATCAATCGGACTTATCTGTTTACGCGCCGAGCGTCGACCTCGGCGCAGCGCATGCGGCGCAGCGTCGCCACTGCGCGCGCGCTAGGCGCGACCACTTTGTGTATTGACATGAATTTATAGTTAATATCATCTCATCCAAGTATCAATTCGGTCTATTCGATATGTAGGTATACATTTTTTTATTAGAACCGTAGTATTTTTCATATAATTCAAGATTGTCTTTATTGTCTTAACAGCTTCTTTTTTTCTCCATTTGACTGTGTGCTGTGAATTGTGAACACATTGAAAATTCTTTTTCCAACAAACTCAACCGATTCTTAGACTACATTGTTGTGATTTTTGCAACAAATTATTTTATTTGCGATATTGCTGAATTTTTGAAAAACATATTTAATAAGTCTTGTATAGGTAGTAACCTAGTATATTTTTTTTTATTTTGGAAAGGGAATAATTTTCCTCGTTAATGACGTCAAACGTACATGTATTTAGAGGTTTCTAAATACCATTTTACAGTGGAGATCTCAGAGCCTTTTAGTTCCTCCCTAAGAACAAAATTAAAAAATGAATCAAAACTCATTTCGTTTGAGATTTAATAGGTACTCGGTGAAACTAAATTTGCTCTCTTGTTAGTACAAAGGAATCGTAGCAAAAACATAATTGTTTAACAATCCCGGTATACTACATACGAAACACCACCAAAAGTGCAACTAGAAGGGTTTTTCTTTGTCCCATAATCAGCGTTCTTTTTTTTTTTTATTTCGATATAAGGTAAACGCAGCTATTAACGCTCCATCGAAAATCCGAAGGTATTAGCGACCTAATAAGTAATTCGGTATTTTTTCATTGCCACAACTTATGTGAGGGTAGGTAGGTTGTTTTCCAGAAGCGTTTATTTCTTGAGTATAGGGTACGGTTAAGTTAGTTTGAGTGGTAGTTCGATAAAAGATAAAAATACATCAATCAAGTTGTGAGTACCGAGAAAGAAGGACATTCCATACTGGCGCTTGCACTTTCAAGTAAGGACTCGACTTATCTGTCTAAGACGTTTATTTTAACAATTGACTATTTTACATCTACATTTATTGCTAACCATATTCATTTATTTATAAATTACAGATATTTTATCACAATTTATCAAATAACATCCATTATCATATATAAAATATAAAATTAAATTTGGGCGGTGATTGCTTCATTATTTTTAGTAGTAGCAGCTATCAACGACCCATAGGTCGGTAATGACTAAAATGTCATGTTTAGTTTTTTCTTTCTCGTACGATATTATTCTATGAAAACATAAGTATATTATAGATTAATTGAGATCAAAATAATTGTAATTTTCAAAAAACTATTAACAACATACACATTAGCACTTGGTTTTCTTCTTTTGATGTTATAAAGTTAACCAAAATACAATATTTTTGGAAAACGGATATTATCTTAGACATTGTTTATGACGAAGTTTTATCCATTAAAAGTGCTTTTAGGTCCTAAATTTTTAATATCACGTAATCAGAAAGTGTTTTGTAGCGACAAAGATAATAAAAATACAATATTGTTATTGTTTAATATGGATCGGTAATACATTTTACGTTAGTTCTTACATATTCTATCAACGACTCATAGAAATCGCTGATACCAACCATAAGAAGGTATTACCGACCGTACCTAAATAAGTAGGTAGTTATAATATTAAGGAAATGATTAATGCCATAAATTACTAATTACAAAAATACAAGTTTTAACAAACATGTGGCTTTGGTAGGAAGAGTTGCCCCATCAGCCTCTTCCAAAACGAACACATTAAAAACTCTTAAACATCAAACTAAATGAAATCCATCAATTTATTCAATGTTTAATTTCATAATCATCATTTAGAGATAGATTCTATCAGCCAGCTGAGATCAAGTTAAAATTGGTAGGTAGGTATTAAATTAATTTGCAATCATGTGAATAATATACCTACATATTGGAGGGGTGTAATAGTACGATACGGTTACGATACTAGTGCGGAAAAGAGAAAGTTCGAAACGAGTGACGATAAACGACACGAGTTACAAATTTCCTTTTCGCACGTGTATCATACGACATTTTTCCGTGCAGATGGCCCTCTGATGTTTCGACTTGACAAGAAATGATCCACTTTGCGCACTAGTGCGAGCATCAACCATCTGTCCTGAAAATGTATTTTTCCTAAATACGTCGTCCTCGTCTACTATTTTAACATAAAATTGCCTCGGGTAGAAATGGTTCCCTTTATGCCCTTGTTGTACAATCTACCTACTATTGAAACTCAATCGGTAATGGCTGCTTAAAAATCGTTGATACCTTCACACCCATTTTTATGGGTCGTTAATAGCAGAAATCGATTCTGTAATTTAGAAATAGATTTTTGACATCTTAATGTTCAATTAAAGGACGAGTAACTCATTATTTACCTTTTTTAATTATCATAGTAGCACATAAAATAGGAAAATTAAATTTTGGGACAACGTGTATACTTAAAAACTAGGCCTGATTAAAAAAATGCCTTAAGGGGGGCGTTAATACCTGCGTTTACCTTATTTATGATATTTCTACTTAAAATGACGACAACGCTATTTAATCTCAGGCAATTTCTTACATTGTGTGTATCACCATTTAGATAGAAGAAAGGAAAAACGGGCACCAGTATAAAACCTAAAATAAAAAAAACTAATGTTCCGTGAATCTGTGTGCACTACTCGTAAAATATTCTCTTAACTAAATCCATGATAGGTACTTACGCCAACGTTATATTTCAAATTTAAAAAACCAACGAGGAAAGGGAAAAATTCTAACAGCATATTCCTGAGACTAAAAGAAGCAAAAAATGTTAATGAGTTTTGGTGAAATCTGCAAAAAAATATGAAAAAAAATAAAAATGCACTTTAAAGTTTTGTTTTACATTTGCTAGGTAATTAAAGATATTTTTGTTCATTTGTTGTCTGTCAATTAAGTGTGACAAGACTAAGACAACATGGTGACAAAATCGTTTCCTAAAATGCGTTTATCATAGCGTAACGGTCCAAAACAGTATTAAGAAAAAATCAAATTATCTCTTAAAATAAACTGAATCCAGAAAACTTCATATGACATTTTTAACTTCAAATTTGGCCAGAAATCCGCCGTTGAATTTTTCCCTTTCCTCATGGGCACATTGTATGATATAACCTAATCCGAACAGTCACACAAATATATTTCTAAGTATACATATATATACAGGGTGTTTGGGATAACGATGTAGGAATTTCTGGAGGTGGTAAAGGAGACTAATTGGAAGAGTTTGAACCCTATTTACCTTAGTCCAATATGTGACAGTTTTTTTTTAAATAAAAAAAAATTGAACTCACACTTGCCACACTTGTCACACTTGCTTGGTGACGGCGTTCAACAATTGATCGACGATAACTTTTTAACTAATTGCTATTTTGTTGTATTTTTTTTGTAATCAAAACCTAGAAAATCAAGCATGTTTTTACACGAATAGGAAGACTCATATCCCGACTACTTTTTTTTCACAGGCCGATAAAGTTTAATTTACTGTTAGAAATCAGTAATGATGAACTAGAAAAAATATTTAAAAAAATGTTGTGTGTGGCAAGTGGGAATTCAATTTTTTTTTATTTATTACTCAACTAATTTTTATGTTAATTATACAAAAATCAATGCTATTTATTGCATATTTTGTTTTAAATTTAACTTTTTAAGTAAATTTTTGGTATAAAACTAAACATTTTGAAAAACGTGATTTAAAAAAAAACTGTCACATATTGAACTAAGGTAAATAGGGTTCAAACTCTTCCAATTAGTCTCCTTTACTACCTCCAGAAATTCCTACATCGTTATCCCAAACACCCTGTATATATGTATGTAATTATGTATGTCATTACATGACATACCGGCCAGGCTGTAGTGCGCTGCGCGCCGCAGCCGCCGCTATCGGGTGCACCCGGTGTTCCGCTTTGTTCTCCCACTATCGCTGTTTATATAATACACTCCCACATACATACTGCGTTTGAGTAAATACACCCGTTAATTAATTAACACATAAAACTACGCGCTGTTCTGTTGCGTCTTTCACTTCTCAATCGTCCATGCCTGGTAGTAATTAGAAAAGATTTTTTGTAATAAAGGGTTTTATTTTCTCCCTGCTAGGAGATAATAAATAATAAATAAATAAATAAATATTTTGAGATATTTTACACAAGGAAAGGTGACACTTTTTTTCTCCACATGCTATTTGACGTTTTTGATGTAAATTTAATTTTAATATTTTTTTTCTTTGAACATGATGTCAAAAGTAGCTTGTACCAAACATTAGCAAAAAAATATAAATCCGCCTTTAGCGTTAACTCTCGAATCCCTCATTACACTCAGGATTCTATTTTAGAACACCATTCTACGCTTAGGGTTCCATTTTAGTTTTTTATCTTAAAATCCTTCAAATTCAGGATTCAATGTCAATTCAGCGTAATTAAATAATTTTACTTCCTTGTGATAGAATGGAAATATACGTAATTTAATGAGTACCTATCGGAAACACTAAGTATTTTTTTCATAAATTAACTGTTTTGTAATAACTTCGCTTTGACATTTAAATATACGGGAAGTGTGACATGGTGCTTGTTACCAATAAGCAAACTTTTAGCTAGGGCTTGTGCATAAATCACGCGAGGTCCTATAGGGGGGGAGGGGGTCCAAGAAAACATCACGAAAGATCACGCTAGGGGAGGGGGGGGTACAAGCAGACCTCACGTGTATTGTTCTACGATGAATAAAATAAGAAATATTGTGAATTTCGGCGAGCGAACGTTAAAAGTTGAATGAGAAAAATACACGTGAGACTGCTAGGGGGGGGGGGTAGCCAAGAAACTCACCAAACATCACCAGGGGGGAGGGGGGGTCAAAAAAAAGCCGAAAAAACCTCGTATGATTTATTCATGAGCCCCTAGCAAAATCACTATTCTTTTGCATTAGCACTAGGACTATGAAAAATAATGTTGATTGTTGTTATAGGTATTAAATTCTACATATGCGCATGCTACTATTAATATTACTGATCTAATGTGTGTTTTAATTAATTATGTATATGAACTATGGAAAGCGCAAAACATATTCAAATAACGCGTGATGTTTTTTCACCAGGTATTGGAATTAGGTGTATTTTCCAACAAAAACTCTATAAAATAATATCACCATAATTCATACATAGATAAATAGATAGAATACTCTTTATTGCACACCTTAACAAAAAAGATAACATGGTTAAAACAGACGATTATACATAGAGGTACACAACAGGCGGTCTTATCGCTATAAAGCAATCTCTTCCAGACAACCTTACATTTGAGCATTTTTAGGAAATTTTGTCACATTGCACCCTCACCACAAAAGCATTTCCTTGTATCTTTCGTTACGTATGTAATAGGTAAGAAATTCATACGAGTGAATCCAATGATGACTCGTATGAATAGAGTTCGGAAAATCGGTGGTCTTTTTAACAAAGACATCAGTGGGCTTAAGGCTTTCCCAAATCTATCAACGTAAATTCGGTTAAATCCATTTACGAGTATGAAAAACTTTATTACTACGCAATAAGAGCCAAACAGAAACAACTCGGACGACACCGATCGACGGCGATACGGCTCGATTTGCCTTATAAATGCAAAAGAGTCGATAGGTTTGGGAAGACTCATACTTTTTCTCTCTTTCCGTAGCCTACTTGGTAGTGACTAGGTAGTGACCCTGCTTACGAATCTAGAGGTTTCGGGTTAGAATCCCAGTAAAGGCTCATGGGTTAATCAAAAATAATCAAGCACGTAATGCTATCATTAGTACCTATAATAAATACCTATGACTGGTAAATGTTAACGTAGCTATATCTATTAAAATGTTATTTTTCAGTACAGATGGCTTTTTTACGCGCTAGTGCGAGAAGTAGTTCATTTCACGTCAGGTCGAAATCTTCGGAGGGCCCTATGTACTGAAAAACGTCGTACGATACACGTGCGAAAACGAAATTCGTTAAGCTTCATTTTTCGCAATTGTATCGTAATGTACTATATTCACCTAGTTTGGATTAGATAGGTACACAAAATGCCTTTCGAAACAAGTCGAAACATATCTTTATTATTCGTGTACGTAAAAGACATCAACGCGCTGTATTTTTTATAAAATGCAAAAATTATGATAATGTCAACAACACGCAAGGCTGTCAATGTCAAGGCTAATATGAAACGAATTTAGCATAATACTTAAACCAGATTTTAGTGAAGTTTTGTATTGTCTTAAACCTACATACGTAACAAATCCATTAAAATGAATCAACAAACGATTATCTATAAGCAACTAAAATGTTCTTTATTAGTATATTACCCTATTATGAAATCCCATGGAAAGTTCGTAATTTCCTTTTCACACGACACAAATTAAAAATTGTTTGCCGTAATCGCGTCTCAGAATTGCAAATTTGCGGTACAGAGGCGTTAGTTAGATTTAATTTAAGTAGCTATATAAAATCTACACTTCTAAAGTTTTGTAAATGAACAATTAAAATAAATGTAGCTATACATTACGAAGTGCGAAAAAAATGAAGTTCGAAACGAGTGGAGATAAATTGAAACACAACCGAAGGAAGTGTTTTAAATCGACACGAGTTGCGAGTTTCCTTTTCGCACGTGTATCGTGCGACGTTTTTCGACCTGTCATACGCTAGTGCGAGAAGTGAACCACTTCTTACACTAGCGCATAAAAAAACACCATTTGTACTGAAACAGTACATTACGATATAAGTGCGAAAAGCCTGATCGTAAACCTGAATTTGTCCACTGTCAACATTTTATTGCTGTTTCTCTAAATAGCCTTATGACAGTTATGACGTTTAAATAATTTGGAGTTGAAATAGTACATTACGACCACGAATGCGAAAAAAATCAAGTTCGAAACGAGCGGAGTGACCGAAGGGAGTGCTTTAAATCGACATGAGTTACGAATTTCGTTGTCGCACATGACTCTTACGACGTTTTTAGTACAGATGGCCCTCCGAAGTTTTGGACCTGACGTAAAATGAGCCACTTCTCGCACTGGCGAGAAAAAAAACTCACCATTTCTACTAAAATTATATTTAAAAATATGTTTATAAATCACCCACTACCAGACTGGTAGTGTGTGATTTATGTCACTTGTGATAAAGGTGTGGTATAGTCGACTGGTACAGATGTAGTAAGAAATGACTTGCCTTCGGAAACGTTCGTCAACGTCATGCTGTTTCAGTCTATCTCACTGAGACTGACAGTAATAGCTGTCATGCTACTTCAGTCAGACTCGGTGACACTGCCTGAAACAGCATGTGTTTACGAACGTTTCCGAAGGCAAGAAATTTCTCACTACACCTGTAGTACCAGACTGCCTGTGAATAAAAAAAATGGTTTTATTTATTTCAGAGGTATTAATATTATCATGCTAGCTTCTAGTTAAAAAGAAAAGAAACAATAATAATTGAAGAATGTTTATTACCACCGAAGAAAGACAAAAAAAGTATAAGTAGATAGATACTAAATAAGAATAATTTCAATAACTTGATTTACGAACAATAGAGTGGGACAGGGTTTTGCCAACTGCGACTGCTCAACTGGGACGAGACTATAACCTCCTAAACCTTATTCATAAACGTGACCTAACTTAGCAATCCCATTATTAGTATCGTTTGTCCCTTTCGGTCTTATAGACATATTAATACTTAAGGTGCGTTCAAACTAAAAGAGCATTCACTGTTCTAACCTCCCACTCTACGAAATCCGATCGGTACACAAAACGTGATTGGTTGATTTCGTAGAACGGGCGCTAAAACAGCGAATGCTCTTTTGGTTTAATCGCACCTTTATCGGCTTGCTAAGTTAGGAAACGTTTATGAATTAACTAGTGGGTTTGATAATACTCATACATTTATTAGAGATCGGACAAATTTGCGTCATTGTTCGCAATAATATGGACATTACTCCAAAGTTGATTAAATAATTAATCATTTAATCATTTTCAGAAAATGACTTATTTGTCACCAGTAACTAACTATGTAAGCCTTTGAGTTTCGTCACCTTGAAGTTTCGAAATCAATTTTCAAGAAATTATTTGTTTAATTATTCATTTAATCAACTTTGGAGTCATATCCATATTATTGCGAGCAATGACGCACATTTGTTTGATCTCTGTTTATTACGTATCGCTTATCGTTAAGGTGCGTTTAAACCAAAAGAGCATTCGAGGTTCTAGCGCCCGTTCTACGAAATCAACCAATCACGTTTTGTGTACCGATCGAATTTCGTAGAGTGGGAGGTTATAACAGCGAATGCTCTTTTAGTTTAACCGCACCTTTAACCAAAAGAGCATTCGTTGTTCTAGCGCCCGTTCTACGAAATCGACTAACCACGTTTTGTGTACCGATCGAATTTCGTAGAGTGGGAGGTTAGAACAGCGAATGCTCTTTTAGTTTGAACGCACCTTTATACAATTGCGGAATGGCATCTTAGCTAGGCCATTAAGTCTCACGCGCCTGAAATGCCTTAAATAGTTATAATTGAAATAACTCAAGACATTCACCAAATTCTACGAACATATTATAAAACGTGCAAGTCGCACGTCATACGCAATTGACATTCAAAATGCTCCCGTAATTTCATTGATAAATGTCACCCCAACAACCTCCCCTTCAATGCAACTTATGTTATGAATTTGACTTAACCCGCTATTTAAAATAGAGTCAAACAAAGTTTTGATTGGCTGTAATTCAATTTGAATCTCTCGTCAGCGTTAGACGTCTATGTTTATATGCAATCCCCAAATTATATTTATCAGTCTTGTTAGCCTAGTTGGTAGTGACCCTGCCTACGAAGGAGGTTCTAGGTTTTTATTTGTGTATTTATTTATCACAAATATTTGTTCCTTGATAGTAGCTGTCTATGTAATGTCATTGTTGAACCTTAAATTACAAAATTAGATAAAAAGTAGTGTCGAAAAATACATTTTCAGTACAGATGGTGCTTTTTTTACGCGTTAGTGCGAGAAGTGGTTCATTTTGTCAGGTCGAAATCTTCGGAGTGCCATATGTACCGAAAAACTTCGTACGATTCACGTGCGACAACAAAATTCATAACTCGTGTCATTTAAAGCACTCCCTTCGGTCGTGCTCTAATACATCTCCACTCGTTTCGAACTTGATATTTTTCGTACTCGAGTCGTAATGTACTATTTTAGTACAGATGGTGCCTTTTTTCACTAGAGTGCGAGAATTGTGTCATTTTACGTCAGTTCCAAAGCTTAGGAGGGCCATCTGCACTAAAAAACGTCGTACGAGACACGTGCAAAAACGAATTTCGCCACTCGTTTCGAATTTCATGTTTTTCGCACTTCTGTCGTAATGTACTATTTCAACTCCAAATTATTTAAAGGTCATAACTGTCATAAGGCTATTTAGAGAAACAGCAATAAAATTTTGACAGTGGACAAATTCAGGTTTACGATCAGGCTAGGCTAGACGCTCGCCGGTCAGTGCACCGCGCTGCAACTGGCGCAGCCGGACCCGATACGAAAACAACTATTTTATAAACTACAATCAACTATTTTATTTGTCAGCCTCCGTAGCCTAGTTGGTAGTACTAGTAACCCTGCCTACGAAGCTGGAGGTTCCGGGTTCGAATCCCGGCGAGGGCATTATTTGTGTATTTATTTATCACAAATATTTGTTCCTTGGTCATGGCTTTCTATGTATTTAAGTATCTATATGTATCTATCTATTATATATATCGTCGCCTGGTACCCATATCACAAGCCTTAATTGAGCTTACCGTGGGACTAGGTTGATTTGTGTAAGATGTCCCAAGATATTTATTTATTTATTTATTATATCCTAAATTGTGTTTTAATCAGAATCGAATTAGAAAGATATAGGTAAGTACATACATATTAATACCAATGTTTTTTATTTGGTTTAATTCGACAGGTTCCCCCTATTACGGGTTTGATATAATTACCTACGTAGATTTTTATCCGGAATCTGTAACAACCATTTTTTGATATTTGTTTTTAATATTTTCATCTTATGTGAAAACACATTCTTTTTCTTATTCAACAAAAAATATACCAGTGTGCTTAGCACATGATTGGTACGTCAGTATGTCGTCGCGATTTTCTATTTTTACTAACAATATGAATAAAAGAGGGATAGTTAGTCTATCTTGCGGCGACATACTTAATGTCGCACTAATCAATCTAATCATGTGCTAAACCTACTGGTAGCCTCCTATCCTGAATTTATTTAGTAGAATTTAATCCCACAATGTCGTAACAGATGTGTTACCATAGAAAAAATCAACTGCGAAAGACTCTGATTGTCACGGGATTCAAGCCCGCTTCCTCTGGATTGCCGGTCCAATTTAGAAAGCGGAAAGTACATGGGAAGTACAAATAGGAATAGATACCTTTAAATTTATATTTTTCGACTAGGTTTCAGCCATGCTCAGTGTAAGGTTCCGTAGTTATTCAAACAGATGGCCCGATTATGCTCGAAATAGTTTTCTTGGAAGTATTATACTCATGATTTTTTTCATATTTTATATTTTTTATGTTTTGAGCCGCGGATCAAAAGTTAGAGGTGGGAGCGAATATACAGTGTGTGTCTTTGATAGCGACATTGCTTTTAAGTAACGATAGATTAAAGTGTTGTTAACCATTTTAGTAAAATAATATAACAATTGCCTTTATTATTTAAGAGTAATTAATTTTTATAAAAATCTCGAGCAGCAATGTAATGCAAACATTTATTTGACGTTTCTGAGAGGAAAAGCTAGTTTCGTTTTCATTTTAATTCGATCAAATCATTAAAGTAACTGCAAACTGTTGCCGACGTTAAATTATTTACTGAATTATCCATTACTAGAAAATACTACAATTTAAAGCATGCGAGATTTGGACTACCTACACGAGCACAACAAATTTACATCAACAATTCTTTCTGTGTCTTACTGTCTTAGCCAGCACATTTTGAATCGTATTATTCACTGAACTGATATCAAAAATCACTGCACATACATTATCACTTCTTAGAAATCACATTACCTAGTTCAAACATTTTTATTAAATTTATTAGGAAAGTCTGTTGATCAACAAACTTGATGTTATCTTGACACTTCAACTCAATCAATGTGAAGTTTTCAATCGGTAAGTACATAAACAAAACGATTATCTGATACCGCCTTCTTAGTTAACACAAAATTACCTAGCGCTTAATCGCCTCTGTCGCACTTATAAGAAAGAATGACAAAGACGAAAAACTAAACTACGCTACTGAGCGATAGCCATTGGCAACTTGGCTAGGCACCCTGGGCTGTTAACTCCTTTTCTTATGAACAAGGGTCATGATTTTTGACGGACTTGTCATCGAAAAGTGTCACCGACATGTAGGATGTAAATAGGTAGGTAATTAATTGTAATTGTCAGGATGTCACTAAGAGCGAGATTTCAATGAAATCATATGTCAATTGTTAGGTTTAATTTATTAGTTATTGTTATTTCTGATACATTGCGTGCCGAATTAATTTGTATGAAAAAAATATTTCTGAATATTTTAACTAAATATGCTAATTTCAGTTCATTAAGACTTGTACTTTCACCCCTTAAAAGGAATGTCGTTATCAAAGACACACACTGTATTATCTTCGAAAATATTGACTTATCCCTTAATAGGGTTTTAGGAGTATATTTCCACCTTATTTTGAAATTTATTATGTCACTGATATCAGTCAAAGCTAATGAAAGCATGACTCGTGACCTATTATTAAACGAGCAAAAACTGTTTTAGAGACCCTTATTTATTTTGAAAGACCTATTCAACGATACCACACACTGCAGGCTTTCATAAAATAAAATAAGTCATCCCCACTTAACGTACGTACTGTATAGAGGGTGGGAATGAGTATACCGGCAGACTTTACCAATGCATTTTTGATGACAAAAAAAGTAAAAAAAAATATGTGGCATATGTCATCACCTAACAAAAAAAAATTTTTTTTTGTTGTACAGATGGTGTACTTTTTAGGCTCTAGTGCGAGAAGTGGGTCATTTTACGTCAGGTCCAAAACTACGGAGGCCCATCTGTACTAAAAAACGTCGTACGAGACACGTGCAAAAACGAAATTCGTAACTAGTGTCGATTTAAAACACTCCCTATCGGTCGTGTTTTAAAATATCGCCACTCATTTCGAATTTCATGTTTTTCGCACTTGTGTCGTAATGTACTATTTTAATTCCATTTTGTGATATTTTATTTCTTTTTTGTACATGACCAGTAATAAATTGTAGGGAAAGAATTTTTTTTTCAGGGTTTTTGAAATATTTTTTTTAGTACAGATGGTGCCTTTTTTAGGCTCTAGTGCGAGAAGTGGGTCATTTTACGTCAGATCCAAAACTACGGAGGGCCATCTGTACTAAAAAACGTCGTACGAGACACGTGCGAAAACGAAATTCGTAACTCATGTCGATTTTAAACACTGTTTTAAAACATCACCACTCTTTTCGAATTGCATGTTTTTCGCACTTGTGTCGTAATGTACTATTTTAGTTGAACATTTTTCTGAAACTTTTTTCTCATTTCCTCTAACTTTAATTATACGTAGTGTAAGAATTTTAATCGTGCAGGCATTTTTCAGTGACTTATGATGAAAATATTTTTTTGAATAACATGTCATTATCTCTTAAACTAAGCCGAATCCAGAAAAGTTCATATGACATTATATGTAGCCTCAAAATGTGTTCAGGAATACACCTTTCAAGTTTGTCGGGCTACTTACTAGCCACCCTGTATACAGGGGGTACCCGATAAATACATTTTTTTCCATATTTTATTCTACTTTGTGCGTAACTATTAGTGTGTAACCTTTAAGGGGGTATACCACGATCTAAGTACTAATGCGATTCAGTTTAGGAGCTAAAATCGCGATGTGTCAGTGCCATAGAATAACTGTCAAAAATTGACAAGCCGAGCCTAAATTGTATCGCATTTAAGAGGTCATTCTAGCCCCCCTGTTCTAGTCTTCGTCAGCAGTTCCGCTTCCCAAGTTTCGCTTTCTGAATGGAAATGGATGATAGGTTGACAAATTACTAACAAAAATCGGCGTATGTGTGCTTTTAACAATTGAGGAGTTCCTAATAATACAACATACAGTGAACAGACATAAAAGGGACTGAAATTTGAGCATAATCGACCTTACTTCAGTATAGTACATTACGCTTCAAGTGCGAAAAAAATGAAGTTCGAAACGAGTGGAGATAAATTAAAACACAACCAAAGGGAGGGATTTAATGCTTTAAATCGACACGAGTTACGAATTTCGTTTTCGCACGTGTATCGTACGACTTTTTCAGTACATTACATATGGCCCTCCGAAGTTTCGACCTGACAAGAAATAAGCCACTTTGCGCACTAGCGCGTAAAAAAAGCGCCATCTGTACTGAAAAATAAATTATAGAGCTGTGTATTACGAGTAGTACCTATACACACTGTGTACATCATGTGGCAATTTAAAATATATGCCAGTTAAGTGTACATTTCAGATACCAGACACCATTTTGTTTGGAGTGGATTAAGATAGCTTTTGAGAAAGAGAAAGATTTCTTACCTAATCAAAACAAAGTAATAATTATTGAATTACGAGAAAAAAGAAATATCTATCTTATACAAGGTAGCAAAAAAGTAAGTGCATTGCCTGCCTTTGAGGTTTTGGGACTTAAAATAGGTTCCCTAGGAAATTTTGGAAATTTCAGAAAAGTGATTTTTTTCCGAAAATACGTACCTAGTACTAGTACTACGAACCTACTAGGTGCTAGGTAGGTACCTAATATAGCTACTTAGAACTGCTTATGGAACTTGAGCTTAATTGTAAAAAAATCCCCTAAAGGGCTTATTCTGCTTCCAAAAACCTGACTGGCAGCACTTATTTTTTGGGCAACCAGTATACATGCAGGAATTTGACCCTAGTACCTATTTCATTGGAATGTATAAAACTCAAAAATAAAAAAAAATAAAAAATATCAGTAGTGGTTTTCTGCCACCATATAATATATTTTTTAGGGTTCCGTAGTAAACAAGGAACCCTTACAGTTTCGCCATGTCCGCTGTCCGTCTGTCGGTATGTCCGCAGCGTAGCTCAGTAGCCGTTAATAAAAAAATTATCCCCCCTTTACTTTAGGGGGGGCTACTAGTAAAGGGGGGATGATTTTTTTATTTTGCTGTAATAGTGTGGGGTGCCGTTAAAAGAGAGACAGTTGAGAGTTTTTGTCTAAAGTCAATATTTTCGTAGATAATCGCTCCAGAATAAAAAAAATGTATTCTCCCCCAACCCCTCTTACTTTTGTTCCGTGGGCCCAAAAAATATTAAAAAAATCATGCATAGTGGGTTGTAGAATATTTTATAATAAAACCCTTTCTTCGGTCGTGTTTCAATTTATTGCCACTCGTTTTGAGTTAAATTTTTTCGCACTTGTATCGTCATGTACTATTGTGTCACTCAATTAGATAAGAATATTGCAGACGAGTGTTTCTTCAATCCCGACAGTAATGCTGAGGAGAGAGAAAAGGGTTTTTTTACAGACAATGTGCATTATTTCTCTTATTTTCCACGTAACGTAATACAATATTTTTAAATTAATATAATTAGAAAAGGCTAAAATAATACAATTTAATCCCCATCAAGACCTCCGTTGTGTGTCCGAGTCTATCAGTTCAGCTTTACCAAAGATATTAGGAATTAAATTTACCGAAATAAGCCAAAAAATATCTACGAAACTGTTTTCCTTTATCTATGCCGTTCAATGCATTAAAACATAGACTTCTAGACAGCTCTGACGGCCATATTCATGTATCTCTTGCGGTTTCATAATATGGGGAAACAGCACCGAAGTACATAGCCGTTGTTTTGTCCTTCAAAAGGAATGCATCAGAATTTTAACCAATACTTACCAGTTACAGTCATGTAAGCGGCTTATACATAACTGTAGGGCTCATTTTATTAAACATAAAATAATTATTAATTACCTTAACCTCTAGTACATTCTAGAGATTAATTTATTTTTCTCTAATGTAACAAAAACCAGACGCCACGGTCTAAATCTAAATAAACTCGAATAGGTACCTTCTTCAAAATTTAAACTTGTTTCAATATATTGCAATTAAAATATACAGGATGGAAAGGGACGACGTTCCTTCCCGCTACCGACCGATGTACTTTCAGTATAGTACCAACATAGAAATATTTAAAAAAATTAACCCCTCATACAAAGTAAGTGATTAGTTTGAGTTCAATAGTATGGAAAAGTCAATTTTCCATGTACGCTTTCAATGTTGGTCCCATACTGAATGTTCATCGTAATGGTTGGTAGACTCGGTCGGTAGTGGGAAGGAACGTCGTCCCTTTCCACCCTGTATAACATATGACCATTTACCCAATCCCATAAAGAATCATTAAAAAATAAATGCTTATATCAGACTCCTAAATTTTTTTTCTTTGATGGCTTTTAATGCTTTTGCAGTCTTGCTGAATATTTCGGTGAAGTGATCCCTCCAAATGAGTCAGTATGGCAGTTTTGAAAACCATAACAGATAGCGAATTCTTGTCTTAGGAACCATAGTTAATCGATTTTAGTAAAAAGAAAAACTGCATTCATACACTTACAAAAATACGTGTACTCGGCCCAGGAATAGAACCTACACTTTTTGAAAAGTAAAATTTTGTTTTTTCGATGTGTTGCTCTTACGTATAAATAGTAAATGTTACTAAGAAACATGATATCTAAAACTAATAAAATGTACTGTCTTTAAACAATGAAGTTTTATTTTTCAATACTTCAGTGCCGCCGGCCTTTTGACTTTGTATGAGGAAGTTACAAACTATGAGAGATATCGAAATCTGTTCTTTGGAACCTTGGCTTCGTTTTTAGATTTAATAAAATAATAATATCAATAATGGATGGTTCCTAAGAATAGAGAAACAATGCATTTTATTACTTTCAGAAATCATGTTTCCTTGTAACATTTACATTCAAGAGGTCATAGAGAGCTTAAAACCGATATCCAAATGAAAATAACGAATTGTATTTTTCAAAAAGTCCAGGTTCGATTCCTGGCCCGTCTTTTTCTTTTCTACAAAATCAATCTTAGCATTCCTATCACAAGATTTCTCTATCTGTTATGGTTTCCAAAACCTCCATACTGACCCATTTGGATTGATCATCCTGTATAATTGAACTAGCGACCAGCAACGGCTACGGACGGGTACAAAACTGACTCTAAAACCTTCCTTTTCAATCACTCTGTTTAAAAAAAAACGCATCCAAAATCCGTTGCATACTTTTAAAGATTTAAGCATACATATGGATCTAGGGACAGAGAAAGCGACTTTGTTTTATACTTTGAAGCTATGGGGCAGATGCTTCGATGGCTCTCAAACATCACAACAGCTCGATACTGTGTTGGTAAGTACCTACCTCGGTTGAAAGCACTAGAAAATATTGAAAACAAAAACTGGCCTCTCTCACACATATTGCTGTGCCCTTAGAGGGCGTCACATGTACTCACTCTTAAACGAGTATTTAAGATCCAACTGTATAATAACATTAATAACTGAAAATGATTTGAAATAAATATTTAATTAAATTGGAATATCTAAGCTATGAATATAAAACCGTACAAAATTTCGTCAAGAAGCTCTGAAACCATCACAGTGTTAATTCGGATACTACAATTAATTTCGGTACAAATCCCTCCACTGAAATACAAACGATACCTGCGTAAGGTCTACTTAATGAAGTTATAACAATGCTGACCAAAATCTCAAGTAGCACAGAATATTTATCCAGGTGGAACTCGGCTTGGTATGAGAGTTCAACGTAATGTCAAACACCTATCTATATCAGAAATAATTTTACATCTAAATATAAACCGTGCATAAGAATTCACAACACAGAGAGCGCGAGACAGTGAGATAGTGCGCGTCTCTGTTTCCTTGCCAATAGCTACGACATTGTATCTATTGACACGGGCCAGCAGCACGTCGCCGCAAACTATTTTGAGTGGACAGGCAGCGCACGTGTCGCGCGGCGCGGCGGCGGCCTAGGCCCGCGCTCCGGACCCGCAGCGGCCCGCTGGACCTCCTCAATGAAAAAAGGAGATGCTTTAATTAGCGCACGATAGTGCAGATGCAGGTGACCGCGGTGCAGTACATATCGCATCACCGCCCGCCCGCAATTTTGCGTAAAATTGGCAGCGTGCGGCGGGCGGGCGGCGGCAGCGGCGCGGAGCGTCGGTCCCGAAATAGTGTTCGGGCGCGGTCGTGCGCGGTCGGCGGCGGCGCTCCAGTCGCCGTGTGGCCGCGCGCGCGCTCCCGCGTCGCCTCAGCCCCGAGCCGTCCGTACCCGGGTAAGAGAGCGAGGTGCGCCGGTGCACAGCTCGTGGGTGCGCGTATTTCGGTCGCGTGAGGACCCCGGGCCGCGTCGGGCGCGCTGCCCGCGCGCTGGCCGCCGTGCTCTGGTGGTGGTGCGTGGCGCTGCTGCGGCTGGTCGCGCTCTGCGCGCCTCCCCCCAGCCCGTCCGCCGGCGCGCCGCCGCCGCTCGCCGCCCGCGCCGCGGAAGATGCGTCGCCGGCGGCCGCTTGCGCCAGCGCGCCCTCCGACCACTCCGGCCGAGCGCCGCCTCCGCCGCCCCGACTGCCGCCGACCCCGGCGCCCGACCCCGACCCCGCACCACACACCGGTCAGTGCACTATATACTGATTCGGTTCCGCTCTTGCCGCCGCCCGCACCGCTTCGCCGCCACTGACGATAACTTTTATTCTGACAGATCACAAACTCAATGGAGCATTCGGAAATAATTGATTACACATGCCTTTTGCCAACGTGGAAATCAAAAATGAGACATCCATTTACAAATGCTAGTCGTTTTGAACCAATTAATAATTAAGTGCAACAAGATGTTTTCAAAGTGATAAACAAGTAGACGTGTATTTACTCACACGTCATGTCGGACTCTAAGTTATCAGTAAACATAAACTCAAGTATAATGAAGATGCGACTAAACATCAACTCGTTATATAGTACATACAATATACCTCTATGCTAGCTGATAACAACGACGGTACCAATCTATTGACAGCCATTTAATTAAACACAATTAGAATTAAAATATATAAATGAACGAAAAGGTTTGGGTACAAACCTACGGTACTAAACATGTGAACATGTTTAATAAGCTTGTCCACTTCGCATTATGTATCATTATGGGACATTTTTTACAAAAATCGAACTAGTAGACCCTCGCACGCCCATGGTATGCTCAATTAAGGCTCGTAGTTGTCTTGTAGGTACCTAGCGACGATATACAGGGTGAAACATGAGTCGTGAACAGCAATACGTTTTTCTAACTCTATAAACAACTAACAATTGAATGCCCCACGAGTTACTTACAAATAGTCATATTTTTATTTATTTTTTGTGGCTTTTTCCAACTTTTAAGGTGTTTTTCAGAAATTATAACGGCTATTTAAGCTATTTAAAGCGTTAATTGTAATAAATATCATTTAATTTTACACGAAATGACAAAATTGCCGTTATTAATTACTTCAATTTGAAGGGGTAACTTTTATTTTATTCTATTAATTTATTTTCCTTCAAAATCCTTTTGGATATCCTAAAGCCAAAAAACACAAAAACAAACCCAAAAACTTGTAAATTATTAAGTAACCTGTGGGGCATTTAATTGTTAGTTGTTCATAGAGTTAGAAAAACGTTATACATAGGATAGCCATAAACATCTACATAGGAAACATCCATGACAGATACATATTTTTGTGATAAATACACAAAGAGATGCCCTCATCGGGATTCGAACCTGTGACCTCCAGGTTCGCAGTCGAAGTCATTACCGACTGAGCTACGGAGACCATCGATTATTGTTTATGATGGGACAAAGCACCTATTCCACGTCCTATATCTAACATTGATTGACTTTATTGTAAGTCTGGGGAAGATTAGTGATTGGTCCACGAAGGTTTACGACAATTTATAAACTTGATTAGGTATAATAGGCCTCCGGAGTGAGTAATGATCTTGCTCTAAAAATCAATACAGATACAACATCTGGAAATAAAACTGTTTTACAGGGCAATGTCTAAGCAACGAAAGATAGTCAAGAACGAGCTAGGTACTAAAAAATTTAAGGCAAAGTACCTACCTAAATAATAGCAAAATCTCAGGTGACTCCGGCGGTTTAGGGTTGCCAATTATATGTAAGAACTTTCTCAAATAATTTTACATTTCAGGAAAATTGTGTCACATAAATTGATTTCAATTAGGTAGGGTGTAGGGCTCAGATACTTACCTAGGTGAAATTTAACATTGACTACAGCAGTATGTAATGTAATGTACTATAATTTATAATATTCACGCGGTGATTCATTCAACATGTATTATACTTGAAGAGGTCCATGTTTTTTTAAGACTTACAAATTTATTTTTCTTTCGGTTTGCTTTGTTTGGTAAACATTGGCATCGGCTCTGATTATATTTAAATTAGAAGTTAAATCCAAAGTCGAGGCACCTGAGCAGAATAAATCTGAATTACCTTGTTACGTATGTATAGTTCTAGCGAGGCTGAGCGGGTAGACAGGGAGGGCCCGGCGCCGGCGGGGCGGGCGGCGCGGATGTGGGTTATCAGAGCGAAGGTTCCGTCCCCCCCCGCTGAAGACACCCGACGCCAGTGTCGCCACGTCGCTTTCCCTCCTAGGGACCCAATCTGTACGCACGCACTTCGCACACCACGCGTTGTCGCAACCCTAACGCAACCTTCACTATTTCAACACCACCTGAGTGAGTAGGCATTCATGCGCTAGACAAAATATTGCGTCATGACTCTTGGAATTTAAACCGTGCACCGTATATCAAACAGACAGGTCACAGTGGCAGTTGAACTGACGATAAGCGAATAGAAATTACTTACATAATTATCTATATTTATAATGAACGCCTCACGATCAAATGTTAATTAGGGCAGCTCATGACAGCACAGATCTTGGGCGCAAGTGTGGCGGCGGAGATAAAATTATCTACTTACTTGTGATAATGATTACTTTTAATTTAGTTCCTACATGATATCAAAGTAGGCAAGTAATTAATTATAACAGATATAATCTACGCGGTATCACTAATTGTAACAAAAAAGACGAAACAAAAAGCGACATCACGCACTGTCTAGACGGAAGATTGAATAAATGTCATTCATTTGAATATTTCATCATGTTGGCACAGCGTAAGATAAATAAATGTGAGTAAATAGAATATGGTTATCCTCTATAAGTAATACTATTTATCACTTAAATATATCATCTATTCTGTATGCGTATTGTGTACCGTACCTATTTTGGCCTAGATTCCTAGAACATATCCGTCTTGTTCCACGGAAATGTTTTTACTTCAATTGCAACTTTGTAATATGTATGACTATACTACCTGTATAGTCAGGGCGACGATAGTCTAGTTTTGCCCGACCAGTCCCACCGCCTGTAATAACAGTCATACACTGGGTATCAAACATTAAAAAATCAATTTGATCTTAGATTTTATTTCACGAGTTTATCTACAGTGGGCAATTACTAACTACGAGTAGGTACCCGGAGAAGTGTAAGTACATACAATAAAATTTTTAGAAACAGGCAATTAGCCGCTTACGGCGATTTTCAGATACTGACGACCTGACGACCTATCAGCCTGAACTGTATATAACATTTAATATTTCAATTTATATCATAGCATAGTTACTCCTTAAAAAAAATAACAAAAAAATCTATTAAAACAATTGTAGTTGTCACAAAATTTATATTTAATTTTATCATTTATCAAGTCTCGATTAGTCTTATAAAACAGAGCAGTTTGTGGACTTTACTAGTACTACTTACTAACGTTCTACAAAACGGAAATTATCGTTTTGTTTTCAGTGCCACATGAGTAACTATTCAGTTACCTACATATTATAGGTACATAGAGGGTGACATCAGGGTCGTGGACCATGGGTAGGTACTAGGGATGGTCATGCTGAGCAACTTTCAATAGAGACAATCAAGAAATCGCGAAAGAGACACCTAAATATGAGTTAATTTGACCTTAATTGATAGTCAATTAATTAAGTATCAATTACGTCATAATTAGGAGATTTCTTTTATTCAGGGTGTTTTTCTTCATTTGCTTTTAATTTAAGGGAAGCTTATTTAGGTCAAATATAATTAATTTCTCTAAGAAACTGGTGTCTTAACTTTAACTGTTATTGAGTTATCAAAAAAATAAATTTAATGACTGAACAAGTGTATTGCAACCTTTATTACATTCAAATGTTACTTATTTTGACATGTGCCGTCGTCACCTGAGATTAACATGATTCATGTTATTCTTAAGGTTCTCTCACACTTACTATTTATTATGTATGAGAACGTAAAAAAAAATATTTTATCAAATTTAACAAAAGCTGATACCAGGCGACTTTTATTAATGTCCCAAGTAACGTGTCCAATTTACACCCTGTACAACTAACTCCTAAACTCAGTGGTTAAATACGGGAAACAAAGGCGGGGGTTTGTTACGCAATACTGAAGACGCAAAACGACCCTGAGCGCGAGCGGTCGTCGAACTGCCACACTCCTGCCGCTCCTGTCTAACGACTGCCTCCATGTCTACTGTCTATGCCTATTCGTTGACCTAATAATAAAAGGCTCTTAAAACGGACAGTTAGGGCGAAGACTCATTTTACACATTTATCAGCATGCGTACGCATTTTGTCTAGTAAAATTGGCCGTTTAGTATGAAATGTGTAAGCATGCGTACGCGTGCGGAAAGCTGAACGCGGTCCCATACTAAACTGACATTTTCTGTTGACAAAATGCGTACGCATGCTAATAAATGTGTCTTCACCCTTATACACCATCACTTTTACCTATTTATTATTGTTCGTTTCAATCATAATTAGTAAATATAATTACGCTTTGTTTCGATTCTAATAGGAAAAATATTTCGTAATTATTCAACAATCCTAGGTTAAGAAAGCATTTGAGGGCCATTTTTCCTTTTGAGAACTCGACAACAGTTCTAGATTGAAATATTTTATTACTAAATGAATAATTATGGACGTGTTATTTTTTTTAATAATACACTGAATAAAAATGCCGCAGTGAATATACCAACGGAGAAAAAATGTATAAGCTCCAACAAAACTGTAGGCGCGGGACGCGAGGCCTTTGTTATTGATTGTACGCTTGGTCCGGTCATTTACCTAGCCAGTGCTGATATCCTTACAGGATCACTACTTCAATTTTGATCAGTCCAGTTGACATTTCCACTTTACCGAATTTTGCTAGTGGATATAAATGAATAATTATAGTCCATGCTTTTCTAGCCTACAGTTCTACGATTCCAAAATTCTATAAGCATTTTTTGCAAAAAGCAAGCTACGCGGCTTTTGAATTTCAAATTATCTTGTTATATTGCGAGTAGTATTATTTTTCAGGAATTTCATTTAATATCATTTCCATGATACGTTCAATTGTCCCTTAAATAATTATAAGTACCTATCGTTTTATTATTACATAAGATAGCAGTACATTATTTCAAACAAGAGTACTTAGCTCACAAGTCACAACTTATTAAATCAATTATTCCAATTAATTATTTAATTCCGTAAAGCGAATTAAAAAAGGACCGCACTAGAAAAGGAGGTGTTATGTGGAAGGATTGAACCACACAAATCGGTAGGTTGACATTTCTCAAGAAATTTTAGTCGATTTCCTGTTGCTAAAGACTGATTTTGAAAATGTTGTATGCCTACATGGCACAAATCAAATATACTTATCACTAAAAAACGTGAATGCTCATACCCGTTTTTAAACCCGCCTATTATACCGGCGAAAGTTACTTGACGAAATCTACAGATACTATCATAATTAATTTATTACATTCTGTATAGTCTTTGTCAGCCGACATTATCAAGACGCAGGGAGAACCTGGCGACACTCGAAAGTCCGCCTCTACGCAGTATCGATACCATGAGTTGGCAAGTAACGCTTACTCGACAAGTAAAGCAATCTATCATGCTCGGACTTATGTATCGAAAATATTATGGTGGACTACTGTACGTATCGAATAAACGCTAGCGTAAACGCTTCTTGCCAACTCTTGGTACGGTTACAGGGCTAGTTACGCAAGACGGGGGCGACGACCCGCGAGGTCACAGGCTCCCTTGTCGCTGGATCGGCTCCGACCTTGTCTATTCATACCCTAAATTTGCAGCTCATTGGGCATAAATCGGGTTAGCAATTGGTTTGATCCCATAATTTTATGAATAACCAGGAAATTTTCACGACTCAGAGCAAAATCTGTGTAAAGAAATATATTTATTTCTAAATTAGTATACAAATCAGAGATCCAGATACAAATTAGGCACAGGTACAGACAAATTAGATAGGTACATTTTTTTTGTTAAATCGACAAAGACGAAACGCGATATGATTTGATTTATTTATTAAAAAACATATCTTTGTAAATTTAAGGTTTTGAATTTCAGGTTTTATTTCATATAAAATAGGCACCCTTGAAATTAGATGCATCTTTGTTAAGACTCGTTTAGGTATTTAAAAGATATCAGCGCAAACTGATAAGACCTTTAGTCTCGAAATCACGCCGTAATTATAAAGGAAAAAATAATTCCGATTACAAACCAATGTTCATTTGCATATGAGTAAACATAATACGGACCCTGTGCTAATTAAGCATTCTCTACCAGTCAACTTTCGAGCAAAACTTATTAGGTATAGGTACTTATTTAATATGTGGCAAAATTGTTCATAAATTTTTATGTCTATCGCAATATTGCACAAGGGTGGCGTCAAATATACGCTAGTACAGTTAATCACAATAATAAAATAAAAGTAAAATTATGTACTTCATTCCAACACAATAAATTATAGATACACATATTTACATCCACTTCCACAATTAGATTTATCCCGGTTCTCAGCGGATTAGGTAGGTATTTACAAATAGCTATCTGAACAACTCTCCGAATGTCAGACATTAACTGAGTTAGTGTACTTTTAGGGCACCACCCCATCTGTCGACAATATTGACGTGCGATCTACTTAAACCAGTTAAAAACTAATCCTTATATGTCAGTCAAAGTGACAAATCGCTGAAATGTATTAAATTTTTCGGCCGTCGTGTCGATTGACACACCTGTCGCTTTAACCATTGAGAGAGTACCTGGGTGCTTAGACATTTTAGACAAGTTGCCAATCGCTAACGCTTAATTGTCAATCTTAAACGAAAAACGGTCTTTGTCGCACTTATATGAAAGAGTGACAGAGAGGTAAAACTATGATAAGCTACTAAGCGTTAGCGATTGGCAACTTGGCTAAGCACCAGGGTGCTTTTTTGTTAGGTCTAACAAAAGTAATAAATACAGGGGCGGTTAAAATCGATAGCTTCTTTTAAGGGTTTGTTTTTTTAGGTTTAATTTTATTTAAGTTGATAGGTATTGCAAAATTACTTTTACTAATTTATTTTTTAAGATTTAGTTTGTAGTCAGTATTAATCAGTAGTTTTTGTTTTCGATTAAAGCACATAATTGTTGACCTATTTTTTGGATTTCTTAACGACTGATTATTATGTTCTGCACAGTAGTGCGGAGGTTAAAAGATTTTTTTATTTCTTATTTTAAAGACAAACGGGTTTTAATCGCGTAAACTTACGTTTAATTATATCCTGACGTTTCGGGCATGACGTTACACCCGTGGTCGCAGACAGACTCTTCTTCTTTTTTTTGTCTTTAAAATATGTTTTTTTTATTTGCCGATTTAAGGGCTAAGGACATTGATCTAAGCGTTTTTCGAACCATTAATACTGATCGGTCGTCAACACATGGGGGACCACCCTTACTGAGACAAGTCAGTGATTAATGACCCAGACACCAGGCGGCTGTGCGAAAGTGTTCAGGTGTAAGTACGAACCAGTTACATTACTTAGGAAGCTAAAGGAAAGTACCTAGTACTTTATCACCCTTAATTACCGAACAAAATTAACAGCGACATTAACGTAAACATTTAAACGAGAAAACTTTTCGTCTGGATATTTTATTATATTCTAAACAATGCTTTTGGTTTCAAACTTAGCTAGAATGTTAATTCTGTAAGTTCTGTAAACAAATACATTTGTTGAGTTCCCAATTAGTGTTATATTTCACTGAAACAATCAATGGATCTACTTGGATATTAAGAGTTTTTAGATAGATATTAATAACATAGGAAGGTATAATTTTATAAAGGTTCTTCTATATTAGGATTTGGAGTTTCGTCCATTTATTAAGTATTTCGTTTTTCTACAATGCCATTTTGAAGATATATAATCATTATTTACTTGTAATTTAAGCCTTATTAATTTAAAACGTAGTGTAAAAAATTTAATAAGATAGAATATAGGGCGAGCGTTTTGCAGCACATATCGTCTGCAGTTCGTATTAAATCAGTAGCAAGTCAAATACGCCTTTTCAAAGTGGAGTAGAGTTGTGGCATCAAGTCAAAACGCAGCGGTGGCGTAGCCCAAACGTAGCTCGTAGCCGTGTTAGCCTACGACATTTGCTACGCATCAGGCCTTTCAAATAATAATAACATTTCTATGACGTATACCACACGTGTATGAACCACATGTTATGTTTACCCGAATAATCGGGTTGAACTAAAGGTGCATTCAGACCAAACGAGCATTCGCTATTCTAACCCCCTGGGGCCTATTTCTCGAAAGCTTGTAACTTGTAATACAAGCGGAAGTCACTTTTTGACACTATTAATTAGATAAGGACTTCCGCTTGCATTACAAGTTACAAGCTTTCTAGAAATGGGCCCCTGCTCTACGAAATTTGATCGTTACACAAAACGTGATTCGTTGATTTTGTAGAGTGGGGGATAGAACAGCGAATGCTCTTCCTCGTCCTGCCCATCATACTAAGTTTTAGCTATTGAAATTCAAACCTAATGAGTTTGAAAATATAATCGCTTTTCTTTTGTTCTACGTATTCGAATATGTCCTTTATAAATCACATTAGGCAGGACGAGGATAGAACAGCGAATGCTCGTTTGGTTTGAATGCACCTTTAAATGATGAAGTGTTACAGAGATAATATCACGAAACTCGTAGCTGGCCTCGATATAAATGTACTTCTTATATAATGTTTTTCGATAATGCATACAATCACTACATAGTATAAAACAAAGTCGATTTGTCTATGCCTATGTCTGCTTAAACCTTTAAAACCACGCAACGAGTTTTGGTGGGGTTAAAATTGAATCACTCTATATAATAGGAAGGTTATAATAATACACTTATTATCTAGTATTGTACCTGTGCGAAGCCGGGGCGGGTTGCCAGTCTTAGATAAAAATAAAAATATGTATATCGACAAGTACTTGTTATGTAAATTCAAAGTATGACCTCAGTATTCGTAGCATACTTACTACTTACAGTAGATCACGTTCATTGCTTATGATGCCAAGGTCACTGACACCATAGGTCAATTACGTACATACGGATGCTTTATCTCTGCATCTACAACATTTGTCGTTTTTTAAAATTGTTCAGTGTAATTTAAAATGTTTTTTACGTGTAATAACTATTTAGGAATAGGGTAGGTAAAATTTTAGAAACTTTTTTTAATTATTTAAAGTACTTGTTTCATGATTTCCGAAATGGATATGAGTAATAATTGTATTTAAATTTACTTAATACTATAAAAAACTCATTAGTAACCTATAAAATTATAAGATATACTTTGGATCCACCGAACCTTCTCCCATTGCCAAGGTTTTTTTTGACATGCATGGCTGGAATATTGTCAAAGGGCTCGATATAATTTTGTGCATTCAAAACATTCACGTCAAAAATACGTTTATTAGAATGGTACGTATACCTATTTACTTTTAAGTGTCCATTGTCCAATGCTTCCTAAAGTTTAAAATTATGTAGTGAAATAACTGAACAACTTGAAATTAAATTATAATGGATTTGGAAACCTTAAATTAAAACATACAGGTACGCTAAACAGAGTAAATGTAATGAAATAATAAATAAAATTGTAATCCTTCGATAGCAAAGAGAAATCATTATGGCAGGTGACCGGACCTCTTTTCTATAGCTTCATCTCTGACCCATCCAACCTCCATCAAACCTTCTTCACCATAGCCTATAACTCTTTTTTCCATTTAATTCTCAAAAGCCTCTACATATGTATATCAGGTACAGACTGCTGGGACCATCTATTTTTGTACCCGTGAATACGTTACAGCAGGGGCCCGTTTCTCAAAAGCTTGTAACTTGTAATACAAGCGAAAGCCCTTATCTAACTAATAGTGTTAAAAAAAGACTTCCAGTTGTATTACAAGTTACAAGCATTCGAGAAACAGGCCCCAGGGTCGCGTTTTATAAAGTTACAATTTACAATTTCGCTGTTTGCCTCTCTAACGCACGCACATATTGGCTAGAAAGAGAGGCAAACAGCGAAATTGTAAATTGTAATTTTATAAAACGCGACCCAGGTGTATACGTAAGTACCGCGCAGCATTTTTTTCCAATGGACGTGTTGCATCGATATCCCCAAGCAAAGATTTTATGTCAATTTAGATATCTATAGTTCTTTGGGTTAAATGCAGTTTAGTAAGTCAGATATTTTACATTTCTTATTCGTACATATCAAAAAGCTTAAAATTTTCAAACGAAAATCAACAAAACAAGAAAATTTAATTTAGTGTAAATATTTTATGTTTCACAATAGCGTAGCGTTACTTTCCGCTAACGAGCGCAATTATTCTTATTTTTCTATAGATCCAATTAAGGTCGGTTTAAATATCTATACAATCTTGCCTCAGAAACTGCATATAAAAAGAATTCAGCTACGCAAACACGTGCACATTGTTACACCTGCATTGACAATCCACCGACGACGCGGTATGACTAACCCCATGCAAATATACTGCTGCAAGGTGTTTGAACCTGAATGAAAGAACGCAGGATTGTTTTTTTGAATATGGACGTAGAATAGCGTTATTCATAAACGTCTTACAAATCTAAAATGCCCCTGAATCATTAAAATTTAATTTTTAAGTAAGATCGCTTAAACATTAAGTAGGCATGCAAATAGGCTGATACATTATTTTACTTTCCTTTTATGATTAAATAGCCTATACTTATTAACGTAATTTACTAATGCAAAAAAAAAATGTAATTGATAGTTATTATCCATTCGCTAAGATTTTAATAGGTACAAGGTACAACTAACTATTTAAGTATACCAAAATGTTGTACCGAATGTTTTAACATTAATTCCGATAAGTAGTTAAGTATTCCGTGCACTAGTAGAGTTCACATACATTTTTAAATCAAATTACTGATATTTATAGTATTAACGTAAAAATAAATCTACGAACGTGTTTCACAATATGTGTCACTGACAAAAAATGCTGTTGAAAATCAGCCATGTCCGTCTGTCCGTCTGTCCGCAGCATAGCTCAGTGGCCGTTAATACTAGAAATCTGCAATTTGTTACAGGTATACATATTAATCATACCAACAAAGTGGTACAATAAAAACTAGAACTATTTTTCTTTCGGGTACCTCTCCAATTGGTGAAGTGGGGATGATTTTTTTTATTTGCTGTCATCCTATAGTGTGGGTCGGGTATCATTGAATAGGTCTCTTAAAAAAGTAAGGGTCTTAAAATAAAGTTTTTTTTTTTAAAGTCGGAGATAATCGCTGCAGAAGAAAAAAAATTGTGTCCCGACCTCTAACTTTTGATCCGTAGGTCCAAAAAATATGAAAAAAATCATGAATCATGAAGTGGGCTTATAGAATACTTTAAAATAAAACTACTTCGAACATAATCAACCCAGCCGTTTTTGAATAACTACGGAACTCTACACTGAGCATGGCCCGACACGCTCTTGGCCGGTTTATTTTCGTTTTCTACTGGCGCACTGAATGGAAGGTTAGGAGCACTTTGGTTTTGGATTCCATACTATTGTAGGGCTGACATGTAGCTAAAGTGTAGATGATGCACCATTTCAGATAAATGGTAGGTGCAAGAGTATCTCATCTCATATAATACTTTTCAGAGTGGTGTCTCACAAAATCCATAATTGTGCATCTGTCATTTAGTTCTAGAAACGATCTAGATTAGCCATTCATTTCTCAGGATCACTACTTGAAGTGATTCTCAGTTTTCGCGCGAAACCTTGTCGATTGGGTATAATTAATAATATGGCCTTGTATCTAAACGTAGCTTACTCACAACTATGCTCCGAGCGAGTTTCTCCGCATAGGTCAGTGATGCGCAATAAGCCCCAGGTGGCTTATGATGGTCCCACTTTTACCGTCTATGCGTCACATTCGCAATATATCGACGGCCCCTACGTAAGTTGTCGTAACTTGAAATTTGGGATTTTCTTTTTATTTCATAAAACATTATATATTTTAGCAATGCTTCCGTTCCACGAAGAAAAAATTAAAAAAACCTATTACAAATAGGTTTTTGACACCCGAAAACTATCGTAACTTAAAAAAGCACCGCCGTATACTGTAGTAAGTGTACTTACGATAGTTAATACGGGGCGGCCACCCGCGCTCGCGCAGCGTAAGTGCCAGTTACGATCTTATACGCGGTGGGGCAGAGGTTTTTCAAGAGCGATAATTTTTTACCAACAACTAACAACTAGATGAAACAAAAATGGATAAACGATACATTTTATTCGATAAAAGCAAGACACTACATCGGAAACAAACTCAAAGTAACAAGTAAGACCAAAATTAATTTTCGAAATGGCCGTTGGAGTTAAACAAAATGTAGTCTGAGATGAAATAAGAGACGGTTCAGAAATAAAAATGATTTAAAACCACTAAGCAAAGTTAGTAATCTGTTCGAGTTCACTCAGAAATCAGTTGTGAATTTATTAGTATGGATGCTGACAATTTTTTAATAATACCGGTGAATACTGTAGTATGTTATCACTTACCACAACTTACTTCGGAGTTGAAGATCGGTGTTTTGTCTTAAGTTTAACATACTACTATTTACGTTGGATTTTATTATTTTTTTTGTGTTGTATGTGTACTTGAGACATTTTTCATCGGAAATTGTTTTTAAATTTCTATTGTAAGTGATATTTAAGACAGTATGCGCCGGATCAAATACAGAGTTACTACAATTTACAATTATAATGTCGGCGTATTTCAATAATTTTTGCTCATTATACAGGCTCGCCGCTTCTTTTTGAACCAAACGATAAATAAATGCATAAATCATTGTAATAAAACGGCATTTTTTGTGATAGTGATGACAACAAAACAATCATATCACTTACATTATTAAACACTGCAGCAGTTGGTGGGTTCACTTATGAATATTTAGTCATCATTCATCAGTGAAATCATCGTCTGTAGTTCAAAGATTTGACTGCTGACTGAATGAAACCGCCAACAGCTGCAGTATCTAATCATGAAAGCAACAGGACTGTTCTTTAAGAATATAATTACGTTGAAAAACGCTTGATAACGATCTCATAATTATGATGTAGTTGAAGCTGAAGGCATTTTTGTTAACTGATTTTTTATTATGTCTTTGCACTGTGAGAGAAGTCATTAATCTGCCATGTCAATAATTATAATTTCAAAACTACGTTCCCAATGCTTAATGATAGACTGTTTTTGTGTACTAACTAAATGCACAAAATTATAATAAAACGGCTAAACTCATGTATATTCGGTAAATCGAGGGTTGCCTGGTGAAACCCGATAAGTGACAAAAAGTGAGATTTTAAAGTAAAAACAGTTTTAGAATGATTTAGTATCGGTCAATCTAATGGTAATATCAGATAAGCAGATTTTACATGTATCACGGAAATATGCCGAGTAAATTACCCAATAAGTACTTGATTTCAACTATTAATTCAAAACTAAATACTACAACTACATTTAAGACTTAATTTTTATTTATTACTTAATGGAAGAACCACATAATGTATATTTATTGGTATTTAGTGCCGAGATATTTACACCTAATCAAACTAAACACACAATGTAGAACCAGTTACTGTTACTTACCCGGTCTCACCTCATTACGATTGCAAACTTTAAAGGATTTTATTACGAATTAGAATACGTTAAAAGCATTTGTTGGATTCTACTTTTACGATGTCATTTATTGCACATACAAATTTATTCAAAGAGAACCCAACAAATAAACTTATAGTACTTATTTGAAACAATTCTCTAATAAAATATTATGTTAAGTCCAGTAATCGGATTCCCGCAAGAGGCCTTTAACAATTTCTTTCAAATATTTCCGGGGAAGAACCCTATAAGTTTTTCGACGGCCCCATGATCATGCGCAGCCTTGACAAGTAGCGTCACGAACGCAAGCGCACCGCTGCGACGTTGCATATTTAATTGAAAATAGCTGTTAAAAAGGGGTGTATTGTATTAAAGAAGGTTGTGAATGATTGTGTTCAAAGTTGTGTGATGGGTGACCGAGGCAGAAAATTAGTGCAACTACCTAGCTTGCAGTAATAAGCTGGAAACAGGTAATCTACTTTTCTAACCTAGAATAAACGTAGAATTGTCATATTTTACACACCGTGTTTATAGTAATGAGTTCAAGTAACAATTAATGTAAGCTATTGTAACTAACCGTTACCATGAAAAGCATTGTTGTTGTTTTATTGAACTTATCGGTTTTTAGCACTGACTATGAAAAGCATTGTTGTTGTTTTATTTGATCTTATCGGGTTTTAGCACTGACTATGAAAATAATTGTTGTTGTTTTATGCGAACTTATCAGGTTTTAGCACTGACGATTAATGAGACTTCGCGACTTTGAGTGATTCTTACGATAAAAATAATAAAAAGGTAGTTGTGATTAGTACTTTTGATTAAATAATATTGATTATTTTTTACGTTTCAGCGGGGCAAAGTGCCTCCATGAACAGCTTGTCCATGACTAGACCCAGTGCTTCAAAGGCAATTGAAAAAAATGTAGGCTGTTACATGCAAAACAATGAAGATGGTAAGCTTCCATGGCCTTGAAGATCCGCACACTGTCCCACGTTACTACCTATTGTGCTTGTGATACTCACACTCCAATTAAAAAAAACAATTTCAGAAAATGACTCAAATGCGCTATATTGTCAACGACAACAATAGCATGCCAGACTCAAGCAAGTGCCTTGTGGACTACTAAAAAAAACCGATGTTAGGATCAATCGGTAACTCAGTTTATCATGCTCAAATTCTTTCCAGATAATGAAACTGACCCACCCGGCAGTAACCATTCGGATGAAGATCCCACACATGTGCCACATCCCAAGGACCCTCGCAATACCGATGAATCGCAAATTGATATCACCGCCCAAATGCTAAAAAATAATAGTAAGAAGACTCAAGCAAGTCTTTTACAGACCACTCAAAAACAACGTTACTAGGACAAAGCCAACAGGCAATTTATTCCTCCTTCGGTTTCCTGAAATGATTAAACTGAAGATCCCACCCACGACTATTTCACCAAAACAAATAGGTTTCGACCCAGACTTCACCAATGAAAGTCCAAATGTTTCATCCAAACAGGAAGACCCCCTTATGGTGCTGATTGATGAAGCTTTAGATCGAGCCTGGACCGCTGCAGAAGATGACCATTCAGCGGGAGCTCTCTGCGCTCCCGACACAGACCCAGAGAACGACGCACCTCAGCGAAATGACTCCGGCCACGACACCATCATTCCTGAAAGTCCCAGTCCAAGGAAACACCAGGAACTCTCCCTGTCGACACCCGACAATGCCAGTCCCTCTGGTCAAGGCGAATGCACAGAAAGAGCCTCCTCCCACGTTCCAGACTCCGAAGACGATACATTAAAAGTATCAGAACCAACCGACTCCAGCCACAATGACGGCATGATCCGCCAATGCTCCGGCGCCTGCCCACGAGCAGAAGACACTGCTAACCCAATTCTAGACAATGTTTCAGACAAAGTTTGGGATTCCGTCAAACCCCTGAAGCGACGCAAGCAAGCCAAGCCATCTGAACGGAAAGTAGATATCGCTAAAAAGCGAAAAATGGAAGGGCTACCTTATATAACCCAAGGCGTTAAGCGTCCTGCTAAAGTTCCAAAACCTCCTTGGAACCTCCTCGATCCTTGAAGCCTCCTTTGGAACTTCAGCAGCTTTCGCCTTTTAGCGATATCCACCCTCCACTCAAACAGCTCAGCCTGCCTACGTCGCTTCAGGGGCCCGACACAATCCCAAACCCTATCCAAAACACTGTCCAAAATCAAGTCAACAGCGCCTTCCACCTACGAACAAGCATCGGAACGCTCACGGATCATGCCGTCACTGTAGCCAGAGTCAGTCGGCTCTAATACCCTCAATGTATCGTCTTCGGAATCCAAAACGCAAGAAGAAGCTCCCTCCATACATTCACCTTGACCAGAAAGACCAACACCGTCAAGCATCGGCAAGGAACGCTCCCGATGCTTCCCTGGACCGGGACCCTCAGGAACAACAATGTCACGGCCAGAAACATCTCGCCGAGGTGCATCGCTCTCCGAATCTGTATCAGGAACACAAGGAGATCCCGCTGAATAGTCATCCTCCACAGCAATCCAAACTCGATCCAAAACTTCATCAATCAGCTCCATAAAAAAATTTTCCTGTTTGGATGAAACATTTGGACCCTCAGTAGCAAAACCCGAGTCAAAATCCATTTGTTTTGGCAAAACAGTCGCAAGTAGGATCCTCAGTTCAATCATCTGAAAAAAAACGAAAGCAGAATAAATTACCTGTATAAGCAACTTCATCCCAATAACACCACTTTCAAGCAATCTGTAAAAGACCCACTTGAGTCCCCTTACCACCACTACTGCGCATCTGGGCGGCGATATCAATCCGCGACTCATCAAAACTGCGAAATTCTCCAGGATGCGGCACACATGCAGGATCCTCACCCGAACAGTCACGGCCAAATAAGTCAGCTTCATCATCCGGAAAAAATGCAAGCACAATAAATCAAGTTACAGATCGATTCCAACAACAGTTTTTTTTTCAACAATCCACAAAAGACTCACTTGAGTCCGACATGCCATTACTGTCGTAGAGAATATAGCGCATTTGGGTGGCAATACCAATTTGCGATTCATCAAGATCGGAGGAGTCCTTTTCTGAAACTGATTCTCCCAACCAAAGCATGAGTACCACAAACACAATAGGCAACGCAAAACAATGTGCGGATCCTCAAAACCATGGAAACCCACCATCCTCATTTGCCTTTCAGCTTATATTTTTTTATTCGCCGTTGAAACACCAGGTCCAGTCATAGACAAACCGTTCATAGAAGCACTTTGCCCCGCTGAAACATACTGAATTATACCTGAAGAGTATCATGGATGGATAAGAAGCCTAAAAACGTTTGTTGGCATAGCACTTACTTTTTCAGATGTAGAAAAATACCGTTATTACTTTTAGATTCGTCTATTTTTTAAGTTTTTATTTGGTAATAATACCCTCTTAGTAACAAATATGGTTTTTTTATTTATGCGTAAACCCAATAAGTCGATACCCCTTGGTAAAAAATGTTATCTTACAGGAAAACTAGATGAGTTACATAACTAAAACATAGATAAACTTAAAGTGAATGAAATTGCTTTTCACAAACCACTCATAAAACTACAAATCTATTTATCAAAATAAGTGTCCGATGACAATAAACCTTTAACATCATTTTTCTCGAAACTAGGTGTCACGTACTTACAGGGTTTCACCAGGCAACCCTCGAAATATAAAAAGTGGATAATTAACAGATGAGCACCGCGCGGCTCGCTGAGCCCGTTGAAATAAACGGGTTGAGGGTGGTCTTGCGCCGGCACTGATGCCATGTCAGACTGCGGGTTTATGGCACCGAACACTACGTAACAGATGATAAGCACACGAAGTCACTGTGTGCACAAAACCATCATTATTAGCTCGGAGATTACCGGCTTCTATGCCGTTGGCTCAGTCCAGCCCCCATTCCGATTAAAATTACTCTTAATCGCTCTGTATATCTTCCGTGGCAGGTAGCATCTTTACCGTACCAGCATCCTCGCTTTATCAAAGCGTTTAGGAAATGCAATGTGCTTGTATCGTATGCGTCCACCACAGCCGAGCTATATCTATCTCCTTGACACTCCGAATGTGCTCCGAGACTTCTAGACCCATTACGTCGTTACTTACCAAAGTCGTACGGTATCTCATAAACACCCGAACTGCCAGTGAATTTCCGTCCTTTGGAGATCGTAAAAAGCACTCATATTGGTATGAGGACGCAAAATGGTCTTAATGCTACACCTTCGGCGTAATAGGCGTCCAATTCCGTTTGTCACTCCTGTAATATAAGGCAAGAATGATGGTGCCCTCTCTACTGTGTGGTGATGTCGAAACGTCCCTGAGCTCCTTGTACGCTGACTTTTTCTCCAACCATATCTGTTCCTCTCCAAGCTCTCCAACGTCTCGTCTCGTCTGACATGTTGCAACATTTGTAATAGTTTAGATAACAGGAGGTAATAAATAGGAGATGCCTGTGTCCAGCAGTGGACCGAAATAGGCGAATGATGTGATGTGAATAAAAGATATAAACTCATTTCGCATGTATTGTGAATCACAGAACCGCGAGGACAGATTTGCGAGATAATAGTATAAGCCAGTTAGCAGGTAGCTTTTCTATAGACTTTTTGTGACAGACGATCATTCTGACCTAGCATTAATAACCCACCAAGGAAACGAAGTGTCCCATCCACCTATCTCTTAAATGTGAACTTTATTCTGGGATGCATCTCATTAAGATCGGTTAGTAACACATCAACAACTCTATCAGGAATTACAGCAAAAACGTCATCCACATTTTGTAACCAGCATCTCGGCCATTTCGGACAACTCTTGAATGCCCTCTGCTTAAATTTATCCATGAAAATGTTGACCAGTACCAGAACTACATTATAAGAGAATTATTTGCTTCAATCTGCAAATAATACTCCCCTTGCCAAACGGAATAGCAACTATTCAGGAAATGTTCGATGAATTTCATGTGCACAGTCGTTACGAGCTATTACTTCTCTGTCTCTTTAATTATTTTTCTAGTTTCCAATACTCGCAAACAATGAAGCTACATCAAACTCAACTACATAGTTTCGTCTTCATTCAACACGACATTTTCCAAAAACTGTACAAAAACACTTTACCTGATCTATTTTTCATAATAAAACATACAAAAAAACTATTCACCTGCTTAATTTTCTCAAAGTATTCCATCAGGGTTCCATAAAATACTATTAAATTGTTTGTTAAATGGCATAATATAGTAACTAACAAAAAGTTTTTATAATGTGTCCGTAAAATAATGTTGTAAATAACAGATACGACAAAACTTACACGCAGAATTCCAACGTATCTTGTAGTATGTATTACTTACGATCAATGACCATTTATGACCACCGGCGTAAAGTGAAGTAAGTAATACATACCACAATTTTTAGATTCTCTTCTCCGTCATATACTGTCGTAAGTGCAATTCCGGCAAAAATATGAAATATATCAGAGAAGTAATTATATCACTATAAAGATAGTATCTTTGTTATCGATTATGCCAATTTTCAAAGCAATCCATTGAACTATGTGACTACCGCACACATTTAAAACTTTAAAGTGCTCTCCTGTAAACTTGCCATTTTCAACTTACGACAACTTACGTAGGGGCCGTCGATATATAGCATACATACTTAACACTTTCGGTGTCAGTGAAAGAGTTAAGTTGTTAACCATAATATGCACCCCGCCTGTCGACGTAGTGTCACCGAAACGATAAAAGCCTACAGAATAAATACAATTATCGGTCAAGCGCAAGTGGAACTCGCGCACAAAGGTTTCCACATACGGGTTACGTATTATTCTGTAAAAAAAACCGTTATTAATAAGAACAAAATACACATTTATTGTATGGTAGATAGAGATGATCCCCTATAAGTAGATGGATTTAGACCAAACGAGCGAATGCTCAATCTATCCCCCACTCTACGAAATTCGTTCATTGCACAAAACGTAATTCGTCGAAATTCCTTGATTTCATAAGGTGCGGTTAAACTAAAAGAGCATTCGCTGTTCTAACCTCCCACTCTACGAAATTCAATCGGTACACAAAACGTGATTGGTTGATTTCTTAGAACGGGCGCTAGAACAGCGAATGCTCTTTTGGTTTAAACGCACCATTAGTGGGGGATAGAATGAGCATTCGCTCGTTTGGTCTAAATGCACCTTTAAAGATTGATTTCTTTTTGTTATTAGCAGGTTTCTTGACAGCTACAGCATAAGAAATTATGATAAATTTAATTGTTTAGCCATCACGATTCATTTGATACATCTTGGACATATAATGATATGTAACTTCTTCTTTTCAAATTGGAAATGTCAATTTTGGCAATACGCAATTGCAATTCTGTTTGCCTAAGCACATTGAACTGTTTATGGGACGTAGAGATGGGACACTGCGGTTTTCTACATGGACTCGCAGTTACAGTGTAGTTTGCGGCCAGCCATGTTCGTGTGTGTGGTGCGCCGCTCCCGAAATACCCGCGAAACACGACGAAAACAATCGAGCCCGCGCTTGCCCTACGTGCGCAAAAATGACGGGGAAACAGGCGCACGCGCACTGGCCAATAAATTTTATGCTGCGCGGAACGCACGAAGTAACTTTCTACTGTTTTCTAATGCGTCACTTGTTTTTCGCATACCATGCAGACTATCCAGGCCAATAACCTCTTTAAAAGAGATATATGGAAGTAGGATATTTAAGTCGATAATTTTAAGAGCTTACTCTACATTCCATATAAATATGTCATACTACATAAACTTTATTTAAATGCACTCTTACTCTTTAATAAATCCTATGTATTCAACTTCGATTTCATTAAATCTACGTATCATTACCAGTTCTAAAAGTTAGCAAAAGTGAAAATAGTGACTAAAGAAACCATTTTAACAGGGCTGTCATTTGTCATTTAAAGAGATCAACAGACGTCAGACGTGCAAAATTATTATTTTTACTTTTACCAAACTCAATTTTCATCGTCTTTATATAAGCCTAAAGACGTCTACTGCTGGACATAGAGTTCCCCTTAAGATTGCCACAATGACCACAAAACTCAACTCTTAATCGAATAAATTTAGGTAGTACTTTGGTTTTGACGACCCAAAATGTTTCAACGTGTTCTGTTATTACTCTAGTAAATTTCATTCATTCGTAGAAAAAGGACGGAAAAAATCCTAGAATTCGAAAATAAATACCTAAATAACGAATACGTATACCGCCAAAAACATATATAAGTTGCCTAATTTTCAGAATTTTCGTAACAAAGGCTACTTAACATTATTTTATAGTATTTTATGCAACCCTTGTTTAAGAGAGGTCAAAAAAGGTGAACACCATTAGAGAATTAGAACCATTAGAAAGCTCCTCTATGGTTTACAGTAAACCATAGAGGAGCTTTCTTTTTTAATTTTACTCCTCCTACTCAATTTTGCTCCTCTATGGTTTACTGTAAACCATAGAGGAGCTTTCTTTTTTAATTTTGACGTCTCCCGCCCGACCTTGGTGTTTGACTAAGAATATTTCTAAAATTTACAATTTTATTTAAAAATAAATGTGTGGTCGTAGAAAAAGTATTGTATGCAATATTGTTTAACTGAGTCAAAAAATGCTCGTGGCGTCTTTAATAACAATTCGGCTTCGCCTCAAATTGTTACCCACGCCACTCACCTTTTTTGACCTCTCTTGAAAGCGAGTGTTTTAACATACGAGAAGTAAAATACATTTGCACCCGTGTGTAACACAAAATTTTTCCCCTCACTATAGCGAGGAAACTCAAAAAAGGTAATTATTTGTTCACATTACAATCATCATCGGGTTAGTGATAATAATTTTCCAAATGCATCATGTATTTAATACAAGATTTTGTCGCAGTAAACTTAGGACGAAAAAGTAAACGCAGCACGATTTTAACACATTCCTGTAGTTGCACACCAACGCCAATGCATTATTAAATCATTCTCATTCATTATTTTTACAAAATTATAACAGAACACCCTGAAAGTTGTTTAGTTTACTATTTTTATGCGTGTTCGAGTCGGTAAATAAAGATTATAACCTATAATATTCTTTGACAATGTTGACGTTGACATTTTCTGCGTTTTGTGATTGCATCTAGTCATCTTATCGTCATTCACTAAAACAATTGTTACTTATGGTATTTTAGGATTTATATGTTAAAATCATCATATTATATAAAGGTTTGTATTTTACACTAAATTCTCAAACAAATTATTTAATTATCATTAATATGGAACGATTTCCATGAGCATTTTACGTTTTGTTATTCCAAAACCAAGGTCATTACTTTGCCACACAAGTGAATAATATGCGTTTTTACACGTTCGTATTAAAGGATAAACGAGCACTTTACGAGCTAGTGAGGGGAAAAAATATTTTTCACCTCAGCAGCTCGAAAAGACTTCTTTTGATTCGCGAAATCAGTGAGCAAAGTGCGATTTTGCTCACTGAGTGAATGTTGTTTTCCATGACGTTTAGACTTCAACTTTTTCTTTTGTTTCTTTCACTTGTTAGTAAAAAGACAGAGATGAAAAATGTTACGTTATAAATTGTCATAATATGCATTTTTTTTTTCGTTCATGGCATCCTAGCGTATTCAGCCAGTTGTATTAGACGACGCGTTTTATCGGACCCGATTCCTTGTATCCGAACGGCATATGGCCCCTACCACCAAGCATACATAACATTGGCGTCCGTCATTCCACCTCTCTATCGCTCTTATATATAAGTGTGACAGAGAGAAAGACAGCCGTTTTAAAACGGACGGATATCGTGGTACTAGGCGAGTCAGAATCGCGTTCAGAAATTCGACACGAGTTCATTTCTAAATAATTATAACTGTTTTATAAAATTTTATGAGCTTTCATTTTTTTAGTAGTTATAATTATGTACTTTCTGTTACAAACATAATGGTAAAACAAAAACAAAAAATAACGGGATGGCACGTATAAATGTTTAATAACATATTTTCCTTTTCTCCATGCTAAGGTGAAAAGTTGTATGTACAACTTGAGAGCAAAGTTATTTGAATCTCGTGTCTTTCGAGTCTCTCGCTACGCTCAAGATTCTATTACAGAATCACTCACTACGCTCGTGATTCTATAAAAGAATCTTTCGCTTGCTCAAGACTCAAAACTGACACTCGCATCAAATACGTACTTTGCTCTCATGTTGTACAAATAACTATATAACTACTGTAACTTGACGCGACACCTGACGGGCTGGTACCCAGAGATATACTTACAGAAGACAAATAATTTATCACATATTGCATTCATCAAGCCTTATCATGTTAAAGATCTTCTATAAGTACATTCCATATTTAATTTACTACAAATAACCGTAGTAAATATGGAAACAATATATACCTACCTATTTCCCTTCAGCTAGTATCTAAATCTTTTTCCTACTGAGGATAGTTGTCTTTCCACTTTTCTTGAATGATATTCACCTAATTCATATTTATAGGCACTATCAGAGGCAAGGATTTTGTGTGAAGGTGCATGCAGACCAAAAGAGCATTCGCTGTTCTATCCCCTACTCTACGAAATTCGATCGTTACACGAAACGTGATTCGTTGATTTCATCGAGTGGGGGATAGAACAGCGAATGCTCTTTTGGTCTGCATGCACCTTGAGATAAGATTCGTAGTTAATTCGTTCATTCGAATAATGCTAGTTTAGTAAGTTTGCCAATGCTCACAGCAAAACCATAAGAAACATATATACCTATTTTATTATTATTAGTACCTTCCTGTTTCATTTCGCGGCAGAATTTTACATTGGTAGTTTCTTTAAAGATTAAAGCCCATAGAATTTGATAACATACCAAAAATGTTAAGTAGGTACTTATACAGGCACTAAATATTAAATTAAAATTAAAAATTTAAAAACAACCAACTTCGACCGATTTCTCCAAGATCCTATCATCTGTGGTTTCCATCATAGGTTTCCTTTCCTATCATCAAATCCTAATTTCTGAATGCAAATTTTTGTAAATGATTGAAAATCCCCAAAAGTGCCATACATATGTACCTACCTATAACATTTGAAGAGATCCCTCGACTTCTCCAAGATCCCATCATCAGACCCCAACTTGGTGCCAACGACGGGCCTATCTCGGGGTTATAGAACCCCACCACAGATCACAAAAAAGGTAACCGAACAATCCTTGCGTGTTTTGCACAGAAGCCTTAACTCTTACAATTCATTTAAATAAGTGTAAATATTGTATACCTATTGTAATTTATTTTTTGAAAGAAATCAATCAAATCAAAGACAATATTGCAATAAATCCCATCCCATGTAGGTACCTGTTATTTTCAATCTAGGCAACGCTAAAACCCGGACTAGTAGCGCACATGTTTTCTAAACTCAATCACTGAACTTTAGTGCTTTATTTTCTCCGTTCTCCGCGCTGTTGGGTATTCTCTAATGTCCTTTTTGAACGCTGTGTTTATTTCCTGAGTAAGCCTGAAATCGGTATAGATCGCATGTGAAAATACTTGCGGCGACATTGTTGTCGTACGCTCGACGTTTTGTTGTTGGGATGAAAATAACCGTTGGATAGGAACGAGTGCTAACCGGGCTCGGTTTGTGGGACGCTGTGGGCTGTGCTTGCATAAATCATAAGTGATCTTTACTATACGTACCTACTTAAGCATTATACATTATTGAATATTTTAGGTACACATTTAATATTCATATGTATACAATAATACTTAAATGGATGGCCTAATCTTGAATGAATCCATTCAACTACATTAAGTACATTTTAAATTCAATTAACTTTCATTAGCCCTCACACTATAAAGAAAAGCGCGGCGCGCGAGTCGCGAGGCGTTAACGCGGGCTCAGTGCTTGATACTGGAGACCTAGGGCCCATTTCTCGGAAGCTTGTAACTTGTATTAGAAGCGGAAGTCCTTATCTAATTAATAGTGTTAAAAAGAAACTTCCATTTGTATTACAAGTTACAAGCTTTCAAGAAAAGGGGCTCTAGGCTCTTCAAAATATGCCACGCGTAGAGAGTTTAACCGTTTAATTATATATAATATATATAGTTATTATATCTCACGAAAGTTTAAATTGAGCCCTCATATTGTAGCAGGGTCAGCGAGGGACTGTAACCCTTATTTTCTCCATACAAAAGAACGGTTCTTTTTTCGTTCATTTTCGTTCTTCGGTGTATAAATTCTAAGTTAATGGAGTAATTTAAAAATATGATATTATACAATTACATAAAAACATTCTAAAATATTGGGCTATTTCGAGGTTTTTGTAAAATAACGGTTCCTGTCCCTGGGGTCAACAATCAACATTTAAGCGATTGCGACCACCACTACTTTTCAGTAGGTCCCTAAAAGGTATTATTAAAAGGACCACTACCTTGTTATTGGTACTGTTGGCGCCATCGTCCTGTATTAAGAATGGCATGCAATTAATAAAAATAGCTAAGTAGGCACAGATATACTATTTAACACTAAGGTTGTTAGTACCTACTCATATTTACGGAAAAAATCTTATGATTGCGATAACACAACAAAGAATATCTGAGATTACAGTCGTTATAATGAGTTTATGGCGCAGATACAAAGGTGATTATAATTATGATTTAAAAATCCTAAAACGTGAGTATTTACCGGGTAAATTTTATGTTTGAAGTTTCCGAGTTACTCCGTGACGATGGCATGTAGATGCAACTGTGCCGAAATGTGAATGTAATTGGGTACATTAGCGACTTTGGCTGCTACAAAATATTTGATGCTGACTTTACCCTAAATATCTCATTTTAAGTATTTTCAATGAATGTTTAAAATCCTATAGCAGGTGATTCTTTAGTGCTTTGGCTATAATAGAATACTATGATTTCAAAAAGAAAGATGATGTTATTGATGCATAATTTAATAAGTTATAATATGATCGGTTGGTTGAAAGCCATGTGGCTCATGGTGGTTACGCGTTTATCGTTTGTCGTGCTACGCGTCACTTCCGCACTTGCCTACTTGTCAGAAGGTGAAGGCAACGACGACAAACGATGAAACACGAGACCATAATAACCCAACAGGTGACTTAAATATGATGGTCCCGTTTTATCCATTTATCGTGCCACGCGTCACTTCCGCACTTGCCTACTTGTCAGAAGGTGAAGGCAACGACGACAAACGATGAAACACGAGACCATAATAACCCAACAGGTGACTTAAATATGATGGTCCCGTTTTATCCATTTATCGTGCCACGCGTCACTTCCGCACTTGCCTACTTGTCAGAAGGTGAAGGCAACGACGACAAACGATTAAACACGAGACCATCATAACCCAACAGGTGACTTATGATGGTCCCGTTTTATCCATTTATCGTGCCACGCGTCACTTCCGCACTTGCCTACTTGTCAGAAGGTGAAGGCAACGACGACAAACGATTAGAAACGGTACCATGATAAACCTACAGTATCATGACGTTTGACAAGACATCAACGTCATAATGCTGAGTGGCATATTTTTGGTGTTTCAATCCTTACTCGTTGTACCGTGTATTGCTCCCTATTATATTACCTACGCCAAATAAATCATTCTTATTCTTAGATGTTTAGTTACATTTAAGTAGGTATTATTAGGTAGGAACTGAGTAGCATGTGTTGTTAGGTTTTCATTAACATACCCAATATGCTCAGTATAAAATACGGCATTCTTAGCTTAGGTTTCTGAAAAAATTATGAATCCTGAAAAGAAGCAATTTTATGGCAACGTAATAAATTGGTAATTTATTTGCGTACGACAGTTATACTAGTTCTATTTATTTAAGTAATGAAATTGGGGTTTTCAAATGAGAATTATCAAAGGTTTGTTGTCATCTGTTTAACTTAAATAAAAATAACCCGCGCGCCGTTATGTATAGGTATGAGAGGAGAGGGATTGAGGTAATACCAATTAATGCATTTTATTACACGTGTCATGAGGTCACAAGTGTCATAACAAACTTCAAGGATATGTTTTTCTATTTTAAGTGAGTTTTTTGATACATGGCCACTTGGCCAGACATTGATAAGGTGTTCATAAGCACGCTCTTTGTCGGTAATGAAGTCAGAGTCTTATAAATTCACTAATTAAAGTAATTACTAGCAGATTGTTATGTCTAAATGTTTATATATTTATAAATATGTACATACGTGTTACGTTACGTTCGCGTTATTAAAATATTCACTGCTTATCAATAGGTGATCGTATGTTTAACTTGTACTTGTTTTACCCATTTAAATAATAGGTAGTAAATTATCAGCACGGTTAACCTCTTTTGAGATACCTACTTAATTAACCAATTTTAATCAAACGAATATTTCAATACCCGCAGCAGTAGGCTTAGCACATGATTGGTGCGACAGTAGTTGAATCATTCTAGATTGGAATGTATGAAAAATTCGGCATAATTAATATAGAACTTTTAATGATGGGGATGTGTAGGCCCTAGATTGAAGTTTATTTTCATGAACCCTCCCCCCCTCTCCCCCTCCCGCTTCACCCCTCCGCACCCCCGGAAATGTCTTAAAACGCGGTTTTTGTCAATTTTTTTGAAAACTATTCCAGTTACAGAAAAAGTGTAAAGGTATGAAATAATCCTTAATTAATGTACTATTGATTTTGTATACACATTAAGATGGTATTACTTATAGTATTTTCACAATTTACCGTAAAAAAATAGATTTTTTAAATATTTAATGCTTTTTTTCTTTGAGTTCAGTATTTTCAAGCAATGCTGCTTTTATCGTCAACATAGGGAAAACCAGCTTAAAGAATATAATATTCTCTTTAAAATAAGGTATCATTTGTTTTAAAATTCCTTAATTTAACGTTGTTATGTCATATTGAAAATCCACTGTCATCAGATATATGCAACGCAACAATCGCAAACATCGGTATTCAAAGTGCGACAGAGATCCAAATAAACGATTTTTGGAGTGAACAGCGGTGTTTAGGTTATCTGAGAGCCTACCACACATTATCATCATCGTCTTCTCCATCTCTCTCGAATATGCAAGTGCGATAGAGACATAATAAAATAAACACTGTTTTGTAAAGTTGGAAGAACAACGTTTTACCCCCCGAAGAATGGGGCTGGAAAAAAAAATCTTACTGCTTATGTCCTATTTTAAATAGTGAGTCGCCAGCACCAGCCTTTATTTTAAAATTAATAACGTGCAACTGTAAAAAAGGCTGTGGAAAACAATGTACTTGCGTAAAAGCCGGCTTGAGATGCACTACGATGTGTACAAATTGTAGAGGACAGAGTTGTGTGAATAAAGTCGATCTGGAGTCGGATGACCTAATGTATTAGACAGTAGATGTTTAAAAGAAGATAAACCAAATTAGTTTTAATTATTTTTTTGTTTTATTTAACAACATTTTTCAGAAATAGCAGCTTATAATTAACGATTAGTAAAAAACATCAGATAGAAGAAAGAGTGAAATCTCTTTTGATAATGAATACCTATGTTCCCCGAAACATGTCGCGCGGAGTGACTAAAAATACGAAAGGGTTATCCGTAATTTGATTAATATAAATACGCATGATGTACTTTCATTACATTAATTTAAGTAAAGCATACGTACTTGCGCAATAAATTGCTACGTACGAGAATTAGTACCTAGTACGTATTATATAATTATAATCATAAAAAAAATCAAAGCATCATAGCTATGTCAAATTTACTAGTTTTGAAACAAATTATACCTTGTTTAAAAGATAAAACTCTATTCTTTCCCTTGCAATAAATATTAACGACGTATTTTTGCAATAATATAAATATTTTTATAAAAAAGTCCGACATACTATAAATAATAATAAATAATCAGTTTTGATGATGAATTGCACAAAAAATATAAGAGATATCGTTTTATTGAGTATCAATAATCGATAGAGAATTTATTGAGGATTATTTCATTCCTTTACCTTTTTTCTGTATCTCAAATAGTTTTCTTAGTATTAGTCAAAAACTGCATTTCAAGACCTTTCCGAGAGCGCGAGGGGGTGAAGCGGGGTGGGGAGGGAGGGGGAGGGTTGTTGGAAATAAACTTCAATCTATAACCTACACATCCCAATCAATAAAAGTTCTATATTAATTATGCCGTTCAAAAAGCTAATTTTCTTCAACTACAGTATGTGCCGCGAGATAGATCTCCCGTTCTTTACTAGCTATATTAACAAAAGAGGGACGGATAGTCTATCTCGCGGCGAGATACTGTCGCGCCAATCATGTGCTAAGCATACAGGTAGGGACTTAGGTACTTACGAGTATTATATAGGTTCAGTTTGTATTGAAATACAAAATAAGCGGGCTTAAGGAAGAATGCGGGGTATTGATACTTAACATATCAATGAATGGTCTATTAACTTATAATTAGGAGATGTACCTATTTCGTGATTTCTTGGTTGCCTCCTTAGGTAATAAAAGTTAATAACCGTGATCTATCTAATACAATCGTCCTTGTTACATGTTAACATCTGTTGATCGTCATCAACGAATGTTAATATGTGATTTTTTGTACTTGTATCCGAAAATTAAAGAAAAGTTAAGAGAAAAGCGGTATAACAGCAAAGAAGATGCAATAGTTGCATATAACTATGAAATTTCGGAGGAGACTAAAGAAGGGTGGTCGTGGGTATTTTCCAAGTGGTTTAAACGGATGAAAAAGTTATTTCAAAATAATTCTTCGAAATATATAACTACCGAGTTTAAGGCAAGGATTGCGTGGAAGAGTTCACAGACGCTAGATTGCCCAACCGTCTGCAAATCTTAACCACCGATCGTCGGTACCTGTTTTCGAGGACGAAAGGTGTTGACACGGCGTGTCATCACATCATACGTTACGACTTACGACACTACCATTCATCGTAGCAAATGCATCAACGGCCCTGAATGTGGCGTTGCATTCACATAGACAATGGCGATTGTGGTCGCGGCACGCTTGCGGCCAGAGCTTCTACTACGAACCATTTCTACTGTTGTACTGTCTATATCGCTCTCATTCAGTTTTGTATTCGTGCGAACGAGAGGCAAGCAGTTGAGTTTTCGATTTTCATGGTAGGCCGTCTGCTCGCTGCGCAGGCACGCGCCGTCGTTTTTATTTATAGCGGTAGCACATCGGCACCACGAGCGACGTTGACAAACAACCCAGCGCGGCCGCGCCTCTGCCCGGCACATCCTGCGAGATGACCGTACGTTATCGCGGCGACCTTCACGGTTGACGGTCCTCAATTGCTTGAGGTGAGTTCGAATTGTTTCAATGTCAACTAGTGACATGGCGTTCGTTGATATCGCCAGATATGTGAACAATACTGACGAAATATCTAATCAGGAAATAGGTCTCAGAACATGCAACTGCCTCGTAACAAATTGTAATTGGGTTTTCCACTAACAAACATGCCGCCATTAAATTCCAAAGCCAGGTAAATGTTAAAAAATAAACAATCACTGAATGCCTGAATGTGCCTAAGTGTAGTTGTGAGTTGTCAAATATCTACATTATAACAAGCTTGGTAAATCAGAAATAAATGTATAATATTTTTAGTTTTTTATTTTTTTTTCATGTGAATAATACTCGAAGCACGTCATGGAACAATTTAGAGGGCACAGACCGCATTTGCACGGATAATATCCTACAACACATTTTTAACTCCTTTATATTGGTTAATTTAGCTCAATTCAAGAAGAACCCGTACCGAGTGACAAGCGCAAGTCATGTGCATTTATGTCATCGTTCAATGCATCCTCGGCTGTCCGACCGACGACCGCAACAAATGCGTTTATTATACCAATACCCAAATGAATAATATAATGTGTCATTGGCCACAGAATGCTTATCCCGAGTCAAAAATTTACAATCGCTCGGCAAATTTGCCTGAGCCAATCTCATTGTACTTTTGTCGAGCAGTAGGTATTTACACATTATTTATGTACTACCACGATGTTTTTTAAGCAAAGTAACTTATTAATTGTATAAATTAGGTATATACTATACAGAGTGTTTTTTTTAAGTGGGACAGTATGGGGAAATCGGAAACTATAGAAGATACAAGGAAGCTGTCTTAGGAGACATTAGGTATTTTTTTGAGATAACAATTTTAGCATTTTCAAATTTTTGGTCAAGTGCGAGTTGTTCCTAAAAATTAATAATATTGATAAAAAAATTTTTTGACGCAGATCGACGTCATTTCATGCGTAGATTATTTTATTGTATTGGATGAAAAAAATCTGAACAGCAGAAGTTAGTCAAATTCAGGAAAATAATTTCTCATATGACGACAAAGCAGGTACAGTAAATATGTAGTCCTTTAGAAATAACAATATTCATATTTTTTGGGTTAACCGACTCAGTTTCACATGAGATCCTTTCCAACTAATGGGCTGAAATAAAACGCAACGGCAGAAGTTAGTAAAATTTAATAAAATTACTAGTTTGTACTATTATCTACTCCAACTACATTAAATGTTCAATATGACCGCCCTCTTGCCGTATGCACGTACGAGCTTAGATTAGCGAATTTAAAGTTTTTTTTTCTTTATGAGCTTGTGACATGTAACTTATTAAAATCCTTTTGAATTTAAATAAAAACGTTCCAAATTCAAATGTCGTATTCGAAAAGTGTAAGTAATACTTTTTTAAATATTGACCTTGCAGTAGTAGACACTTCATAGTGGATGTAATATGAGAAATGGTTTTCTTAAATTTGGCTAACTTCTGCTGTTCAGATTTTTTTTATCCAATACAATAAAATTGTCTACGCATGAAATCACGTCGATCTGCGTCAAAAAAATTTTTTACCAATATTATTAATTTTTAGGTACAACTCGCACTTGACCAAAATTTTGAAAATGCCAAAATTGTTATCTCAAAAAAATATCTAATGTCTCCTAAGACAGCTTCCTTGTATCTTCTATAGTTTCCGATTTCCCCATACTGTCCCACTTAAAAAAAACACTCTGTATACTCAGAGATGTGCCCTATGCCAGTAATTTTATCTATTTTCGCAACATACCATTTGGGAATTTTCATCTGTATTGCCGCTGAATTCTTCTCTTTCTCGTGATATAGGACAAATACGAGTACTATAAAACTTTCGTCGTGTAGTTTGCAGATTTATCAAATAATAAAATTCATATAAGAAAGTACGTAGTTAAATACTTAAGTTAATTATGTTCAATTTTAACCGTTCATCCATGTATGAAACATCCGGTACTCATATTGTCGATGTCGTGTCGTGTCGTGAAATTAGGTCGATTTGTTTAAGATGACATTTATTTATTCTTCATCTTCAAAAAAGAGCCGAATGTACGAAATCGAGCGCTCGGAACTCAAAAATCGCCCCCTTGGTCATCCCAAAGCAGTCACAGAAATGGCAGGTAGCGGTTTCGTCAGCGGCCACTTTAAAAGGTTGAATCAGTCAGGTATGATTGTCTCTGGGCAACTTCCGCGCCGGAGTGACGCAAGGCTAGGCCGCTGGGCTGCCTACGCGCCCACCTTCCTAATTACGCTGTTTACACTCCGTCTAGACGACGCCCCCCTCTGCTACCATCGTACCCCTCCCAACCCCCCTTATCACAAGCCGCTTACATTGTTGTGATCGCATTTTTAACCGGACTGCGGCATTGATTCAGACGGGACTAATTGGCGATGAGCCGATAACGATTATATTGGTAATGCCGCCGGGATCTTTGAATGTAGCGGCCGCTTAGCAATATTATCAGTATCATTTGCTATAGACGCAGTTAATCCCGCTTTTTTAAAGGGCCAGCAACGCGCTTGTGTCACGTGTTGGGTTTCACACGTCCATAGGTTAACTGCTTACCATCAGGCGGCCGGTATGCTTGTTTGCGTCCAATAGCATAAAAATATGAATTAATTAACAATAGACTGCTTATTGAAAAGTCAAAACACATTAAGAATATGTAGATGAATTTGTTTCGTATTTTTGTTAAAAAAAAATGCGTAATCATTTTTTCGTTGTTTATCTGCAGCAGCATCAACATTATCGAGATTTATTTATTAAGTTTAATCTCGGTCTGTTCAATAACAGATGGGGCTGAATGTTTTGGTCAATCCGCGTGAATGGAATTGTTGATCAAGAAGTCTTGACACCCATTCACTGTCTGGGAATTTCTAAAATCAACACCTACGTAGTACTAAGTAGTGACGTCTGCTCTGCACAAGTGCATAGTAATTAGTAAGTGGGTACCTACACCTAGCATCTATTTCGATATGTAATGATTTTTTTTCTTACGTTATATTCAGAAGTATACTTTGAAAATATACTCTTCTCATATTACCGCTTCAAATGTTTTTAATTTGTTTACATTTATGACAGTCATATAAGGTGGAAGTACTAGTACCCGACGCTGTACCAATTTTCGTCATCATAGCTTGAGTTGCCATTGACAAGATAAAATATTAGGGCATTTAACGATGATAAATGACGTAGGTATGTGCATTTAATGCTTCATATCACAGCTTTGTAATAATTCGCTTATATCTAAATTATTTGCATAATTTTGTGTGTTAATATTTCAAAATCCCAAAATGTGACATTTAAATTTGTACTGAGGTGCCATCTATTGGGACTGCCAGCAAAAGCACCAGACACTTACTTGGTACAATGGAGTTGACTAAGAAAATAATAATTTTGAGAAATTTCGATATTATAAATAACAAAATTTACAAACACTTCTCCCAAAACACATGACAATACTTTATGTAGATTTATTATATTAGCAAAATATCGTGATTGAAATAAAATGTTATCTGTGCACATGTTACGCACTGGTACTTCCACCTTGGTACCTAGTTAGTACAAGAAATACTCGTAAAGGTACCTAATTTTTTTTTTCTGACATCCAATAATGCCTTTGCATTGGATGTCTTTTAAACTCATGCACCATGTTTACTACTTATGTACCATTTTTGCAATCGACCCTTCTATGCATTTGGTTCGCACCAATAAGTAATTAAGCCACTGCGAGCGAGTTTAAAGGTAATTTCCGCCATTATCGAAGCCTCTAAATTAAATCATAGCACTAGGTAGATACAGTCAACTACAAAGAGAAGATGTATCCACATTTTCACCTGCCTATTCCTTTCATTTGTAATAAGGTGAAATAGTGGATATATATCTTCGTAGACAACTATACAAACAAGTGATGCACCGTCGCCGGTAACTTTCCCAATACAGTGTGGGGAATATTCCCAAATCGTAAATTTCCCCACAATAATATTGGGAATTTAAGTACTATAGGTAAGTATGGTAGGTATATCTATGATTATTTTGCATAATCATATACGTAATTCCCGACAGTACAAAAGGGAATGAAGCACCATAGCCTAAAATGTATAATCTCTACCTCTGCTCTGCCACTTACTACACTGACCTTCAAATGTATAATCGAGGTTAATTAATATCAGGCACAGTTTACATCGAATGAAGATCTTTAAACACAAAATTGCATCAGCCAAGTTCGCAAATAAAAAATCCCACCCGCGTCGCGTACTCCCACCTTAAAGGCCGGCAACGCATTTGCGACGCCTCTGGTGTTGCGGATGTCCATGGGCGACGTTAATCGCTTTCCATCAGGCGATTCGTCTGTTCGTTTGCCACCTATAGCATAAAAAAAAAAATTTATTTAGTAGGCTCGATGGAAACGGTATGGGTAGAAGAAAATTCACAGATACGGAACAATACACGGTACAAACAGTACTTACTGTAAAAATACTTATTTAAACACCAAAAAGGAAACCACTGAGCATACTTTTGTCAAATGTGACGACCTTAATCAAGTCTCACAAAGTATGATTTTATGGCCATCGTAATATATTAAGGTTTACTCAGAGAACCTATCAGATCCCATGCTACTTGATGTAAATGGACTTGAACTAAGACGTTCGACGTTCATTAGTTTAAATACTATATGTACAGTCCTCGCTACTCGGTTTCAAACATTCGAACAAAGATCATTTCATTGATTCGAAGTAAAAAACCGTTATAGCAGAAATTAGCATGTTTTTTTAGTTATTTTTTTTTCAATCTTTTCAATCTTGGGTTGTATAGGTATTTGGACGGCTAAAAAACCATCTTAATCAGAAATCAATATGAAATTGAACATCATTGGATCACAACCTTACCCAACAATTTTTTTGTTATATTTTAACAACACTAATACTATTCTATCTAATTATGGATTAAAAGTCAATGCGAAGAAATCGCAAGCAATTGTTATTGGTAGCCCTTACTTTATAAATAAGCTCTCGGATATGACGGTTCCGGATATTTATTTTGGTGACACTCCTATTCCTTTTTCTTCCACTGTGCGAAATTTAGGTATCATCATGGACCAGACGCTCTCCTGGACACCCCATGTAGCGGACATTAGCCGAAAGGTGTTTGCATCACTTCATTCTTTGAGATGCCTACAAAATGTTCTCCCATATCAAACTAAAATAACCCTTGCGCATTCGCTCTTGCTTCCTCTTCTGGATTATGGAGATAGTGCTTTTCTAGATCTGAGGGAGGAGCTACTGGGTAAGCTCGAGCGTCTGCAAAATGTGTGCATCAGATATATTTTTGGCTTGCGAAAATATGACCACGTTTCTCAGTTTCGTTCTCAGCTCGGATGGCTTCCGATCCGTCGTCGCAGAGACGTGCATCATACCCTGTCCTTACTTTTTAACATCCTTTTCAATCCTTCTTCGCCCCCTTACCTTTCCGAAGGATTTGTTTATTTAGCTGACGGTAGTAATCACCGCTTGCGTTCGAGTGCTAACCTAACTCTTGCTTTGCCGTGTAATAAGTCGCGTACTTACTCTAGATCTTTTTTGGTGCGTGCTGTGAAATTGTGGAATGGGCTTCCATTGTCCCTCAGACAGTCCCAGTCTGTGGCGTCACTCAAGAACAGTCTGAAAAAATTGTGGCTCTCCGACATTTTGTGAATTGGTTGAGTATTATATTTATTGATGTGTAGTATATGTACGTATATGTATTTAATATTTTAATTATATGTGTATTGGATGTATGAGTTTATGTTAGTTGGTATAATAACAGTTAAGTTTTTGGTATTATTCAAATATATTCTCCACTGTACACGGTATGTTTGCCTATCTTTTGCTTCATACAGAGGACTCCTTTGCTCAAAGGTTAACTGGAAGAGATCCCTTACAGGGATAAGTTCGCCTTTGTACCTGTCAAATTCTTTGTAAAAATGTGTATTTTTGCCTGTGTTTTGTGTACAATAAAGAATTTACATACATACATACTATTAATACTCATGTCGAATTTCAGTGTAGAATTAGTAATTTAATAGTTGAAGAAAATTAGCTTTTTGAACGGCATAATTAATATAGAACTTTTATTGATTGGGATGTGTAGGTTATAGATTGAAGTTTATTTCCAACAACCCCCCCCCCCCTCCCTCCCCACCCCGCTTCACCCCCTCGCGCTCTCGGAAAGGTCTTGAAATGCAGTTTTTGACTAATACTAAGAAAACTATTTGAGATACAGAAAAAAGGTAAAGGAATGAAATAATCCTCAATAAATTCTCTATCGATTATTGATACTCAATAAAACGATATCTCTTATATTTTTTGTGCAATTCATCATCAAAACTGATTATTTATTATTATTTATAGTATGTCGGACTTTTTTATAAAAATATTTATATTATTGCAAAAATACGTCGTTAATATTTATTGCAAGGGAAAGAATAGAGTTTTATCTTTCAAACAAGGTATAATTTGTTTCAAAACTAGTAAATTTGACATAGCTATGATGCTTTGATTTTTTTTATGATTATAATTATATAATACGTACTAGGTACTAATTCTCGTACGTAGCAATTTATTGCGCAAGTACGTATGCTTTACTTAAATTAATGTAATGAAAGTACATCATGCGTATTTATATTAATCAAATTACGGATAACCCTTTCGTATTTTTAGTCACTCCGCGCGACATGTTTCGGGGAACATAGGTATTCATTATCAAAAGAGATTTCACTCTTTCTTCTATCTGATGTTTTTTACTAATCGTTAATTATAAGCTGCTATTTCTGAAAAATGTTGTTAAATAAAACAAAAAAATAATTAAAACTAATTTGGTTTATCTTCTTTTAAACATCTACTGTCTAATACATTAGGTCATCCGACTCCAGATCGACTTTATTCACACAACTCTGTCCTCTACAATTTGTACACATCGTAGTGCATCTCAAGCCGGCTTTTACGCAAGTACATTGTTTTCCACAGCCTTTTTTACAGTTGCACGTTATTAATTTTAAAATAAAGGCTGGTGCTGGCGACTCACTATTTAAAATAGGACATAAGCAGTAAGATTTTTTTTTCCAGCCCCATTCTTCGGGGGGTAAAACGTTGTTCTTCCAACTTTACAAAACAGTGTTTATTTTATTATGTCTCTATCGCACTTGCATATTCGAGAGAGATGGAGAAGACGATGATGATAATGTGTGGTAGGCTCTCAGATAACCTAAACACCGCTGTTCACTCCAAAAATCGTTTATTTGGATCTCTGTCGCACTTTGAATACCGATGTTTGCGATTGTTGCGTTGCATATATCTGATGACAGTGGATTTTCAATATGACATAACAACGTTAAATTAAGGAATTTTAAAACAAATGATACCTTATTTTAAAGAGAATATTATATTCTTTAAGCTGGTTTTCCCTATGTTGACGATAAAAGCAGCATTGCTTGAAAATACTGAACTCAAAGAAAAAAAGCATTAAATATTTAAAAAATCTATTTTTTTACGGTAAATTGTGTAAATACTATAAGTAATACCATCTTAATGTGTACACAAAATCAATAGTACATTAATTAAGGATTATTTCATACCTTTACACTTTTTCTGTAACTGGAATAGTTTTCAAAAAAATTGACAAAAACCGCGTTTTAAGACATTTCCGGGGGTGCGGAGGGGTGAAGCGGGACGGGGAGAGGGGGGGAGGGTTCATGAAAATAAACTTCAATCTAGGGCCTACACATCCCCATCATTAAAAGTTCTATATTAATTATGCCGAATTTTTCATACATTCCAATCTAGAATGATTCAACTATAAACCGAAGACAGCAGACCGCGATGGAGATTGTGAAACTATATAACCTGTTTTGATTCCGAGCCTTAAAATGATTTGGATTTTGAATACTTCAACCTGGGTATTTAATATAATAGATAGGTATTTGTGTTAAAGTTGTTTTAGATGTGGTTTACCTCCTTAAGCCTTGATGCCCGCTTGCTTAAGCGTAAAAGGCTCCACATTTCATGAGCGTAGGGAGTCGCTCACAAAATGGCCTTGGGAATGTTTTAAGGGACGAGGGGTGAACAATATTTCAGTAAAACACCAAATCGTTCACCTCACTACGTACGATGATAAACATTCTAACCTTTACCTAAACCAATACAAATAAAGCGAAATGTAAGTAATCCATTTTATTATTTGATTGATGAATTAGTTCTTTAGTACATGCATAAAATGGAAATGTGCTCCAAATCCGCAGATTCTGTTGTGTGAACTGTGTATGTTTTTTGTATATACCTAATTGCAAATCTACATATAAACTCCCTTACTTTTATGACACAGTTGACGCAATTGGCGTGACTCCCTGCCAAGTGGAGGTCCCTGTATAAATTCCCGCGCGAGACAGATGTGTATTGTCGCACACGTATCTGGGTGCCGCGACGGATCTAGCTTATAGTAAGCCAATCTGTCTCGGAGCACTAAATAGTCTTCTAAAAATGAAGAAGCGGGGAGTGATAAAGGCGGCTGGGCCCCGCAAGGTGCCGAGAGCAGGTAGGGCGGCTCGCGCCACGTGGCCAGGTATTGCCAGCTGGAGAAGCTATTTCGGTGATCGGCGGCAGGCCCCGGCAGACCGACACCAGACGTCGCCGCCGCCCCCGCGCTCCTCGCATGCGCTATAAATAGCGTCACTGTGCATTCTTGGGCGAACGATGTCGAATTTTTGTCGAGTACGCGCGACCACATGCCGTTTGTTTGGGCCCCTACCGTCTCCGGCTGGTCGACTCCACTGCAGCTGAGGAATCCGCCTCCGTGAACAACTCCGCTCAATCGCCACTACAAACAAAACAATTCACTGTAAGCACTATCCTCATAGCATTCGTTTCTGTAGCTGAGTAGCTATGATGACTATGATGTAGGGTTAGAACCGGCGATGGTAGATTTTATTTTATAATCTTGATGTGATAATTCGAAAGTGCTTGTTGCTAAGTCTATTTGAATAAAAAATCGTTGGACTTTGAAGCTAAGCTTCTCCAGCCTTAAAAGAAGTTCCTGTAATATATTGATTAGTACCTATACCTACTATCTGTTGAATCAAATTGTTATTTCGTAATGTAAGTAGCACATACGAGTACATAGTAGACGCAGCGTCATAAACGACTATGTGCTACAAACTATATATAATATTTTACGACGTTCATTCGCCTAGATATTAGAAGGCTTTCATGTTTCAACAATCGGTATCTACAATTCGACAACTTATATGCTGCAAGTAATTTTTACAACATTACTTTATCGTAAATAGTAAATACTCGTATCTGGCTCATTCCTGTTTAATATGTATCGTGTATAGCTCGATTCATTTGAATTTTGGCAAGTGCAATACGAAATTGAGTTTCCTTTCGGAATGAAAGATATCCCAAGATCTTATAATCCGGCGAGTTGCGGCCGGGCCGGCGGCTTGTGGAGTGAGATATTCTGATTAAGGTTCGCTAAAATTAGCGCGACCACGCAAACAAACTCCTTTATAAAAATAGAAATAATGCACTCTGGACGAAAATATACATCGCATAGGTTAACCGCAATGATACATACGTTAAATATGCACGCAGAAATTTCACTGATGATGAAAATAGTTATTAACATTTAGTTTGCCCGTACTCGTTACCGTAATTATAACCTTGTGTGTTTATTTATGTATTGACAGACGATTGAACACAAGTTCTTGATAAATAAGTACCTATACACTCTCAAAGTATACTCTGAATTCAGCAGATCTCTCAGGATTTGGGATGAATCTCCAATGAATCGCAACAAAATAAATGTGTTATGTACCTACCAAAAATTTTCCGGCCAAGTTCGACGAAAAAAACTGTGTGACACTATAACTTTGACCGTTTCGACATCAAAACAAGCAATGAATAAACATCTTTAACACAACACAAACAGTAGGTACGCGACGTAAATGTTACGTTCCCAGCGCACAAAATATGCAGCGGAGTTGAATGACACCAGCACGTGTAGGTATTGTTATTTGCTCCTGTCGCACTTTACATAAAGTTTGCATTCGATCTAAATAAAAATACAATTGACTAGCTCACTTGCCTACTACGCATATCTACGCAGATGTCTATCCTAGCAGACCTGCTGACCTGACTATGCTTAGTAACAGAAGGAAAATTCGACCGGTTTTTGTGACAGCTTCTTACATGACATTTGTTTGTTCAATCTTCGTTATAGCTCAACTTGAGTAACGGTTTTTGACCGTTGATAAAATAGGATGGAATGGTAGTAAATATGTAAAAAATGCAAATATGTAATTAATTACCTACCTACTTCCAAAAATGTCCTCCTATCCATAGGTATCTATTTTCAAAAATGTTATCAAGGTTGTAATTCCATATTTCTAATGCAGGCAAATCTATTTGATAACAGTGTTTTCATCAGTCTAAACGCTACGTACAAATAGAAGTTAGACGAAAAAAAAATCTGGATCCGTAGGTACGTAGACTTTCTCCTACTCGTTCCTCTTCCATACTTTTGAAAATCAAATTTTAATTCGTTTTTGTTATTACTTTTTTTATACGTATGTTACAGTTTTAATTGTACTACACTTAGATATACAGGCTGATTCTTGAGTCATGAGCAGGATTCAACAGGGTACTATAGGGACGGTCACGATGAGCAACTTTTACTTCGGAGATAACCAAGAAATTGCATAAAAAATCTCTTAATTATGAGTTAATTCATACTTAACTATCAATTAAGGATCAATTAACTCATAATTAAGAGTTTTTTTTTGGTGATTTCTTGGTTGTCGCCGTAGTGAAAGTCGGTCAGCATGACCGTCCGTAGTAGCCTGTTCACTCCTGCTCGTGACTCAAGAATCACCCTGTATACAGAAGAATTTAGAAACCCCTAAGCGATATGACTAGTCCTGATTATGATGATGGAAGCAATTATTCAATTTTCCTGTATAAAATTTTGGAATATCATTCTGCGATCAGAAATGAGATGCAGTGAACTGTGTTGATTTTGGTGGGTACAAAAGTACAATCGTGCAACGTAAGCAAGCATACAATATAGTCAAAACTACAATACAAAACCTACAACAAATAACAACAAACAATTCGAATATAATGCAATACTTTTCCTATAAATATTTAAAAAAAATTAAATCAGCATATTTACAGTATAATTTTTTTATGAATAATGACACCTAACCCCGAAGCGGAGCTGTGGGAGCTCGGCCAATGAGACCGCATCACAGTGTTTCGAATTTTGAATTTGAAGAATGTAATTGGTCAATTTTGCATAGCTCCACTCCGCTCCGCGTCAGTGGAGCCGCACCCTAAACCTACCTACCTAGTTAGGTGCCGTCAATTTCTTCTGTTGGTAGGTATACCTACCACCTAGGTCGCGTTTTATAAAGTGTCAATATGTGGGTCAAAATTATTTTCGTTGTCTTATTTTGTGTCCCTAAAAAAGTGACACAGTTGTGATTTTTGTATGAGATGATGTTTTGTTTCCAATTTTTGATGTTTCGATTAAAATCTAGCGTGAAAAAGAAATACAAGTGCACCGGATTTTTTTTATATAGGTATACTGAGTCGACACAGCAACTAGAAGCGTGACAGAGTGGTATGAAACAAGGCAACGAAAAGAATTTTGACCCATGTGCGTGTGTTAGAGAGGCAAACAGCGAAATTGTAAAATGTAACTTTATAAAACGCGACCCCAAACTTCCTACATCAAGTTAACTTTAAGAAAAGTAATGAAGGTGCCCTGTGCAATATACCTATAATTGTATATTGTGTTCAACTTTGTTTGATTTTGTATAAACGAAATGCTACGAGGAAAAGAAAACCTGTAAAATACTTCCTCTTCCGTACTCATTTTGAAATAGCAATGCTTCAATATTACTCATAGGTAGTTCGGATATTCCAATTCTGCTGCATACACGAGTAGATGTTTACAAACTCGCGCCGCGCAGCGCACCGTCTCGTTGCTATCCGCCCGCTGTGCCCATTATGCTTATCTGCCTTCAAAATTAGGAAATGGTAAAATTCAATTGGCATCTATGGTCCTGAGCTCAAATGCGGCTAATGCCCGAATCGTAAACGTCAGACTGATTTACTCAATTCTGAACGGTAATTTAGAGGCCGTGTTATACTGGCGCATAAATACGAAGTGCTTCCAGGGAAGCTGCCATCATCTCTTAAATGCGATTCAGTTTAGATTCGGTTTGTCAGTTTTTGGCAGCTATTATATGAGATTGAGATATCGCTATTCAGTTTAGGTCCTACACTGAATCGCATTAGTAGATCGTGGTAGCCCCCCTGTACTTTAATCATGGATGGTGTAATAATAATAAACATGATAATATAAAAAAAAAAACGAAAATACAGGGTGTATGTCTAATACGGACGAAGCTCTTAACGGGTGTTAGTTTACGACATAATAAGTACATTCAAATAACTTTTACTTAAAATTAGAGCAACAAAATTTTCCATACAATATCATTCGGCGCGCAATGTAGAGTACATACGCGAGTTAAAAGCTGATACCAAAATGTTATTTTATTTATGGAGGATAATATTATACCGTCGCTGGTTTCTGGATTCAATGCATTTGTAATTTTCATAATTCTTATCTCGGATGCCGAAGACGCGAATTCGCGTCCTGTGTATGCGTAAACAAGATGCCGAGGACGCGAATTAACGTCCTTCAAGTGTGAAATAACCTAATGCCGCAGACGCGAATTCGCGTCCTTGAAGTGTGATAATATAACCTAATGCCGCGGACGCGAATTCGCGTCCATTGAAATGTTAATGTGATGCCGTGGACGCGAATTCGCGTCGTCGCGTAGAAGGCGGCGGCGCTGCGTGATAATTAAAAATATGGGGCGTCAGCAATGAATGGGTTAAACACTCGTTGACAGCTAATTTCAAAAGCAGATGACGTAACCGCCATATCAACAATAACACATGTTCGTGCCTATATTGCTGCTCCGATAATCTTAAAAAAATCTGTGGGGTAATAATAAAGAGTAACTTTAAAAAAAATAATGTGTTCAATGATTATACTAATGAATCCCATGCCTGGTTTAACCCACTTACGCCGACCAGGTGTTATACAGGGTGGTCCAAACCTTGACGTCAAAAATTTTTTTTTAATTCCTTACGTCATGAGCTATCAGACTATACCCCATGTATGTTAGCCGACCTTTTGTAGTTTTCGAGTTATGAATTTTTGAAAATTTTTTTTTGAGAAATTCTGGAATGAATAAATTTATTAATAAAAAAAAACTTTGAGTTTTTTAACTAGTTTCTTTTTGTAAAAGTATGACTACAAATAAAGCATTTACTGACAAAAAGATTAGCGTCCTCACTTTGATACAAGTAGGATAAAAAATACCAAGTTCAAAATTTTACGTTAAAAACGCATTAAAATAGCATTAATGTACGTAAATAAAAAAAATAAAACATATCCCAAGGATGTTTGGTAATCTAAAGACTGCCCTAGGCCTTAAACCTTCGTAAAAGCAAAAAAAAGTGATACTTAATGATGAGGATTTTTCGGAGTAGTCGGTCAAATAAACTTAAAAAAAAGCTTCTAAATATTTTATTAAAAAAATTGTAAAATTTCGTCTGTTGTGTTGTTCTTATCAATAAATAAAGACAGAAAATACCACGAAAACTCAATTTGTGTAGTTATTCAAGTAATTTTTTACTACTTTAAAATTTTAAGCTTTTTTAAGTTTATTTGACCGACTACTCCGAAAAATCCTCATCATTAAGTATCACTTTTTTTTGCTTTTACGAAGGCTCAAGGTCTAGGGCGGTCTTTAGAATACAAAAATTCCTTGGGATATGTTTTATTTTTTTATTTACGTACATTAATACTATTTTGATGCGTTTTTAGCGTTAAATTTTGAATTTGGTATTTTTTATCCTACTTGTATCAAAATGAGGACGCTAATTTTTTTGTCAGTAAATGCTTTATTTTTAGTAATACTTTTACAAAAAGAAACTAGTTAAAAAACCCAAAAGTATTTTTTTGTTAATAAATTTCTTCCTTCCAGAATTTCTCAAAAAAAAAATTTCAAAAATTCATAACTCGAAAACTACAAAAAATCGGCTAACATACATGGGGTATATTCTGATAGCTCATGACGTGAGGAATCTAAAAAAATTTTTTTGACGTCAAGGTTTGGACCACCCTGTATAACACCGATTTTTTTTTCTTTTTTTTTGCGGATAATTGAAGTGTAAAACACCTCAATTATCCACACAACAACACAACTTGACAATTAATCACATTATCGTAACAAATCCGGGGGTCACATTTTTTGGTTTCAGGCTTATCTGGGTTAATTGATCGCCCGTATTAGATTTACATGAGATTTACACACTGTATATCTTACTTGAGTATGATTACAGACTATTCTGTCAAACCATCATATTTGAATACTAGGAGTTTGTTATTTTTTATATATATATATTTATTTTCAAAACTACAATTTATGTACATAGATTAAATCTAACTAATCTACTTAACCTAACCTATATCTAAGATTGGCCCTTGTGGCATTGTACCGAGGAGGCTGGCGGCATTTCCTCGCTGTATCGCAATACTGATGCGTTGTGCGAGGAGTTTGTTACTGATAAGTTTGCCAGACACTACCTAATATAATTGCAACTGAATGTTAATCGTTGTATTCCAGAGTGGTGGTGGGCGGGCGCATGCGCGGGCGCCGCGGTGGTGGCGTGCGCCGCGGGCGCGCTGGCCCGCCCGCTCCTGCGCCGCCGGCGCGCAGCCGCCGCAGCCGCCGCCGCTTGCCCCGTGAGTTGTATTGTCTCACACTATGCTAACTTTCCCGTGTTGTGACGGCAGTAAGACTACATTTCGTCGGTTGACAACCAAAACTCACTAAGAAACAAATACCTACTTGAAATAGAGATCGTATGTAAGTTCTGTAGGCTTATGATGGTACCGTGTTTAATCGTTTGTCGTTGTTGCCGTCAGGTTCTAACAAGTATGTAAGTGCGAAAGTGATGTGTAACACGGTAAATAGATAAAACGGGACCACCATAAGCCACCTGATTCAATACGGACATAAGAGGTTTGCTAAGAGTACCTAGTGACAGTTTTTATAGTGAGTTTTGGTACTTTTGGTAGTCAGCCGACGGTTTGTCATCACCCGAACTCTTCCCGTGGATGTCGTAAGAGTCGACTAAGAGATTGAAGTATTACTGACTAATTACTTATCGAAGATTGCTGATGGGCAGCAGCATCATATAGTGGAGCATCATTACTGCGATCGCCAATCTGCTTGCCCAGCGTGGCGATTATGGGCAATATTCATATTCGTATTTATATTCATTTATTCATGGTATTGTAACTTCATATAAAATCCATGTCAGATATGATACCCTGTAAGAGCATAGCAGATAATTATAATCTGAAAACAAGCTCAACTACTACTTGTCCTAAGTACAATATTTACAGAGTTATTCATTTACAAATAAATATTATATTCATTGAAAAAATATTTTAAGTTATAATAACAATTATCAATGAAATTCTATTATAATTGTCTTAAAAAAATACAGTATTGTTTTCGCCTTTTAAATCATCATTTAATCTATTACCTATGGGTGGTCCAAACCTTGACGTCAAAAAATTTTTTTTAGGTTTCCTACGTCATCGGCTATCAGAATATACCCCATGTATGTTAGCCGATTTTTTGTAGTTTTCGAGTTATTAATTTTTTTTTTGAGGTTTCTGGTATGAAGAAATTTATTGATAAAAAGAAACTATTGGGTTTTTTTTATATTTTCTTTTTGTAAGAGTATTACTACAAATAAAGCATTTACTGACAAAAAATTAGCGTCCTCACTTTGATACAAGTAGGATAAAAAATACCAAATTAAAAATGTTACGTTAAAAACGCATCAAAATAGCATTAATGTACGTAAATTAAAACATATCCCAAGGATTTTTGGTAATCTAAAGACTGCCCTAGACCTTAAATCTTCGTAAAAGGAAAAAAGTGATACTTAATGATGAGGATTTTTCAGAGTAGTCGGTCAAATAAACTTTAAAAAAACTTCTAAATTTTTAATTTAAAAATAAAGGTAAATTTCGTCTGTTTTGTGGTTCTTATCAATAAACAAAGACAGAAAATACCACGAAAACTCAATTTGTCTAGTTATTCAAGTCATTTTTTACTACTTTAAAATTTTAAGCTTTTTTAAGTTTATTTGACCGTCTACTCCGAAAAATCCTCATCATTAAGTATCACTTTTTTTTGCTTTTACGAAGGCTCAAGGTCTAGGGCGGTCTTTAGAATACGAGAATTCATTGGGATATGTTTTATTTTTTTATTTACGTATATTAATGCTATTTTGATGCGTTTTTAGCGTAAAATTTTGAATTTGGTATTTTATTATCCTACTTATATCAAAGTGAGGACACTAATTTTTTTGTCAGTAAATGCTTTATTTGTAGTAATACTTTTACAAAAAGAAACTAGTTAAAAAACCCAATAGTATTTTTTTTATTAATACATTTCTTCATTCCAGAATTTCTCAAAAAAAAATTTTTCAAAAATTCATAACTCGAAAACTACAAAAAACCGGCTAACATACATGGGGTATATTCTGATAGCTCATAACGTGAGAAATCTAAAAAAAAATTTTGACGTCAAGGTTTGGACTACCCTGTATGTATGGTCATGGCGAGCAGACTTTCGCTAGGTATGAAATTAAATTTACCTATTACTTCCTAATACGTACATTACACATAGTTAATAATTAGGAGAAAGCCTACGTCCAGCAGTGGACTTAGATAGGCTGATGATAGTGATGGATTATGAGTGTATGTGTATGCAAATCTTATAATATATTTAAGGTTAGCAAAAATATTATCACTAAAAAGGTAGTATATGAAAATGCAGAAGTGACGATAAACACTACCGCCTTTTTTAGAGTCAACATTTTGCCAGATTATATAGTATCATATTGAGACCTACTTCTAGTGACCAAATGGTAAAACGATAAACGTTAGGCGGTATAGTTTGGGAAATATAATTTGACCGACTATTATGTTACTTACGACCTTTTGTTTTGCGTTAACACTTACTAGACAATCAGCAGTCTAGCACTTTTCTATTGTTAATGATGTAAAACAAAAGGTAGTAAGTAACATAAGAGTCTGTCAAATAATATTTCCCGAACTATACTATTTATTTAGATACATATTTCAAGTATTTTTTCTAAGATCGACTCGTGTGATGGAGAGATAGAGCATAGAGCACTTAGACTAGATGAAGGGTCACTTACCCTTCAGACAGGGTACACTTATAATATTTATAATAAGGGCCCTAATACATGAACTTCGGTTATTTTACCAAATTAAATTTATGTATAGTCCGTAACTGATCGAACTACATACAACATACATATAATTATACCGAATATTGATGTCACGGGTCTGTTTACAAACATGACGCTGTAAGATTTCAGTGTTCCATAAACAAACAAAAAAAATGTAATCCTGTCAATAAATACTGGATTATAGCCGGAACACTATTTAGAAGCTATACCGTGTGTCTAATAGTGGCGATAAATCAAACCAGGCATGGGATGCCTCAGTGTGATGTGATCATAGATTACGAGTTTTTTTTCGAAGTTACACTTAATTATGACCTCACGGGATTTTCAAAACATTTTCGGAGCAGCAATGTAACGTGCGAACATTTGTTGATATTGATATGGCAGTTTTGGCATCTGCTTTTGAAATTAGCTGTCAACGAGCGTTTAACTTGAGTGTGTTGCTCTACATTGCGCGCCGAATTATTTCGTATGAAAAATTTTGTTGCTCTAGTTTTAAGTAAAAGTTACCTCAATGTACCTATTATGTCCTTTACTAACCCCCGTTAAAATCTTCGCCCGTATTAGACTTACACCCTGTATATTTTGTCCTGGTATTTTATCAGTAACCAACAAAATCCTCTTATGTATGTGAGGGTGAAAGCCCTGGGTCGCGTTTCATAGACCCACAATTTTAATGCCCTGGTGTAAAATATCCTTTTAATATAGTTTTATAACTTAATAAATGGAGAGCCGGAGAGCTTATTTACACGTAGGTATATAGACATGCTCCGAATAATGATATGTTTTTCCCAGTACCACGAGCCCAAAAAAAGCCAAAAACGCCGAAAGGCATTTTACTAAACATGGTACGAAATATTCCTCATAAAATATTTGTTACCTATACGTACTAAATCTAACAACGGTTAAATTGGTGCATGACTTGTAGAACTCGAAATATTTTGGTAAAGGAAAATCATTTTTTTCACAGAACTTTTTCAGTCAATCGAATCCGGTGTGACTCGGCCTTTAAAATTGTATTTTTTTTTCTAGTGACAAATAAGTTGGACAGTATATATCATAATATTTATAATATATATTTAACAATATCTACTATATAATAAATGATAAAACTGTAAAATAAATACGTACTATACATAAATAAATATTTCTTCATGATTTCATTTTACTACATATTACTTGTACTTTGTCGATGTTATCATTGTTATCAATAATACCTATTTATATCCATTAAGCTACCTAATTAAGTCTTGAACAGACAGACAGACAACCGGCAATGAAACTACAGGTATACAATATGGGACATTTAAATCATGAATAGGATAATTAATTAGATGTATTTCAAATTAGACGGTTATCGCGCAAGTCCTCAATCAAGAGTGTGATAAGTGTGATTGTTGTGTCGTGAACGTATTCGAACATTTTTAACAGGTAGGTTAAACTTTATAAAGCTACTATATATTGACAATAGGTACCTATATGTTTTAAGGATTCCGAATCGGGTTTTAATCTATTTTTATTTTATTATCTATATTTTTTAATAAATAAAAAATAGGCTATCCTCCTAAAGCCCATGGCATCCCATGGCCTTCCTATACCTGTAGTACTTATTAACATCGAACAAATTTAAATTCTATAAAATTAGAACAGAGTTGAATTTTGCTTCGTATAATGTTCGCACTAACTAAAATTACAAGATTTTTTTTGCAAATACTGTGATATAGAATTTCTAACTTTAAAAATAACATAAAATTTTCTCAGGTTACCGCGAGGATTACACAATACACATGAAATAAAACTATGAAATCGGATAAACTCGCGTATATTAACTAATTTTACTTCATGCCGACGTTTCGAACACTTTACAGGGTTCGTGGTCTGCGGATGACGCATAGTTTTATTTCAAATAACATAAACTTTTCTTTGAGCCAAATATCCTATCTACGATATTTAATGTAGGTATATTGCCCTCATGTCCCATAGTTTTGGGACGCCCAGTCCAACCAGCTTAGAAAAAGACGTAAAATTTAACAAATGTAGGCTGGTGTGTTGGGAGTCCATAGCAAATTTGAATTTGCCGCAACTGATAAACTGGTTGGCCAGTGAGAATATACATGGACATTTTCTCCTCTCAAAAGTACATAACTCCTAGCAAAAGTACATAATGCATAATACACAACAGTAAGTAGCAGCCAATAGCCATCTCATTTTGGTCACACCACTTGCGCTAGCGCTGTAGACTAACCCCCTTATTCATAAACGTTTGCTAACTTAACAAGCCGCTAATAATTGTTTGTCCCTTTCGGTCTTAACAATGTGTCCATAAGAGCAAAAGGGACAAACAGTTATTAGCGGCTTGTTAAGTTAGCAAACGTTTATGAATAAGGGGGTAAGTATACTCTATCTAACAATCTATGTCAATTAAAAAGGCGGCATTTTAAAATCTTCTATGGGCAGCCAATTCTTTACAGCCAGTTTTTTAATTTGCCGGCATTCTCTACTGACTGTTGTTGGACTTGTTGGACAGTTTATATTCGCAAGTTACGGTAGTTACAACCTCAATCGATTTGATTATGTTGGTAGCACTGCAATACTGTCAATATTTTGACATATCAATTCGAATTAAATGTCCGTATTGGACGCCAGTACCTAAACTTTTTAAGAAATCGCGAATGTTACGGCCCGGCCACGACATTGGTCTAAGGCGACCAGCGGCGAGCGAATCCATGAGTTGGAGCGGGATGCCGATATGGGTACGAGAGGGAGCACCATACGTTTTCCGCTAAGCCGGTCGCCTTAGACCGATGTCGTGGCCGCGGCGTTAGAGTATTTTATACCCGTAAATTGATACACAAAGTAGTAATGTTTATAAAGTGTGAAAGCACTATTATATTATAATAGGTATTTTTTTAATGATGAAAATGATGAAATGATGAATCTATTTATTTTTTTATGCTGAAATGTTTAATTATTGCGAAAATGTCGGATAACTTATATTTTTTGGAGACTACTTGATGAAAAATGTACCAACCATTTTCAGTATTTTTTATTGTTGTCTTGTCACAGTTTGCGTGACCTTGTTTTATACAAATTATAAGCGTACTTTAAGCTATTTATTTTTTTAAATTCGCACATATCATTGCAGATAATACCTCCCAATCGATATTTTTGTAATACGAGTGTATTACAAAAAGATCGATTGGGAGCGGTCCTCGAACTTCAAAAGTTATTTTATTCTACCGCTCTTTTATTTAGTATTCAAGCCAATGAAACGTAATTTTGATACTCGTAAAATTACCGACGTATGAGACCTATAAGTACCTAATGGTGTATGCCATCTTCAGTGTTATTACGTTTCGTTTGTTTACTCACTTTAGATAGATTAAATTACTTAAGTAATATAGTTCGTGGTGGTTTCGTTATACATTTGTGCACCACAAAATAATGCATAACAGTGATAGAATTGCTGGCACTCCAAGTTCTGACGAAATATCCGCAGCTAAACAGGTAATTGATAATGTGCACACATTGCATGCATCTCTATCAAGAGTCGAGAGGTCATCTTTTTCATCTGTGAAATACAAGTAGGGTAAAAGCACCAATAGATGACTGCCACCCAGAAGTTGACTGATAGGTCTAAAAATGCAAATAATTAAATTAGGAATAATTTGACACGCCCGGGAGTATTTTTCTCACATGCAGCAGCACTATATTGCGTCTCCCATGCAATTTCCCAGACAATTAAGCCACGCACGAGGCAGTGAGCGGTCGTCGAATTTGCGCTTCGCTCCAAAATCGCGTTTTATATGGGATCCTTATTAAGAATAGCCCTCAAAAATTTAAGCGAACAATTACGTAAAAAATCGAAAATGGCTTTTATTTCCTTGATTCACTTCAGTATAGATTTTAGACTAATATCTCTATTGTGTATATTATTAAGAATAATTTGTTTTTATTTATTTTATGAGATATTTGCTGGTCAAGTTATGGTTCCAATATTGTGTGTTCGGGCCAAAAGATGAACGACGGTCAACTTTTGGGCAAAGGCTCGTATTTTCAAATGCTTGTGTAAATTATAATAAAATAGCTAGATGAAATATTTATATATAAAATTACAATCACTTTTGTAGTTGATTTTTAGACCAAAAGATGAACGACACTTTTTTCCTGTATCACGTTTTAAAGTAATTTATTTTTGTATGGAAACGGGATTGTTCAACTTAAGAATCGCTGTCCAAAACGTGAACTAGGAAAATTTACTGGTTCATCTTTTGGGTTGAATTCCAATAAATGAATTCGAATCAATTTAGTTCGTTCATTTCGTTGATGCGGTGTCCAAAACATGAACCAACTGATTTAATTGAACAGTTGAATTTGGGAAAAGTTAAACTTGGAGATCGGATTATTACACAATGTACACCGTGTTTACATTTCATCAAAAGAAGGTTTTTTAGGTTAAATACAATTAATTTATCTAAGAAACTAACGTTTTTACTATGCTCTATTCATCTATTGGAGTCTTGCCGTTCATATATTGGTCTCGCTATATTGTAATTATGCTGGTTCATCTATTGGGGTCAAATTGTTCAGTGATAGGGCACTTTGTTCAACTACTGGGAAAGAACCCCGCACGGAATGTTCGGAAAAATCCGTTCGGTCGATTTTGCTGAAATTTTGTGAAAAGATAGCCTCTAATAGTCTAATTAACTGTGCGAAGATGCAACCTTACTTAATGACTAGTTTTTAAAATATAACGATTTTAAGTTGAACGAAAAATGAAGTATGTATATATGACGCTAATATGCACTTACTACCTTTTTCCCGATGTTGATTTAAGACAAAATTATTTCATAGTACTTAGTAATAATATGACGATTTGTAGTCCCAATTATATAATATATCTAAATATTATATTCGTGGCAATATCGGGTAAAAAAATATTTAAAGGCTCAAGCTATCTTATATTACGATGTTAAACTGTACAATTAATAATTAGCTTATATCTAATTGTATTTACAACGCTACATTTGTGCATTAAGAACGGCATAAAGTGTTCTTAATGATGGGTACTTTATGTTCTCCTCATATCGGGCATAACCTAAAAACCATAAGATTGCCGCTACGTGACCGCATGTACCGATCGTTCTTGCTCCACTTTTGCAGGTGCAATAATAGCCCAATATAGGGTCTTCATTTTCAGCGTTATTGTGTTCTAGGTCAAATGCAATGCAATCCACACATAATAAAACGCTGCGTTTCGAAATCGCGATGTAGCCCTTATTTTTATAAATCCTGGGGGTCTCCCTCGAGATCCCTAACATCGTTTGTCCTAAAATCACTTGCCCGAACTGTTTTGCACTAATGGGCATTAGCCCTATCGATCAGTTGCAATAACACTCATTTCCATAATGTAATGATTGTCCTAAAACTCACTTGCCCAAATAATTTTTTACCATAACTGTTAAAAACCCTAATGTTATTTTCCATATTCGTCGAAATCCCTAATAACGTTTCACCTCATGTCATTTAGCCTAAATGTTGTTGTCCTAAGAGACAGAAGCCCTAGCGATCAAAAGCCATACCTAACGATATTTAATCATAATGTCGGTAATGGTTACACAATTTTTTTTTTAAATTTTAGAGAGATATTGGCTCCTAAATAAAATTTGGGGATGCCTGTCGTGTCGCATAACGTCGATTGTCCTAAAATTTTTTGGCCGAGAATGTATGGCATAATGTTACATGGCATACTACTTGTTTAGCCTACTTAATTTTGCGCATACACGTTTAAAATACCTACACCATATTTATTCTAATATTGATTACTCGAATGTCGAATGACCTAAAGCATAATAATCCTAATGTTCATTGTAATAAATATTGTTTTCCCTACTACTCGAACTGTCAATTTTCACAGCGCCTACTTTTATCATGTCCGAAATTTCATTCAAAAAGGCATTTTAATAACAACATGCAAAACATTTGAACAACAGGGTGAATGGTTAAAAAAATGTTCAAGTAATAAACCAGGGTAAAACCGACGTGGATTGGTTAGGTTTCGAAACTAGGGCGGAGTGAATGGCGTAGTCTTTGAATACTTAAGTATTTTTAATCAATTGTTTACACATCCTCATATTTACAAAGCCAAAAAAAGGGGGGCTCGGGGGGCGAAGCCCCCCGCATTAAAAAAGAAATAATCTGAACATCCCCTACCTTAACCTGGATAGGTTCGTTAGGTACCTTTTATCCCTTAGAGCGGAAATAGAAGCCCCGCGCAGCGGGGCTTCGTCGACCGGTTCCCAGGTCAAAATTGCTCACTTAAATTCTTTGGACAACAGGGCGAATTATCTAGTAATAGTTAAGTATAAGGAATAAAAAAATATTTTTAAAGCTAGTTAAAGGTAGGTAATCACTATTAGTACATTAAATAGTAGGAACATCACCATTATGCACAATAATTTTTCGATACATATACATTAGACACGAAAATCATTAGGACAAACAATATTTAGGAACAACCAAGTTAGGATTAACAATTTCGGCATAGTAAAAATATGCGCAACAATGTTTATGCCATTAATTTTTCGGCGTTAAGTTGTTAAGCGACAAATTTTTCGAAATAAAAACATTATGCCACCCGATATAGACCCAAAATTTGGTTTTGGATATCTTGGTAATTATAAAGTTAGACAAGTTGTCCATACAAAACATGCTTATTTTAGCGTCCTCTATACGATAGCATAAAAAAATACGTGTTATAATGACACCACCCCCATCAAAAAATTTCCCGCGCCCCCTTTGCTATACTCTGACCCGTCAGGTCAGCAGCTTACAGATATAGGATAAACTGCAATAGGCCATACAGAGTTAGGAAATACGATTATTAGGATTATCGATCATTAGGCTTACTGACAATTATGATACATGACTATTATTGCATATAACGTTAGGATGAATAATTGATATGGAAAATGATAATTAGGATATAACGCATTAGGGAAAACAAAAATCATCCATACGATATTAGGAAAATTAAAAATATGGCATATGAGCGTTAGGACAAATGATCATTCGGACATAAAACGTTAGTGAATGTAAAAATAGGTCAAAAAACGTTAGGGATCCAGATATAGATCCAAATCGTGGCTCATTGGAGTTTCCATCGATTTCGAAAACTCGTTCGTCTTCGTCTTCTGCCGCTACTCGTATGTCGTTCATATGACGCAATGTACTATCTTGAATATATCCTGGAGATAGTTTAACTTGGTATGTACCAAATGTGATGGAGTGCAAGTAAGTCTAACCGTGGAAATAACGGTATTTGTGCAGGAGTTAGAGGGATCCAGCGTGCTCTTCTCCGGTTAAGATTTTCGGCTTCAACCCGTGCCTGTACTCGTACAACATTAATGTCTTCGACGCGACGGAGCATTGCATTGGCTACCTGGGTGCTTAGACAAGTTGCCAATCGCTAACGCTTAATCGTCAGTCGTAAGCGGAAGGCAGCTAACTGTCTTTGTCGCACTAATATGAAAGAGTGACAGAGAGGGAAAACTACGATACGCTACAAAGCGCTAGCGATTGGCAACTTGGCTAAGCATCCTGGCCATTACAATCCGGCATTACAATAGGGCCAGTCCATAGTATTTATTTATGATAGCTCCACTTATTAAAAGAAATATGTTCAAATTCGGAACATGGGATGTCGAAATCATATGGCCAAAGAACTTAATACATTTTTTAGATGACCGTTACGTGCCTCTACTACCCATCTTGTTTTTGTCACAATCTGTGCATAATTCGCGTCCTCAGTAAAGTTGTTAGTTGACTTTGACCAGGTCTTAAAGTGGGTGGCATTATTGTTTGTACACCTAATTCCTGTAATCTGGGAATTGCATCTCTGTAACCACGATCCACAATGAAGATGTCCTGTGGTTGTAACCAGTCACACATTCCGCGAAAATCGTTATCTAACTCATTGACGACAATTTTATTCTAGCATCATTATTGTTCGCATTGGAGAAGTAAGGTCCTTGAATATCTAAAATATACCCACGCAGCGTTTTATTATGTGTGGATTGCATTTGACCTAGAACACAATAACGCTGAAAATGAAGACCCTATATTGGGCTATTATTGCACCTGCAAAAGTGGAGCAAGAACGATCGGTACATGCGGTCACGTAGCGGCAATCTTATGGTTTTTAGGTTATGCCCGATATGAGGAGAACATAAAGTACCCATCATTAAGAACGCTTTATGCCGTTCTTAATGCACAAATGTAGCGTTGTAAATACAATTAGATTTAAGCTAATTATTAATTGTACAGTTTAACATCGTAATATAAGATAACTTGAGCCTTTAAATATTTTTTTACCCGATATTGCCACGAATATATTTAGATATATTATATAAATGTTAAATAATTGGGACTACAAATCGTCATATTATTACTAAGTACTATGAAATAATTTTATCTTAAATCAACATCGGGAAAAAGGTAGTAAGTGCATATTAGCGTCATATATACTTACTTCATTTTTCGTTAAACTTAAAATCGTCATATTTTAAAAACTAGTCATTAAGTAAGGTTGCATCTTCGCACAGTTAATAAGACTATTAGAGGCTATCTTTTCACAAAATTTCAGCAAAATCGACCGAACGGAATTTTCCGAACATTCCGTGCGGGGTTCTTTGACCCCTTTTTTAATATAATAATTTTTATAAAATTACTGAAGTTTAATACGAGGCACGAAAATAACTTATTCTAAACTCAATTAAATGCGAAATCATATAAAAAAATAAAAATTGATGAGTATGAGTTACATCATATAGAAAAAAATATTCAAAGTTGGGAAAGTTGCTTAACTGTTCATCTATTGGTGATTTTACCCTAGTGTTGTGAAATACAAAATCTAGCACGATAAAGGAAATTGTGAGCCACGAATTCAGAATCCAGTTTACAACATAAGAACGCATTTTTTCGGGTGGGATATGTTACCTAAATCGCTATTTGACAGAGTTTTTTTTTTATCTCACTAGGGATCTGGCCTGCTACCGCGAACACCGAAGTTCGTAAATTTCGGAGATTTATCTCTATCGATCCAACGAAGGCGTCATTAGAGTGACAGAGAAAAATCCCCGAAATTTGCGAACTTCGGTGTTCGCGGTAGCAGGCCAGGATCTGGATTAGGGTGGCCAACCGTACTATATTATATAGTATTGTACTATATCTCGACTCTCTGTACTGTTGAAAAAAATATAGTACGCAAAATTACTATATTTTTGGGGAGTCCGGGTCACACTACGTAATTCTATCATACATGCTGCTGATGGAGATTAAACGTTCCAATTTTTTTTTCTCTTCTCTTGCCGCTACTCAGTCAAAAGAAGACTTACGTAACAGAAAAATAAAGATTTGTCATAAAGTACCTACCTACTATATTTTTTCGTGTGTTTTTTGGAAAATACTATAAATCTCAAAAAAATAGTAGGCAACCCTAATCTGGATACAACTTTTAGAAGGCACCTAGGTATTTCGTTTTCGTCGTTTTCCACGCTGTCGGCATTTTATGTAATTTTAAAATTAATTTATATTAGGTAGTTTGTATTTAGGGTATTCAAGACAACAATATCTAACAGAAATGATAAAAAAACATTACTTATTACTTGATTACAATCGCTTCTCTCTACAGCTGTGGTTGCAACATGAAACTATATGATGAAAATGACCTAAATTATTAAAAGTTATTATTACATTATTTATTAGATTAGGAATAGGTATGAACAAATAACCAACATCTACAATCATGAAAATCTAAATCTACAAGGTACTATGTTTGATGGGGCTAGGAGCCTATTCGACACTGCCATTTTGATAAGTCAAATAGAACCCCCATGTCAGGTATGGTTTTACAAATTGTAATTACATTTTATTGATGGGAGTTGCATAAATTATGAGGCTTTTTAATTACTTAGCCGCCTACTGATAAAAGAATAGTCAAGTATAAGTTCTTACTTTTTTAACGAAAGCACTAGGTATGTAGGTATTTTTGTTACTTTCCTATAATATATGTGTCCCTGCAAATGTTAAGTAGGTACCTATAAAAATAATACAATCATAGGGAACTAGAAATTTAGAGAAATAAACGGGGTAGTTAACAATAGTAAAAGTTAGAGCTTTAAAGCCAGCCTAGCTTAAAGATTTTGAAAGATGATTTATTATTATGTTCTACCATGTGTTGATTTGTATCTACCTACTTCGATTTCGTTACAACTCTTACGATTACCTCGATCATTGAGCAATGCCAACCGTCTCGTCTCGCTAGCCGACAAACGCGTCATCGCATCGCTCGCTAAAACCTACCTACATATAGATAGGTGCCCATACAAACGGCGCGGCGCGGTGGCAGCAATCGAGCTTCTTTTACATGTGTGCCAAATCATATGTACGTCGTACTCATGCTCACTAATACACACATTTACCTTTGAACGCACACATGTAATGTGGTGTATCGGCTTTTGGAACACACAGGCGCAGCTAGACATAGCAGATTATGAGTGTGTGTCGGGGTCGACGTGACACACAACTGCGTGCGCTAGTGTGAGACGACATCGGCGGCAGCCGGTGCACCGCCGCCCGCCCGTTCTCTCCCCGCTACGCGACTGCGAACACCGCGCCGCGTCCGCGTCATTAAATAACAAGACTCGCTCGATGGCAGGCGTCTTCCTGCCAATATGAAAAACAACTCAAAGACAAAATACGCGATAGTGGAATTTATATGTTATTCTTATTTCAAAAGTAATTTATTTTTATAGTGTTATTGCATTTAAAAACATATTTTATTTATTAGTGAATGATAGTTAATTATTGCAAAAGCGCTTACGGGTGTTGTAGTCTCCGTCTAGTGTCTCTGTGATTGTTTTGTTTGAAGCCAAATGTTAAAGCAGTTCGCGAAAACAAATTCTTAAATGTCAGTGGCTGTGTGGATTTATCCTCGGCAACCGTAAAAAATCGAATGATCGATTCGATTTAACTCCTCGGCGTGTCATCATAAATCATTGGACACGAGCACATCACTAACTGTCATCCATAGGTGAAAAACCTACAAGAATTGTGGACGACAACGTTTCAAATAGTGAGTATTTGCATACAAGAGTTAAATAATAGGAGCACACGACCTTTGATACCACATATGATAATTGTAATTCAAAAAAACTTCACTTAGGGTCTTACAGATGATTTATCGTCAACCTAAGATAGTGTAAAGGATTACACTGAATCAATAATGTTAGTAAATGAATGTAGGCGAGTGAGAATATTCGAGTGTTTGATTTGTAGTGGAAGGGAGTGAAGTGAGGCCCGAGGCAGCTCGGCCGCGAGACGGCGGGAGCATGCCAAGTGATAAGAGGCGCGCCGATAGCAACGTCACACCCAGACGTTGTTTGTGTGAATTTAAATAAATTTTCATGACAGACAGTTCCGTAATCACCTCTCGCCTTAGTTGTGACAAGTCTTTTGATTATGTGCACTAGGCCAGCAAATATGTTTATCAGAAGGAATATCTTAACTTATGTAGGTAGTGTGTTACATTGGTGTTTACTTATCAGTTTCAGTGTACACTTGTCACATTCAGTCCATGTAATTATTCACATGAATTAAAACCTCGGACAAACCAAACCAAAGTTTGTAAATTCAATTGTAAGTGAAATTAAACAATAGTATTTCAGGGAGCCCACTCTTGTAATTAAGTAACAACCAAGAGCAAAGATCATCTATATTTATTTAATTTATAATATTCACATTAGTGAATGAGTTGATAGGTACTATCTGTAGGTATCTTAACTAAACAAATGGGCATCATATCAAATCAATAAGTCCTAAGTACTTTGTTTACTATTACTCACTGCTGGATAGTAATAGGAACAAACGTAAATTACCTTTAATTAATTCCTTCTAAGCTGAATTTACTTGAACAGAGAAAATAAATATTTCTTTTTAAAAAAATATGTAGAGCTATAAAGGTATTATGCTAAACATTCAGTTCTTATGATCTGTGTAAGTTGTCCCCAAATATTTATGTATTTATTATTATGGTTTAAATTGAATAATTGTAAATTAATATTTTCTTAACATATTTTATATAAATATGCACCTAATATCTGTCCTGTTATTGTTTTCTATAAACAAATTGCACAAATGTGTACCTTAATGTAATTATAATGTAGGATGATGTCTTTAATTGAGATAAGAGACATGTTATGTTTGTGTGACAGCTACTAATTATAAACACTGTAAACAAATGTGTTTATTGCTTTTATCACTGAACCTTTTGTGTATATTCTCTTGTAATTTCAATAGCACCACACTTTGATAATACCTATCACAGAGAAATGTGCAAAATACTTATTAGCTAATAAGGAATATGCCATAACTTTGAAATCAATCAGACTTTTCTTGTACTTAATAAGATAATAAAGTAGGTATCTGTTTCACCATTTTATTATTGGTATTATTAGATCCCATTTGTAGGTATAACACAACTTTATTATATTCATAACAGCTAATCTTATATTGATATATTAAGTATGATTCATGTTAGGGATTTCAACAAAATCATTGATTGATATGGAATTTTAGAGATATCTTTTTGGTGATGCAATTGAAGCCAACAGAAACTAAATTATTAGTGTAATGTTGCTAACTAACTTATAACAACACTAATGAGATGAGTTTATTAATTCATATAAAAGAAAATGACTAAAATACTCGTTAGGTATTCTTACTTAGCTCAAAAATCCAGAAGCTAGAATCATTAACTGTACTACATGGTGCATGGAACAATTTAAATTATTATATCAATTATTTTCGATTTGAGTTTTTTAAGTAGTCACACTACTATGTACTATAAATTATAAATATTAGACGTCATATACCAAGGAAGAAAGACCTGGTTCACCAACTTCTGAGGTGAGACCCCGCCCCGAGCAGGTTAATAAGAAAACATTTCTTATGATGTTTACAACATAATGTAATATATTATGATTACATAATGTTAGTTAGTTGAGCTACCTGTAATTTCATTAATTAATTGCTAATCTTTTTAATGTATATAACTTATAATAATGACAAAATTCAACAGTTCATATGCAAGCCAAACAAAATGTTTATAGCTCAACCACATGCTTTTCTGCAATGTGCTACTTGCTTGGTTAAACTGTTCATGCAAGTTGCTTGACGGTCTAAAGGTAGGAATCCTATGGTATATTAGAACAATTTCATTTATATTGTGATGTTCAATTTTCTGACTACCCCCAACCCCCACTCTTCCTGCGGGTGTCGTAAGAATCGACTAAGGGATTAAAGTGTCACTGACCATTCTACAAGATTGATGACGGGCAGTAGCGTCATCATAGTGGACACATTACTGCGATCGCCAATCCGCTTGCCCAGCGTGGCGATTATGGGCATTTACCGCCTAGGCTGATGATGATGTTCAATTTTCTGACAAACAATAATAAACTTTATTGCTTATAGTATAGGTTGAAATTTCATTAGGCGTTTTCATTAGGGGCTTATTAGGTGAACCAAGCTTTTGTATGAGCTTTTTAGGCATAATAAATATGTTGATTTAAACTTTCATGATTATCTCTCATATTTTAACGACAAACGAGACTTAACCGCGTAAACATATCCGCTTAATATTATCCTGACGTTTCGATTTCGAGTATGACGTTACACCCGTGGTCGCAGGCAGAATGTCGATAAAATGTATTAACACGTTTAAGTTCTTATGAATTGTAATGCTGTTGATGTACCGAATAAAATAAAATAAAAACGCAAACCGCGCGGGGAAACTTGAAAATAATATTAAACGTACGTTTACGCGATTCAATCCCGTTTGTCTTTAAATAATAAAGTTACAAAATTTGAGAGGAACCAACCTAGTGTGAAACTAATATCAAGTGTATGTTGTATAAACATTTCTCACAGTGTTGCTGCTATCAGAAAATTAATCTTCTCCACTTAAGATAGCATGCCCTGTAGTAAATATAGGTACTCTTAGAGATTAATTCCTGTGCGACTCCTGTGAGTTTTTGTTCATATAACTTCATTTCTTTAGGTTCATGATGTATTCAAGCTGTGACAAAAGACGTACCTACTTTAGCCAATAGTGTTTAGTTTTTTTAGGAAAGTACACCTACCTTATGTCAAGCTTTCAATATTTTCTCGTATAAGATCAACCTAAAAAAATCACAAACAGAAATTTGTAAAGCTATTCAGAAAAAAAATCATTACATTGTCTTAGGCACCTTCTCGTGGGTATTTATTTACCTATATTTTACATACACAATTTAAAAACACGCAGCAGCATTTGCAAACCGATCCAAGCTTCTTGTATCAGATAATTCGAATACGTTTCCAGTCGATGAATTCGATCGATTTTGGATGTTAGCCAGTGGACTTTTATAGGTACTTTGTCGCGTCACTATATTTTTTACATATGTCAAATGTCATTTTTAACGTTTACTATAACATAACGGTTGACGTTAGGGCCAAAAAATGAAATGGCATTTCACTTAATGTAGTGTAAGTAATAAGATACTGATGTGCCCAAAAACGAATGACCACTATTTTGGTTGCACCTGTATAATACCTCTAAGTTAGGTCAAATTTAAATAATATACTCTGTCCAACCAGCATGTCAGAAGAAAAGGTAATCAAATTCAAAAAAATAAGGAGGCGCGAAGAGTTCAAGCTCATTGGCCAGAGTATAATAATTATTATAGTATATATTAGAATAGTAGACCACTTATAGTCGCATTTATTTATCATCGCGGATAAGACTACTGTCACCTTCTAACGGCGTACTACCAAAGTGTCAAAATGACACGTGTTACGATAAACGTAAAAAAAAACCACTATAGAGCGCTATGACGATTCGGCGTTTATCGTGAAATGTGTCTCCTTCGCACTTGCTTATTACTTAGAACGTAACAGCAGCGACAACAAACGATAAAAATGGAACCATCGTAATTCATAAGGCTACAGAGTTGCTACATCTATTTAGTATATTTAGTTCATATATTTTATCTCGTTAAAGTTTCGGAAAAAACTTTAATATTGTGTGAAACTTAAAAACATAAATGTTTTATATTTTCACGTCAATACACCTATAATTGCAACATAATTGCTTATATATTTCCTGTACGTATTTTGTTTGATAGTGCAATAGATAGGTAGTTGTGGAATAGATTTGTGTGAAACTAAAATACCACAATATACATAACTACCTACATGCACTTGTTCCTTAATTTTATTTTGTTTTGTTAAAAAAACAAACGTAGTTTTTCTGTACAGACAAAAGATGCATTAATTTACAGAATAACGTGTAAATTTTAGACTTAGGTATATTACATGCCTATTTATATGTTAGATACCTACATTGTTATATTGGACCCTACCCTGTGTCATTATGCATAAGTAGAGTGCGCCTACTTAAAAACAGATTATACCTACATATGATGACAACATTTGCAATTATTTACGTATTTGTAAACTAATGCCTCATGCGATGAGGTCGTTTCTTGCATTTGTATGCAACAATTATAGAGATACTTACCTATATACGTAGTTAAAAAACAGCTCTTATTGCATGATATTTAACAAAATATTCATGAACACAAAATAAACATTAAGTAGAGTCTGGGCATACATATAGCATTGTAGCCATTTAAAATCACTTAATTATTACAATTTAATGCAAAAATAATCCATGCAACGTGAAATGTAGAGTTAACCAAATCAACGAAATGATGTAGGGTACCTAGATACCCAAACAATTAAAATCGGTAGCAATAGAAATTACAAACATAGTAAGTATTTCGGCATTTCTCCGAGCGTTTCAACCTCCGTGACTTCGGTCGCAGCCTTATCAATTGAGAGATGCAAGAACTTTTGGATATATTGGTAGAAGTAGTTGACAACTACCAAAATATCCAAAAAAATGAGATACCCCCGGGAACCGAAGTCACGGCGGTTGAAACGCTCGGAGAAGTGCCCATTTACACACCAAACATTCAATAAAATACACAATATGTTATGGTTTTAGTAGTGTAACATAATGACATGGTTGTTTAAATAACACGTGGATTTGGCAGAATTGGTAGCATATGATGAGGTCAAAAAAGGAAATAAGATATTTTGAATAGGTACAGGGTTTTGTTTACGTACCTAGTTCGTATGACTCACTGTCGCTCTATACATTGATCGTAGGTTACTCTGTATGGTTACATACACCATCCACAGAAGAAGCCAAGTCCTTACATGTCCGCTGGGAACTTACCGCGAAATTCGAAACTTCTCATCACTCAAATTTGAGAAGGTTCGAAATTCGCAGTATACCCTTGCGAAAAACTTCCCCGCGTAGATTGTAGGTTAATAGTGAGGCGGACCACATAAGTGAGAGCAGTGTGTTGTGATTTGCAGATGCTCTCGGTACAAGTGCCGGGGTGCGCGGGCATGGAGCGGCTCGGTGCGCCGGGGGGGCCGCGCCTGCGACACGAACACAGACATCACCATTCTGCGTGAGTACCCACCATTTACTACTTACACTGTATTATGGAATCCCCTTAAACCAATCCAGGAGACTGGTGTGTCCTTAATATTATTTGATCTTCTAATATGACCAGGTACCCGACGTACTCTACCCAGGTACTGGCCATAGCCAAAATTGTTCCATCTGGAATTCCTGGCAACGAAGTAATCCACTTTAATACATAGATATGCTGAGGGAGTGCCCTTATAATATAATACAACTGATTAGTAGTGCCGCAAGTTACCCTGAAAGAAATAAAAGAACCGTAAAACGGTCCTACTTTGCTCCAAAATTGGCTCCACTTTTACGAATCGCATCTGATCTTTTATAAATATGGAGTTCAGGTACTTTCAATGGTTTTATGGGAAATATGTACTGTTTACCTACACTTTGGGGTGAAATTTGTCCCAGGTTAGTTGACACATTAGATTTTTTTTAAACTTTGTTTTTGGAGCAAAGTAATCTGTATGAAACAGGAAACTTTGCTCCAAGGCAAGATTGCTTTGAATTCGGACCTATTACTGGCGTGGAGCATTAAATAGCGTGCTATATTCCTCAACACTCTATAGGATGATAGTTGGGGTAACAGAAAAACACAAATTTTGCTCAAATTCACAGTTTTTTTATTAAGATAATTCAAATATCTTATAGCTCTATTAGCATCAGTCTTAAATTGGAATCATTCTTATAATTACCCATAAAGTTTCATATAAATGAACGTTTATAAACGTATCGCAAGTTATTACTTTAATTTTAACAATTAATTCTAAAGAGATCTGGTAGGTAGTCAACCCATTTATGAAAAAAAAACATCATTAAAATATACGCTTTAACAATGATGCGTAAATCTAACTCCGACAGTGGAAATCCGTACTGGCTCATTCTTTCAATACAGTCGCAGAAATGTAATTCTTCTTCTTTAGTAAATATGGGTGGAGTGTCCTTCTTGGAATATTAAATTCTGCAGCTTTTTCGACTCTATAGCTCGCAGACATTCTTCTAACGCGTCTTCAGTGTAGGCTTTATAATGCGTGCGTTAAGTCTTATGGCATACTTTCTGGGCTTGATAAAGACAATAACAGAAAAATTATTAACTCAAATCATTCTTTAAAAGGATTCATTCCTGGAGCATAATATCCCCAAAACCATGTGCAAAGTAAGACCGTCCGTGAAAACAAATAATAATTTGGAAACTATCGAAGCAATCACTTAAATACTAAGTTTCCAGGTAGGCAATGATATGTTAGATGAAACAATAAAACACTTACCAAATTTCATCCAGAGATGTTTGATATGGGAACAGAATTTTAGCATTAACAAAATCGATTACATCCACGCTTGTTGCAATTTTGACAGCTACTGACAAGAGGTTTAAACTTTTGACAGTTAATCATACCGAAGTTGGTAGGTGAAATCTCGTATTACCCGACAAAAACATTAAAATATACCCAGATAACAAGTATTTTCGTCTGGAACGGAACATAACTTTTTTTTTACTTGGAGCATTGTTACCACCCAAGGAGCAAAGTAGGACCGTTTTACGGAACCTTAGGATTCACACTTGGATCTGCTATCATAATACGTTATATGATATCTTGAATGAACCGTTTACCAATATAACTTTTAGGCTGATACCTTCGGATTTACCTACCTAAATATACGAATGTATTGTAGCACCTTATACGCAATCGATCTGGGGCAAGTAAATTAAAAAAATGCTGTATCTCTAACCTAAACGACAGCCGCTAGTCTGATAAATTCAAATCAACATAAATTCATTCGTGGGATTATCTGAAATAGAAATCATCACAACATGTATCAAAATAAGTATTGGTAAACTACGCGACAACGACAATAACATTACTGTATTTACTCTTGTTGTAAGTATTATGATACTTATAATCAACTACCATTACGATAGATGGGTACACAGAGTTCATCAGAGTGAGGTCGGCACGGGCCGTTCTGGAAATGCCAAAGATATTTAGATAATCAATCAAAACAAAGTCTTAGTGAATGCTCGCGTAGATAAAATGTACGCTAAAGAATGTAGGTACAGTATACATTTTTAGGTTTCACGGTTTTAATTCAGGGATCTTAAGATTGAGTTCAAGACAACAAAACGACCACAAGCGTAGCCAAATTCTTTAAACATCTTAAATCTTGCGCTAAAACATAAACAGCTATAATTAACCTACTAGTTAGTAATGAGCTGCAAAGTACGGCCACGTAACTACCTATCGCTATATCTACGTCCGCGTATGGGCTCTGACCACGGCGCTAGCACGAAGTTTGCACTTATCTTACACGTGCAAACGTGCATGCAGTAGATTTAATCAAATATTCATGCTTCAAACGAAGGCTGCTCTTAAGATCATGACTGACGATTTTACATTCTGGTTTTCATCGCTGCAATTTTCGCTGTTATAAAATACAGGACTTATCACTTTACCCAGACACAGTTGGTAGTCAGGTAGTCAAACCTACAGTAAAGTAAATACGAGGAATATAACTTCGATATGTTATTTTTGTGCCGTGTGGTGACGGCAGTAAGAATACATTTGTCACCACCCCAACTCTTCCCATGGGTGTCGTAGGAGTCGACTAAGGGACTAAAGTGTTACTGATCATACACTTGACCCGGGTATGTCTGAAAACTACGACCAAGACCACCGGGGGATGGGCAGCAGCATCCCTAAAGTGCGGTGGAGACACTGCGATCGCCAACCCGCATGCCAAGCGTGGCGATTATGGCAACTACCCCCCATGAAAAGACAAACAAGGCCGCGGCCCCGAGGTTCCGGCGACCCCCGGTGCCCTGGTTATGGTAGCGGCCAGGGTGCTAGCGGGGTCAGGGGTGCTAAGAATCTCCGGCAAAGATCCGGCTACCACCACCGACGATCTCTGGCCCTGGCAACGTACAACACACGTACACTGCGGACCGACGAAAAGTTAGTGGAACTGGAGGAAGGATTGAGCAAGTTGCGTTGGGACATTGTGGGATTGTCAGAAGTCCGAAGAGAGGGCGAGGACACGATAATCCTAAAGTCCGGCAACTTGCTCTATTTCCGGGAGGGCGACCAACAGTCCCAGGGAGGTGTCGGGTTCATCGTCCACAAGTCCCTCGTAAACAACGTGGTGAAGATCGAGAGTGTGTCGGCTAGGGTGGCGTACCTTATACTCAGAGTATCTGAGAGATACTCGCTGAAGGTCATACAGGTGTACGCGCCGACTTCGACACACTCCGACGACGAGGTGGAGGCTATGTATGATGATATCTCAAAAGCCATGCATAGCTCCAGAACCTACTTCACCGTTGTTATGGGGGACTTCAACGCGAAACTGGGCAAGAGAGATGGTGACGAACTGAGGGTGGGGCAATTTGGGGTTGGACGTCGGAACCACCGGGGCCATCTGCTGGCTGGTTTCTTGGAGAAGGAGGGACTCTACATGATGAACTCCTTCTTTAAGAAACGCGAGCACAGAAAATGGACTTGGATGAGTCCCGACGGTGCAACTAAAAACGAGATCGACTTCATCATGTCGACGAAGAGACATATATTCAACGATGTTTCTGTGATCAGTACGGTTAAAACCGGTAGCGATCACCGCCTGGTAAGAGGCACGTTGAATATATGTCCTAAGCTAGAACGCTCGCGACTGATGAAGTCTACGCTCCGTCCTGCACTCCATCTCCAAAACCCCGAGAGCTTTCAGCTGGAACTCCAAAACCGTTTCGATTGCCTAGGCGATGACGTGGACGTATTCAACGACGGGTTTGTGGAAGCTGTCCATAGCGCTGGGTCTAAGTTTTTTAAGGCCCAGCGGACAATTAAGACCAGAAAGCTCTCAGACTCCACTCAGAAGCTAATGGAAAAAAGGAGTGAACTGGTTCTACAATCCTCAGTTGATGCGACTTTATACCGGCAGCTCAACAGACAGATCTCTAAGTCCCTCAAACGCGATATGCGCCAATTCCGTACCAAGTGTATAGAAGAAGCCATCGAGCGGAACAAGGGCTCTAAAGTTTTTGCAAGGGATCTGTCTGTTGGGCAAAGCCAGCTCGCCAAATTAAAGACTGAGGATGGTAGAATCGTCACATCCAGATCTGAGCTGCTGAGTGAGATAGAGGGTTTTTATGGACAGCTGTACACGTCAACTAGCAGACCCGAAGTTGATCTAGCGGAAGACCTCAGAGCTAGACTGACCCGACACTATACAGAAGACATCCCGGACATCAGCCTGTGCGAGATTAGAATGGCTCTTGAACAGCTCAAAAATAACAAGGCGCCTGGGGAGGACGGAATTACAGCTGAGCTTCTGAAGGCGGGTGGTAAACCGATCCTTACGGCCCTTCAGAAGTTGTTCAATTCCGTCTTACTGGAAGGGAGAACGCCAAAGGCATGGAACAGAGGTGTGGTGGTACTGTTCTTCAAGAAAGGTGACAACGCTTTATTGAAGAACTACCGACCCATCTCACTTCTGAGCCATGTCTATAAGCTGTTTTCAAGAGTCATTACGAATCGTCTTGCACGCAGGCTTGATGACTTCCAGCCTCCCGAACAAGCCGGTTTCCGAAGAGGCTTTAGTACCGTAGACCACATCCATACGCTTCGCCAGGTTATACAGAAGACCGAAGAATATAACCTGCCCCTCTGTTTAGCGTTTGTGGACTACGAGAAAGCCTTCGATTCGATCGAAACATGGGCAGTACTACAGTCTCTCCAACGGTGCCAAGTCGACTACCGCTATATCGAGGTGTTGAAGTGTTTGTACGAGAGCGCCACAATGTCAGTCCGACTCCAAGACCAGAGCTCGAAGCCTATTCTGCTGCAGCGGGGAGTTAGGCAAGGAGATGTCATCTCCCCTAAGCTGTTTACCGCTGCACTGGAGGATGTCTTTAAGACTCTGGACTGGAGAAGGCTGGGTATCAACATAAACGGCGAGTACCTCACTCACCTTCGATTCGCTGATGATATAGTAGTCTTGGCTGAGACCTTGGAGGACTTAAGTACTATGCTCGTTGACCTCAGTAAAGCCTCCGAGCGAGTTGGTCTTAGGATGAACATGGATAAGACGAAATTCATGTCGAATTCCCATGTAGCACCAACTCCCGTAATAATCGGAGACTGTACACTCGAAGTTGTAGACGAATATATATACCTAGGGCAAACTATTCAGTTAGGTAGGTCCAACTTCGAGAAAGAGGTCAATCGTCGAATCCGACTCGGTTGGGCAGCGTTCGGGAAGCTGCGACACATATTTTCGTCCAATATTCCGCAGTGTTTGAAGACGAAAGTCTTTAATCAGTGTGTGTTGCCAGTGATGACATACGGTACTGAAACGTGGCCGCTTACAATGGGTCTCATAAGAAGGCTCAAAGTCACCCAAAGGGCAATGGAGAGGGCTATGCTAGGAGTCTCTCTGCGTGATTGGATTAAAAATGAGACCATCCGCAGCAGAACCAAAGTAACCGAAATAGCTCTCCGAATCGCTAAACTGAAGTGGCAGTGGGCGGGGCACATTGCGCGTAGAACCGATGGCCGTTGGGGCGGGAAGGTTCTTGAGTGGCGGCCACGTACCGGAAGGCGTAGCGTGGGTAGGCCCCCCACAAGGTGGACCGATGACCTGGTGAAGGTCGCAGGAGTCCGCTGGATGCGGGTGGCGCAGGACCGGTCATTGTGGCAATCTTTGGGGGAGGCCTATGTTCAGCAGTGGACGTCTTTCGGCTGATATGATGATGATGATGATGATGTTATTTTTGTGGAAGAACTTTGAATTGTGGGTATATCAGTTGGACTTGAAGAATCAATCAAGTGGATTTTACAACTTTCTTATCTTAGAAATCAGCACGTCATGGAAATGCAATTTAGTTCTTTAATATAATCTGTAGGTATACTCGTATCTCTTAAAATAATTTCCACATCCATTATTCTGTAGGGTGATAAAATTATCATTCTTTGGTCCTCGTTCATATTCCATATTAACTTTCTCTTACATCGTACTTGCAGTGTTGACTGTCAGCAGAGCCAAAAAGGAAGGTTATGAATCTATGATTTTACCAAGTCCCATTACGCTGAGTTTGTGTTTAACATATCTATTCCTATATTCCACAACAGCGTCAAGTTACTCGGCAGTGACTGATGTGCCACTCGATTGGTTTTGGTGCTAAATTTTAAAATGCCTTCTAATGATTACTTGCTGGATTTGGCATTAAATCCGTGGGCCATAATTACCGACATTTTCCCGACGATCCATAAACAATTTTCGAAGAAAATATCAAAATGTCGACACGAAATCACACTTGCCGAAAACCGCAGTTTTGTGTTCCTGTATGTGTCTTCTCTTCGGTATGTGTCCCTCTGTCCATCATATTGATGGACATGATCAGATAAAGAGCCCCATCCAATACGTGTAAGACAGTGTTGTTATTCTTGACAGTTTGTTTAACGCACAATTACGAATTTCAGAGAATGGGAGAAGCAGCAGCGAATACAGGCGATGGTGGGGAAAATTCAAGAGATGGTGGAGCAAGACGCGAGAGCTCGATCTGCGGCCGCCGCCGAGCGGCTCGGCCTGCCCCCGAGCATACAGTTGCCGGACGGCGAATACGGGCAGGACGCCCATTTGCAGTTACGAGTCCCTTATCAGGTAACTAGGCTCTTTCCTGTAGTTTATGCCGTTTCGATGCGGTAGTGAGTCGAGTCCAAAGTCTATTCGTATGAACAACGGTGACAAGACAGTAAAAGTCAACGTGATAAGACGATTCTTACATAGTATTTACAATTTTACAGCTGATAGTAGATAGAGCGCTGTACATTTGTAAGCGTAAAGCGTAACACCTTAAAATTGTAGGTTAGTCCTAAAAATCATTTAATCATATCATGGATTAAATTAAAATCTATTTCACCTAGACAGAGATACAAATTGACGTATTTATATAATTATCTTATAGCTATCTAATCGCCTAATAAATATTTGTTTTTGTTAGATTCGTTCCAATTATGCACGATACAGTCGCCATCAGATATATCGTAGCGTCAGGAACGTTCAAAATTATCTGAACACGCCTTTATTGCCATTACGATAGAGGCGCATTCAGATATTTTTGAGCGCTCCGCGGCCGCTACGATATATCTGGTAGAGACTGGCCTACTACCGCGAAAATCTAAATTCGTAAATTTCGAGGATTTTTCTCTGGCACTCTAACGAAGGCGTTATTAGAGTGAGAGAGACAAATCCTCGAAATTTACGAATTTCGTTTTTCGCGGTAGGGCCGCTGTACCTATATCGTTTTACCTAATTATCAGATCTGTCAAATCAAAAATGCTGTTAAGTTCATATTTTTCCATCTGACTGAAATAGACTGGATTTAACAAGTGATACATGTCAGGTGCAATGAATAAGAAGTAATGGTTAGATACCGATTTTAAAAAGTTTTGTTTCTGCTTGTATTGGTACCTAACCTTCGCGTTTGCCTTTTGTCTCATTCCACGTTATCGTATCTGCGTATTACTAACGACGTTAAGAGGGCAAAAGACACGCTACGTTTCAGTGACTCGATTCTGATAGGAACGTCGTTCCATCACCGCGAGGCGTGATAGCTAGTTTCAATTCAATTTAAAACAATGAACCCACACTATACTACAATTGCAAAAAGCTTCTAAGGCATTACGCCAAATAGTCGGCCCTTGATTGAAAAAAAAATCCATTGTCTTACAAGAGAATTGTTTTTTTTTTAACAGCTACACTGTAGCTGTTTCACGTAAGAAACATGAAACTAAGCTAATAAGAGTTCCATAAACCTTATTTGGTTTATGTATTACATAATTAACAAGAATCTAATGTCAAATTGTACCGGCAATGACTTTGTAAATTGATAAAAAAAATAAAGTGCCTTACTCCAGTGTGTCCCTCAAACAAAGAAAACAAGACAGCATTACAATGTTAACACTTCTTAATATTTACACTACCTTGTCAGACTCTATTTCCTATCCTATAAATGTGCAAAATAAGTAAATACAGACAATGTAAACTTGCACACTTCTCGTTATCATTATTGACATGTATTGTTGAGGTAGCAGACTGCTTATCTGATAAATTGATAATTCTACATTATCGGCTAAAGATAACAGAAATTTCGAAGACATAATAAGTAGGTACATAGGTATAAAATTGTTATCTCCGTAAGTCTTTTGGTTATAGTCCGTGTAAGCTTTTCTCATTGCCCTTTGTCTTCCTGGTTCCATTTTTATGATAGTACCATCTTTAAATTATTATCAGTGGGTTTTGTTATTTTTTTAAGATCTGGTCGTTGTGATTGATGTCTTAAATTTCGTATTTTAGGCATTTTACAGTAATCGGCTTAGTTCCATCGAATCGAAAACAGGCATTAAATTTAGCCATAAAGTTCAAACCTTTACTGGACAAAGGAATTCATGGCATTCGGCAATTTTGATAACTGTTCGTTTTTCGAAGAATTGGTAATTCACAAGTCGAAACGCTAAATCATTCCTACAAGCCCTCACCTATGGAAAGGCTCCTGTAAAATTTTTAAATGCGTGCAATAATGTATTTTATCCGCAAGCGTCGAAAGTGTTATTGAAGCTAACATTGAGTTGTTTTTGACGTGACGATGAGATGGACTATTAAATTATGATATTTAAAAACAAAATAGCATAATATTTTCTTTTCGTGAAAAAGGGTGGAAAATGTTGCGTTTCGATCGTTTGCAACGTAGTTTTGCGTCTCCTGCCTTAAAATCCTTGCTATGCTCAGAACTCTATTTTTCAATCACTCATTTAGCACACGGTTCAAACCGCCAAATATTGACTTTGAGCCTTAAGGCATCGAGCCTTTTGAGAACGCGGCGTGAGCGTGACGCAATGGGAGGAGCAGAATAGCGTTCCCCGATGTGCGCGTATCCTATCTCGCTTTTTACGCGCCACGATCACGCCACGAGCTTTCACTTATCAAATAACGAATATTTCGTTATCACCCTCACCCGATCAAATCCGTACTCGTCTCTAATGCGTCCGTTCTCTTTTCAGCAAGCCGAGTTGATGAGAAGTTTTCAGCCTCCACCGAACAAGTGCGTGAGCGACGTGCCCGAGTGGGCGGAGGCGCGGCGCCGCGGCGACGGTGGGGGCGGCGGCACGGCCAAGAAGGACGGGCTGCTGCAGAAGGCGACGCGCTGGTGGGGCCGCATGGGCGCGCGGCCGGCCGCGCCGCCGCCGCCGGTGGTGATGGTGCCGCGCCGCGCGCCGCCGCCGCCGCCGCCGCCGCCCGACGCGTGACGCCGCCGCGCCCGAGCCGGAGACCATATCACGCTTACATTCCATTATCGGGACGATCGGACTCGCCGAGGCGCATCCCGGAGTATTATAGACTTGGTATTTATTTATTCGGGACCGCGGCCCCGCGGGCGCGCCCGGTCTCGACGCTTCGATCGGTTTAGACGTAGAGATAATTGTTTCTATTGGGGAGTTATGTCCGCGAGACGAGGTTCCGCAGCCCGCTAGTCGTGTGTGAGGTGTGTGTCGCGTTCGTAGCGTGTGCGTCCGTGTCCTCGCGTCGTTCTCGAGTTTCGCAAAAACTAAGACTGAAATAAATAAAAAGATATAACGCTATAAAGTCTACATTGAAGTATGTTGTCTTAGGTAAATTTAATTCAAATAGAAACAATTAAAAGTATATAATATTTAATGAATCTTTCGATTGTAACCTTGATGATATTGTATATTATGGAGAAGGTCAGTCAATAAGCTAATGTCTTTGCAGTGTACAGTTTCATGTTTAAGTGACCTATTTTAAAAAATAATTTCTATACAGCAGCTATAAATCTGTGTTTAAACAACTTTTATATTTATTTATAACGGTGTATAAAGAACATATCCTATATCAGTACAGTAAATGCAAGAAATATTAATTTACATAGCATAGTGACTATTTTATTGTAAATATTATCTCTAATTTAATATTAGATTAATAATGGACAGGACAATTGCCAGAATCCGAGGGTCTTTTCAATTGAGTGTTTACTACATTCCATATTTATGTTGAAATCTCGTTCTACTTACTGTACAACAGCCTCCGCCGCTTCCCGCTGTGTTCACGGCTCGCTCCTCCAGCACCCACGCTCTGAGGTACACTACGTGAGACGTTAGCGCTTCCAACTTTTATTACACTACTGACTGCAATGGAATTGTAAAGTCAAAGAAAAGAGACTTCAATTTTAACATCGTGCCACATGTCGCCATATTGTGCGAATACGTTATTGTCTTGATCATTGATGATCAATGCATTTTGAAGCGCAATCTTTTCTTAGACAATCTTTGTTCAATTAAGCTTAGTTGGAAACACGTTCAATTACTTATTGATAACGTAGCTAACTCTAACATCTCCCGTTTTGTACTTCCCTTTCTAACAAATATGTGAGTGTGAAAGGGAAAATTATGTATTGGATGAATAGTGTCCTAGGAAGTGAGCGTG